>CM023483.1:75299820-75569308 GCA_013339685.2 Hyalomma asiaticum
AGCAAGGCGCTGACACAATGTGGTCATAAACAGCACATCATGCCTGCAAACTGCCAATACATTTAAGTCAAGCCCATTTGTGAGTAGTGAGCCAGCTTGTCAAACATTGTGATAGGTCATTACAATTGGGTGCAGATACAAAAAATTTGCACTTTATATACACTGAACTATTCCTTGTGCCTTAAGTAATTTATAATAATCAAGCTTGACCATACTACTTCCTTTTTTTGTAGATCAGCTCAAAGTAAGCGCAAGGTCAGTGCCATAAGGGAGTTGCACTTAGAAAGCCCCCCAAAGCAAGACTAAATGCACCCCAATTAGGTATGTATTGTTGTTTTGTGGGGTTTAACGTCCCAAAACAGCTCTGATTATGAGAGACGCCGTAGTGGAGGGCTCTGGAAATTTCGACCACCTGGGGTTCTTTAACGTGCACTGACATCGCACAGCACACGGGCCTCAACATTTCGCCTCCACCAAAATGCAGCCGCCGCAGCCGGGATTCGATCCTGCGACCCTCGGATCAGCAGCCGAGTACCATAGCCACTAGACCACCGTGGCGGGGCATTTGTATGTATCCGTGGGGCCTTACTGACAGGTCATGTTGTTGATCAACCACATTTACCAAAATTGCCTGTAGAGTGTACCAATGACACAACTTCACTCAGCACAATTTTCATATCACATAGTTCTTGAGTGCACTGAGAGGATGGTCCATTATATAAGAAAGGCACCTTATGAAATTTGCCACAGAGCACTGAAAGCACGGTTAAAATTGATTAATCAAAGATAAGGTCCCAAAATTTCATGAACAGGGTGCACGACAACGTACTCCTTTCTTCAACGTAAAACATAACTGTACCAAGTTGTCTCATATGTGTCTTTCCGCAGCTCTCGCTCTCTTTCACGTTCTTCCTCCTTCTTGCGCCGTATTGCATCTTGTCCTACCAGTGCCAAAAGGTGACGCAAGCGTTCCCGCCGGTCTGCAGGACCCTCACCAAATAGGCCTGTCAAAAAATGAAAATAAAAAGATCAGATGATTTCAGTCTGACAAAAGGGCATCTTCAAAAACAAAAAAAGCACGTTTCAATTTATACAGAAAATGCTCTTGTCACACAGAGTTCATGAATGGGTAAAGTCATTGGCCTATGCCCTGCCCATCAAATGGTAGTACTACAGCCAAGGCTAATTTCATAGATACAGTAAAACCTCGTTATAACAAGGTTGAAGGGAGAGTGGTAATTACTTTGTTATAACCATTAGTTCGTTATAAACAATATCAATTTCTTCTATAGGAATTCAAGGGGAATTGCGATTGCTTTGTTATATCCGATAATTGGTTATATCCGGGTTCATTATAACGAGGTTCTACGGTATTTGGCAGTGCAGTCCAACTAGACCTACATGAAACTCAGATAAATTGAATTACCGTTTATACTGAACCACTTCCAAACACAACAATGGTTAGTGTCAATGTATCAAAAAGTCTATAACTACATTGAAAAACAAAAAACAAAAAGACAAGTGGAACACTTCATATATCTTCGTGCAAAATGCTCCAAGTTGGCCTTCCTTTACTGAAGGGGGCTTTCCCGCATGTATTTGGGGGAGCGAGCAGTGTGATAAGGCGGGCGCTGCATAAAGCGAGTACAAAATGACCGTTTTCCATCTTATGGAACCTCCCAACGATTGTTGTTGTGCCCGCCGTGCACTGATAAGGGCCCTAGCTTCTGCAATACATAGCACATTTTGCCTTGCATCCATGTGTAATTAATTACACATACACACTACAATTACTAATACCAATATGATTACCAACGTCTAAAAACTTTACTGGTAACGATTCAGAGCTGTTACTGCGGCCCCTAAAAAGGAAACAATACAAACATTTTTTTTTTTCTTGCAGGGGGGTGGGCAACACATTCCCTACCCCCACCTCTTCGAGTGAATCTCCAAATTTGGAGAATTCGTAAATGCCAAAGTCACAAACAGCATCATTATGAAAACAAACTGTTGTACACACCGCAGTGTTCGCAACAGTAATTGGGTATGGAATGGCAATTTTTTCTAAGTTAGATTCACCGCCACAAGATAATGCCATGAGGTGAAGCATACTAAGCAGGCAAAGGGGCCACTAGCTTTCGTGGGGCATGACACATTTTAACACATTCTCTAACAACATATTTAAAATCTTAGGATGACTTATTTCAAAAATTGTTTGCCCTAATATTTCTTTAGGTTGAACATAATGTGGTAAATATTTTCTACAGGTGCTGATGCATTGTTTATTCTAGACATCAAAAATAAAGGTGTACGAGAAACTTATATTAATAATAAAAGGCATATTTGTTTGAATAAATATGAATATGTTTCTGAGGCTTAGAAAAATGCACATTCAAAGAAAGCACACAGGCATGGCAACATCACTGGTACATGCGACATCTTTCATATATAGATGTGCCCACAAGCAAAAAGTCTTCATAACCTTTCCCATTATCATAAACATGCCCATTTATCTCTTCTTCATAGAGTTTATCATCATGCGCTGCTTCATGACGAATTTTTTCAGTCACCCTTAGCCATTTTTCCACGCCGTGGCCACCCTCTCAAGATCAAATGCGTCACATGCTGTACTTCATCATTTGCTGATTCGTTCATACTAAAAGCCATCATAGAATGGAACCAGCTACCTCGTGACATTTCACTAGAACGCAACATTTCAAATTTAGTGAACTTGTAGAAAATAACCAAGTTGAGTGTTCCGCCCTGTTCTCAATATCCCATTTGATTTTTACTTTGTGCTCTTATGTTAAGTCTGTTTCGTTATGTTATGTTAAGTCTGTTTTGTGCTGCATTGTTACGTTGAGTCATAGTCCCTCAATACCTTTTACTGGTCACGAAACTTCGGGCCAAGTTTGGTATAGCGACGGAACCTCCTGCCAGGGGCGCCACTGCAGTCAAGAAGGCCAAGTAGGCTTTCATCGCAGCCGCTTAAACGGCGCGTTTTTGGTGCGTTGCGAGGTTTCCCAGGCGGAGACTCGCTCTGGTGACTTCGCGGATGTCTTTCAGGGGAGTTTCATATCCTGGTCTCCTTTTGCTTACAGGCAGCGTACTCGTACCTGTGTGTAGCGGCGGTGTTACTTTGCTTTCGGTCGTGGCAAAATCGGCTTGCAGTCACGCGCCCTACACCGATTCAGCAAACACTGTTTGACTCTGTTTGGCAATGCCTTTTTTTTTGACGCTCTTAATTTTCTTCGAGACTGTTGCCGACGCAAGCGGAATATCTGGGACCGGGACCAGCACAGCCAGTGCGCAGCCGTATGTACCGTCGGAGACGGGCATGCTTCACGCCTCTTTTGCCGAGAAATGTATTGACGCGCGCAACTTACGTGACGGCCGGTGCTTTCTCGTGACGATGTATCCATGCTTTGAAATAATACTTTGCCTAAATTGTTCACAATGTGCATGACTGAGTCAAAAATTACTTTTCCAGTACATTACCTTGTGGCACCGATGTTCGGCGTTAGAAATGCTGCGTTAGAGGAAAAAAAAAAATATTGGTTGCCCGCACGTCGCTGGTTTCTCTGTCTCGGGGTGACTGCATATACAAAACTCTTAAGCAAATGTAACAACATTACTGTAGAAACTGCACACAAGCGAAAACACTGATGCTGGCCCGCCAAGGTTTTCTAGCGGCTATGGCACTCGGCTGCAGATCCGAAGGTCGCGGGATCAAATCCCGGTCGCGGCGGCTGCATTTCGATGGAGGCGGAATGTTGAGGTCCGTGTACTTAGAGCCAGGTGCACGTGAAAGAACCCCAGGTGGTCGAAGTTAACCCGGAGCCCACAACGACGGCGCATCCTGATAACCACAGCTGCTTTTGGAACGTGAAACCCCATCAGTCAATCATTACTCGCCCCGGCGGCTTAGGAGTTAAGGTGTGCTGCTAAGCATACCTGGCCACAACGCTCGCATTTCGAAGGGAACGAAGCGCAAGAACACTTGTGTACTCAGGCTTATGGGCGCTTTGAAGAACCACAAGTGGTTTATTTTTTACAAATGTCTAAGGGCCCCCGCACGCTGTAAAGTGCCAAGAGATTGTTCAAGGTATTTCACAGTCATGCTGTACAACAGCTCTTTCACTTGGACAAATATCAAAGAAATGTCTTGTGCGGCTGATTGATCTACTAATGATTAAAACGTTTTAGAACTTCAGTAAAAACCAGTATGCTCCAAATACTTTATATTTTCATAACAAACAACTAGTTGTAGGCTGTAAGCATTTTATTTTCAAAACGTAACTGAAGAATGTATACATACAGGTGCAGAAATATAAATGAATATGCATGATTACGCTCACAACACATTCTAGAAGCAGGGAAGAACAATTATCGCAGTACTAAAAATAGATATAGATGCCCTGTATAACGTGCTCGTCTTTACGAATGATGTCCTCCTTATCGAAATGTCTTTCGCAGAAGCGAACGTTCGTTGAACTAAACGAGAGCGTACCCATTTCCTGACGCGGTAACGCTCGTTTCCGCTTCTCTCGACTTTAGGGGTCACTGGGCAATGCGAACAACGACACTTTTTCGACCGTTCCTCTGTTGCCGGGGCATCAATTCGGTGCACAGCACGTCATCGGCACTGTTTGCCGAGCTGCCGCTAACTATTCATAATATTCAAAACGGTAAAGGCACAGACGGCACTGCACATTAGCGATAAAACACGACGCCAACGGAGCCAACACATCACGCCATCGCCTCGCAGGCCTAGACGAGCGCCTTCTTAGCACCGGTGGCGCCGTCCCGCGGTCAAAGTCGGCAGCACACAAAGCTCTCCCATAGAGTGACGGAGAAGTTTCGTGACCAGTAAAAGGTATTGAAGGACTATGGTTGAGTTTTAAAATATTTTTTCCAATATTTTCAACGTGTGTAGTGCTATTGTGTTGCCTTTTTCATCATGCTTAAGCACGTCCTGTTATTTTTGCAAATTCTCATGCTTGTTGTATCTCTGTTGCATTGTATTTTTTTTGCCCTAGCCCCTTATGTAATACCCTCCCAGTGAGGGCCTTTTAGGGGTTTCCTGAAATAAATAAATAAGAACCGTAACGCTGTGTGAATTTTGCTTCTTCTTATCGACTTTGCATTTTATTGCGAGTCCCCTGCCATCAAGATTACGCATGCCACAACTGCATGAGTTCGGTGAACGCATTCAGTGAGCAAATGCCATTAGGTGTTGATATCATTCACTACATCCATGTAGCAGCAACAAAAATGACATTAATACATAACCACATTCATTGCAAATGCCATTACACGTGCCATGTGACAGGGGTATTAGTCAGTGGATTTCTCTCCTGTGTTTATCTGCACATGTAATAGTCACAAAGTAGTCAATGTCCAGGTTCTTGACTGGAAGAGTTGCTGCTTTGATTACCAAGAATAGTTGGCAGTCTGTACTCCTTGTCTCATTGTGCAGTTCAAACATCTCAAAGTTATAAACTCACTAATCTGCCACAAATCTGTACCAAAGAATGTTTTAACGTGATCACAGGCTGGCTTGTAAGCCTGTAATGCCATACCATACATGAAATAAAAGAGAACATTACATACAAATGGGCTCTCCCATGTCGCGTAGGGTAGACTTGACCTCAGTGTCATCAGTTGATACATTGATCTGACGAGCCTGCAAGGAAAGAAGTTGTGTAAGAACACCCAGAATGAAAGAACAGACTTCAAGGAGCCAAAATAGAAGAACATTGCCTTTTTTCTTCTCTCGAACTCTTCAAGCAGCTGCTGTTTGTCTCGGCCACCTTCATCCTCAATCTCCATGTACTCTGCACATTAAGGAAGCTCTCCTTAAATGGTTAATGCTAAAACAGTCAAACCGCTGTTACAAAGAGCAAGTGGAAAAGCCCAGAATATTACACTTAGTCAACCCAAACATTACACGACAGGCCAAGGGTGGCACAGCTTGCGGCACATAGACAAACACGAAATACCATTAGACTGAATCTCCAGACTCAATATTACTCAACCTGTTGGTGTGAATTATCGTTGAGGCCAGAGAGGGTTGACATGCATTACAGAAGTGCGTACCAGTAATAATTACTGCCCGTTACATCTATTATTTTGAATCTCGAACTCGGCATGCATTTAGTGATATAAAGAAAAGTGTACCCTCAGATACGTGAATGTTTCCGGAAGCCATGGCTGCTTTGAGATCCGTACTTTGTGAGTCATCATCACTACCATCTTCAGCTTCTCTATCTGCCAGTCTTTGACGCTCTCTCTCTTCAAGACTTCCATAGTGAACAACTTTCTGCCGCTTGACATATGCGACATCTTCATCGTCGGACATTGCCTCTTGAATATTGGCAGTGCTGAAAGAAATAATTACGTACAGCATGAGACTCTCACTGCCTAAATTTTTGTTCCTGAAAAAAAAAAAAGGGGGGGGGGGGGCATCGTAGAATTCCATCACAAATGACATGCAAATTATTGCAAGTAGTTGCAGGTTAGCAGACAACCTTATGTACAGTCAACAGCAGAGGTCTGCGGGATCCAAAACATCAGAAAATTCTATATTACCGCTCAGCCGCTTAACATAGCCTCGAAATAAATGTTATAGCCTGTGCATCGCAAAAACATCTACCCACAGAGACTTTTAAATTCACCCTATTTTGCGAGACTAAATGGTAATGGAGGTTATTCCTAAGTGTCGGATCCCGCAAACTTTTGCTGTTGACTGTACAGCTAAAGAAATAACGATTTTGGGTTACACGCGCTATCGCAATCTAACTATCGGTTACGGCGAAGTAGGGCGCTCCGAAATGAAATTTCACCACACTTGGGTTCTTAAACATGCACCTAAAATTTAAGTACACTGTCGGTCGTGGTGTGCGGCTTTCCGCTGCGAAATGCGGCCGCCACGTAGGGATCGAACACGGCAAATCGAGCCCGAGGTGGCTTCGGACTAGTCTGTCCAGAACAACGACGTAATGTACTCTCCAGTAAGGCATTGTAGAAAATGGCATTCAAATCGCAGAACATGTTTGCCGCCGTCGCCGGTCTACCGCATACAAAGACAAGCAATACTGATTGCCCAACACACACAACGCGCTTGATCCAAACACACGGCACTGCAGACACAAGGCAATCCAAGGGTGCAACAAGAAATAAAAAAGACCACTATTACACTGCTGATACTAGAGCACAGTACAAGCCGCAGTTACAAGGACTTAAAATACAGGCTCACTAACACCAAGCGCCACGATCTTGAGCAGTCTTCTCGAGTGTAAAACAGTGCAGCGATGCAACCTCAAACTTTATCCCTAGATTGAGTCTCAGAAAATCCCTCAACTGTGAGAAAAATCCCCAGGTTGTATTTTGATGTTAATTTGGTTGATTAACGTTTAAAGCCGGGTAATCGTAATTCTCCCTTTTGCCCGTTTGTTCTCAGTCTTGTTGAAGGTCGAAATCAGCTTATTGATAGCAACTGCCGCTTTTTTTTTTCTACACTTCCTGTGGCATATAAGGTGCGTTCGATTAAGGCGTGGTGCACGGCCCCTCCTGCACCGGTTCACGGTGCACGGCACCGCAGCCCTCAATTCTGCACGCGTTTTATCGCTGCACCGTGGTGCCACCGCGGTGCAGCGAAGTGCAGGTCACGACCGTGGTGCAGGTAAATCGAAAGGACCTTATATACAACTTAAGGTCTGTTCGATTCAGAAAAGGTGCACGGAACCACGCACAGAAAGGTGCAGGTGGTGTCGACACCCGGTGCAGCAGCTCCCGGCACCCGGTGCAGATGTAGCTCCGTCCGCCGCCGCCGAATCGAACGTTGAGGTGCAGGCCTGTCGTCTGCTGCACGGCCAGCTCGATGAGTTTTTGTTTCTAGTAGCCTGTCTGTGCTCGCTACGACTATGCATGGTGATATGCTACAACAAAACCTGCGCGCGGGCGTGCGAAACAAGACGTGATATTTATATTATGCGCATCCACGCATTTGCCGACACGAACGACGCGATCAGTGCATACAATCTGCATCCTACCATTTGTAAAAAGAAAAAGTGAACGGGAAAACAAGCCGTCATCGTGCACGTGTGCAGAGAAAAATGTCAAACATTTGTCACCTTCACAGAATTACTTGCTGTGATTTCGTCGCGGCGTACGTCCTAACCATCTCCATTAGACTAGCCGACGCCGTGGTCTGCACGTGTCGCCTGACGGGCTAGCGAGGCTGCACCACGATGGAAGAATACTGGAAGTATTCTTCCATCGTGGGCTGCACTAAAACGCTGCACCCACAAGCTGGGAGGTTCAAAGGTGCACGGCACCGCGGCGGCACATTAGCTGCACCCCGCCACAATCGAGGACGGTGGTGCAGCGCACCGCGAAAAGGTGCAGAAGGTGCAGAGAACCTTCGCTGAATCGAATAGACCTTTAAAGAAAACAGCAGTTGACAACAAAACCGACGGACCGCGTGCGTCGGTGTTACTCCGCCAGCCAATCAAAGAAGCAAGTTTTCGTCATGCGACCTTTTCAAAATGGCGCCGTGTGTATGCCTTCCGTACTTGAGGAGCATATTTTTCAGGCGTTGTTTACTTTAGCGTTTTCTATTACGCGAAAGGCTTGCCAACAGCGATGAAACGAGCGTGCACAGCAGACGACACGCCTTGCGAGAGCACAGCCACCGCCGCTTCTATGTAGCGGCCGGTAGCGGCCTTCGTGCAGCTTCATTGGTGCTCTGACAGCGTAGCTTTGGTTACCTAGCTGTGCCTATACTTCGCCGTGGCCACCTCAGGTCCCGGAAGGATCTACATTCCAAAAATCGCCGCAGATGGCGTAAAAATCAACCGCGGCGCGTTCCGGCTTCATGCGCTGGGAGTGGATGTACTAACCCCTCTCTACACTCAAGCTATTTCTATAGTGCCACAGAACACCTATACTATGACCAACGTAGAGAAGGGAAACTGTACCTTTGACAGTGCAACGAAAATAAGGGTAGCGGTGGCGTCGTGAACTAAAGTATACGACCGAGAGATGGCGCTGCGCAAGCTATCATCATCACCACGTAATACAATATGGCGGTTGCGTTGCTGCTGCGTGCGGCTGGTCGCGCTGCTCGCTCGCTGCTCCTAGGCGTGCGGTTACTGCTGTCTCGAGGCGTTATCCTCGGGTACAGCACTCTAATACGAGTACAAATATTTCTGCTATGTCGCCAGGTGACCTAGAGGCCTCAACTGGCAATAAACGCACCAAGCAAGTAAGCTTACGTCCTTTATTGGCAATCGTGATGGATGCAGCATACATATAAGCAAGCAATGCTGTCGGTGACAGATTTTAACGTACAGGCAACATAAATAGCTGTCTGTTTAATAAAATTACAAGCTGAAATTGATCTCATTCTGTTCGTAAGCAGAGCGATGTTTCAGACAACCATGTTTACGCTGGGCTGCCCTTGAAACGCAGTACTCGAAGCGCGCGGCTGACGATGCTTTCTGCGTCGTCGCTTTGCTCTGAGGCCATCGAGCTGATTCGTTCGTGTACTCAATGAAAACAGTAGGCTTTCTGAAGCATTGTGATTCACTTCGGTTCCTATGTCATTATCAAACGCGCTCCAATAGCACGGAATGCGCCGGCCATCGCGCGATTCGAGTATCACGTTTCAGTCGCACAGCACTGTATACATACTGTATTTGTGCACGCTGTCGCCCGTCTCACTCTACACGTCTGTGTTTATCGACTTTGGCGTTATTAAACAGGCAGCATCAAAATTTCGCCAAAGGTGTAGTGTCAGCAGATTATCCTGATACACTATTTTGACAACACTTGGCGAGGGGCACATGGCTTTCAAAAAAAAAATTTAACAAGTGATAATAAACCACAATTTTTGTGTACGTACTCTGTGATCTTGATATTGCGTTCAGTTTCCCTTCTCCTGCGTCCCTGTCTGAACTGTTTTGTTACAGCCAAACTGCTACTAACTAGCTCATCTTCCAGTGCTTCTCAACTCGTATATTATATAGCACTTGTAAAGCAAAATTTACTTTACGTTATCCCGTTGAAAGATCAATTTGGTTTATGTATTCGAAAGAGGTGAAGGGTTTGCTGTGGTATAAACACTTCAATCAAGTGACAGTTGGCTAGCAACGAAAGCCTCAGTCCGAAGCAAACATTTCAACTGGCACACATATTTCTCAAGGCCGTTACAGAAGACAGTTTCCAAAGATCAAGCTATACCCTTGCCTGTCCATTGCTGATCAACTGATAAGCAAATGAGTCAATCTTTCCTGGTTCTGTGAGTGCATAATCGTCAGAGTGGCTGCTAGATTTACAGTTTTATTCTTCACTACCCTTTAGCTGTGCCTCACTCTTAGCATGGGTGTCACACAAAACCAGAGGTTTCCCCAGGAACTGAAATTAGGAGTTGGGTCTAGACATCAGTGGGAGGTGTGGAGCACCAGATTTTGAACTTGTTACAAACATTTAGAAATTAAGGGGATTTGGTTAGAAAGACGAGGTGTGAACACCTTCTCTAGGGGGTCTATAGGGAAATCTCTGCTCAAAACGGGCCTTTTTGAGCTGCATAGTAGTTCAAAGAAATAGCACTCGGTACACTTTCACTTTCAAATATAAAATACAAGCAAATACTAGTCAAACAGCTCTAACGAGATCTGAGTTACCTCTTCTGTGTACTGTATAAACTTACTTTTTAAAACTTGATGTCGTACTTTAGGTCTCTTGTCTGGACCTGATTTTATTATTTGCCGTATTCCTGTGACTGAACCTTACACAAAAAACAAGTTGCTTGCACACATGCAACAGTGCTTTGTGGATGGAATGTCTCTCCTAACATAAGCCCTTTAACAGACCAGAAGAATTCATTCACTGCAACTAGGAATGACTTTTGTAAATGCATGACAAATTACACAGCCTGTATAACAAAATACTACCTAAAATTTTACGTGCAGCTTTCCTTCTGCCCTAATAATCAAACTGTACTTGGGAGTAGAGTCATGGCTGTTATTCTCCAGGTGACCACTACATAGCATGTCTTTTAACAAAGGGTCAAGTGCCTGTACACATTTTTCACTTTCAAAAACTTTCGCAATGTAGCTCATGAGAAGACAGCATTATGCTTTACGGTATCATTCCTTGGCATTGCTGTGTAAAATAATGTTCACATTTACAACAATCTACACTCAGTGCAATGAAGAAATGCTGCGCTCAGACACGCTACTGCTGGCTTGTTTTGCACCATGTTATATGCAATCCTCTATACAAATGTGGACGCACACTTACAGAAGGATACCATGCGACAGTCACTATCCAAGGAATCCTAAGCCGGCACATTTCCCTTGCGCTGGTTACTTCTTGCATCAAAAATCACTTGTGCAGCCAGTTTTGCACTGGTTTAACATACCACATACTACTGCTGCATTTTGGTGTACAGTTCCCATTCCTTTCACATGTTGAGCTTGTAAACTGTTTTTGGTGACGGATGGAGTTCAGGAAAATCTCTCTTCGCTATGGCGACTTTTGAGCTTCTCGCGCCTTGGTAAGGGCGGCTTGAAAACTAACAATCCTTTTGTTGTCCATTGTCCTGAATAGAAAAAATAAACGAGGTCATCAGGAAGCCATAAAAAAGAAATGGTGAGCCAAATCTCGATCTAATAAATAAGCGAAGCATAACCATAAATTAAATGTCCACAAACATACCGTGTGAGGTTTTTCGGTCCGTGAGGTTACTTCCATTGGCAACACAATCTCTGCTGACTTGAGGTAGGTTCAGAGATTACAGCAGCTAAGTGTGTGTAGATATGCCCAGTTTCTTGAAGGCTGTGGTTGATAAACAAAAAAAGAAAGAGCCACCGTTACCATGGTAGAAGCATGGATAATTTTGTAATTTATGTCTAACAATGCATGCAACAATGCTGCAAACATGAATAGCATGCATGTAAGATTTATTTGAGCATCTATTTCAGTGATGCGCTTAGCCAAGCCTCACTCAAGGGACATTTGTTTCTTTAGTAAGCAATTACATTGTCCCACTGCATAAACATGCACTATTAACGCTTATGAACCTATTTTGTATATTGAAATATAGAATTGCTTCTCCATACTCTTATGTACATTTGCCTCTAACATACCATGGATTTATGTGCATTTCCTGCTATAACTCACTTGACAGAGGGAGGCAAAGCTTATGCTGCGGTCCGTGACAGATGTTTCACGGTAAAGATATTTATACATTTGTGAGATATTTAAATAAACATTCTTATACACCATCATTGGTACGCAGAAGCCGTGCTTCTGATTAGCTGCACAAATAATAACACGTCATGAAATGTGTTCTTTAGCCGTTTTGCAACACGGGCACTTTTGATCGAGACCAGGACTGATCTGGATCGAGTTTGGCGCTGACATTAGCCAAATCGTGATATGGCTTCCAGATCGCGATCATCACACGATTCCTATCGGGCCTGATCACGCTCAAGAATAACCATATAGCCGCAGCTGAGCACCATCGAGCGTAATCGAAATCCGCCCTGATGGTGATCAAATGTGCGCGTGTGACGCAGGTTTAACAATAATCAGTGTTGAAGATGCACAGCAGCGCATTTTTACTCACCGGTGCTTATGGCCACATGGTGCAAGATCAATCCGTTTTCCTAGGTTGTCTTCCGGCACTGTGCTCAGTTCTGGCAATCAATTTTTCACGCGAAAGCTATGCAACCGTTATGCCAGTGAACTGTCGCAGCTGGTAAGATTCACCGTTGTTAGACACGTTCGCTGTGTGGCAGCGGCTATCTAAACAAGGTAACGTGAAACGAACGTGCGTGGTCGAAGGAAATGACCGCGGTACAATTTGAATCAAACAAGCGGCCGAAACTCAATCTGACTCAATCGATACCAATGGGCTGCTGCTCATCGCACGTCAGTGTAATCTCAAAACTTAGACTCAAGCACGTACGTTACGCTTAAGGTCCAAGAAAAACACATCTTTACTTAGTTTATGAAAAACGACACTGTAACCAAGCTTGTCAAATACTTTCAATACGTTTTTATATCAATTTTTTGCTCACGTTGAGCGCCCCTAGCAGAGAAAATGCAAACTAAAGTATCCGACCGCTAAAAGAGGAGTCAGTAGCTCCACTTTGCGCGCAACTCGATGGAACGCGCCGCGGTTGATTTTTACGCCATCTGCGGCGATCGCTGAAACGTAGAGCCTTCCCGGGCCTGACTATACTATTTCTATGGAAAGGCGATCACGTGACTGGAGGCCGCCATTCGCGCTATTGCGCTTTTTACGTAGGGGCGCCCTCGTCGGGGCCAAATTTCAGGGCAAAATATTCTTAATGCAGACGAAGACTGCGTTTTGGCATAGTATTACATATAATAAAATAACAATACTCATTACACAGAGTACTTTTTGCGAGATATTCTGTCACCTTTTATTAACCGATTTTTGTTTTCGCTGACTCCTTCAATGTGAACAGCGCATCGACATCAGCATTTTTCCATTCGAAATATGCGGCGGTAGGTATGCAACGGTTCACGGCGTCCGGCGGTTCTGGTAACTCGCGCTATTTTGTCTCGTTCTAAATATTCCGTGAAAATTAGAAAGTATACTCTTTTAATCGCTGCTTCCTACCGGCAGAATACGTTAGAACGTGCTTATTTTGGGCAGTTTAAACGCTTCCGCGGAGCGTAGTCAGCGGCCTGCAGTGGAACGAAGCCACCGTTGAAATTCCGGCAGTACGAACACTCGTTTCAAGGCTCGAGCACGTACGCACCGGTGAGTATGAACCCATTGCTTCTGTTTGTTAGCGTTGGTTATGCGTTTCAAACGGCAACGACGGACTATAATTGTAAACATTCCGGGGTGTCATGCTCTACGAGCGAAGAAGCAAGATTTCGTTTGGGCGACGCGGCTTCCCCGAGGGCCGAGTTTTTGAGAGAACAGAAATGCATTCTGGAAATTTATTGCTTGGCAACGGACACTGTATCTACACAAAGGCGGCAACAGCGATAGATGGGGTTACATGGAATACACTGCGCCTGTCCGTACGTACGAGTTTGCAAGAGCCGCATGTCAAAAGCAAAGTTAGAGGTGTTTTACTTGGACGTTGTCTTTTGGACATTATTTAGCAACAGTCTTTTTTCTTGAATACATTTAGTGTGCAGTGCTCACAGAATGAAATGCAGCACGTGAACACTGATCGGTACCAAATGCGCGGCTACTCGATATAACCATGGCATGTCACTTGGAATGGCGGTTCGATGGGTCACAAACTGATGAAGGTAGAAACAAAAGTATGTGCGTGAGGCAACCCAAAATTTTAGCGCTTCGATCCATGAGTGCTGTGCATAATTCGAGTGTACTTTTGGTTTATTGTAAGAAACCAGCATGTTATACAGGGATGTGCTTGCGTTTTTATTTTTTGACAGTCTCCTGGACCTCTCTGCCAAACCCGGTCATCCATATCCCACATGGTCGCATTGCATCACAATGGGCGAGGCACTTGCTACCTGACATGGCTGAAGAAGCTACTTCCAGCACTGCAACAACCTTTATAAGGTATGTTTCCCTGTATGTGCAACAAATCCCAGTTTAATGAATTTCTGTGTATAATTTTGCAAAATCATGCTTCACACATCATGCTTCTCAGTCACTGATTAATTCATGACTTGTTTCTTTTCAGGAATGCCATGCAACGACAGGATAACTGCCCTCGAAAGTAGACTCTGCAAACACGGTGAAATATTTGGATGTCTACATCAGTTCATCTTGGACCCCATGCCTCTGATGCTGTCTGTACTTATCGACGGCTCATCAGCCATCTTCTGGAGGTGTACTGATGGTCGTTCACAAGTATTAGCTGTCTAATCTTCTATATATTATACAGTGCACTAATGTTTTAACGTGACCTCTGTATATGAGTTTTATCATGTCATGCTAATAATTGAGACAACACATGTTCCAGCCGTGGTGGCTGCATTTTGGTGAGATGAAATGCAGGAAGACGCATGTACTTGGACTGTGCATAAGGAGGCCCGTGTGATAAAATTTAATCTGGAGTCTCCCACTATGACGTGTTTCATAATCGTACCCTGGTTGTAATCATAAAACCCCAGAAATTTGCAGGTTCAATGCCGGCTGTGGCGGTCACATTTTTGACAGGTGAAAATACTAGAGGCCCACGCACTATGCATTCTCACAGCATGTTAAAAAACCCCAAGTGGTCAATATTTCTTGAACCCTCCACTGCAGCATGCCTCAATCATATCATGGTTGTGACACGTGAAAACCGCAAGCAAACACCAGAAATTGTTAGTTACAACAGAAATGAAGATGAGGGCAGTGGGTGGATGCGAGTACTTCCAACATTTTTTACTACCTTGTGAGACAGTCTACGAAGTGTGATTTCTTCTTGTCATAATTAGCTGCATTCAAATCATAAAGCTCAGAAACAAAATAGGCCGAAGCTTTAGAAGGCGGCATGTGTTCAGCAGGATCTTGTAAAATTATTTACAGCCAAAAAACAAATGGTAAATGCGATGAGCACTACTTGCAGTGAAAGAAGCATGTTAACGACCTCATAAGCCGACTTGTGTTCGTAGGATACCCCGTCTTTTTTTATAGAAAAGCAGAATAATTTGTTTAAGCTATCTACTTCTGCTATTAGCGACTAAATTAACATGCCCTCTTTGTAGTGCCTGCCTTTGTCAGTTCAAATGACTTATAGAGTCAATGGAACAAAGTCGAGGAAATTGAGAAGCTAGTGGAAGCACACATGAATTTGATGTACGCACAATGACATTAAGAAACTGAAAGCTGCAGCTCCTAAAACTTACAGGGAAAACAGGTATTTGCATTGTTTGAAGCATAAATTTAATGAAAAATGAATTACGCAGTAACAAAAAACGCATGGAAAATACATGACCTTTATTGCTCCATCACTGGCACAAATTCACACGATGCCCGTACTGAAGTGCACAATTTTGTCGACAAAGATTCAGCATCCGCGATGGCTTAGGTGCATTAACTTAGCAATACCACTTTGCTCTTTCCTCGCCATGTCGCCGATTACGCACCCCGCACTTATATGAAGATCGGGACTACCTCGAAAACGCCTGCATAGCTGCTAGGAAACAGTAACGACAGGATAAAACGCTTGTCTGAGTGCTATGTGCCATAATAAAACGGCGCTGAACAATGAAATTCTGTGTATGGAGAAAGTGAATGCCTCTGCCTTCAGTCTCTCCGTACATATGTGCCAGTGTTCAGCGCGGTTACAGAAGAGTTGAAGCGCACTCAGCATGCATGATAGGCTTCATTTGGAGTTGACTGCAAATTGTTAGCTCATGTATGCACTGTCATTGCTTGTACCAGCGTTGGAACTCTTAATAAACGATGCAAACCTTACTTGATTGACGCTGTTTTTGCCAGTCGAGGCCTGTTCGGGCACCTGGCGATAAGCTATACATGAGTTGTGTACGAAATGCAGAACATGAAAGTGCTACTAACTCCCCATGTTTTGTTTTTCCTCTTTGCTGGATCCGCAGCTCCCATACGCTTTCGAAACGCGAAGCAAGAAAAGTTGCTCCGCGGTTCGAAAGCGCATGGAAGCCGCGGCGGCCGCGGATCCAGCGAAGAGAAAAAACAAAACGCGGAGAGCTAGTAGTGCAACCCGCTCAAAGCAAGCAAAAAAACGAATTTTATAATGATGATGATAGTACAGGTTGCGCCATCTTTGCTCGCGCTATTGCAGTTCACTACGCCACCGCTACTCTTATTTTCGTTTCACTGCCAAAGGTACAGTTTCCGTTCTCTAAAGTTGGTATAAGTGTTCTGTGGCCACCTTTGATAGATCGACGACTTCGTCTGACACCTAATAATCCCTTTTATTCGGAGCTTTGCGCTGTTACGTGTTCTGCCGCGTGTAATAGCCGGAAGTCCCGGTGTGCCAGTTACACATCGCATGTCTTGTCAAAAGCTGCGCTGTCGCGTTCTATCGCGAAAGAGTCCGGAGCGTGCTTACAAGCACGTTCCGCAAGTTTACAGCTACATTTGCGATTGTTGCAAATGGAGGCGTCCATTTTACTGTGCACTCGATGACCCAGTGAGTAAAGAGCCTGTGGCAGTTGCGCCGCTTTAAATCTAGCTTATCTTTGCATGCTCACTGCCGCAAAAAAGCTTCCCCACGACATTGATTGCGCATATTGTCGTCGACCAATGTGCGTTTATTTACTGTTGAGATCATTCGTAACCCCTGTCATGCCGCCGTTCCGTTGTATATGTTACTTTCTGAGGTAGTCAATTTGCTGAATGAATTAGAAAGATAAAGCATAGAGAAGTAGCACACACGACATGTTGTTGTGTGCCACTTCTCCGTGCTTTATCTTTTTTGGAGGGTTCATCTTTTCAGCATTATGGCCCATCTGACCGAGGTTTCAACTTTACTGCGATGATTAATGTATATTTTGCTTTATTGTTTGTCACAATGTGCTAATGCACACTGGAACACAAATAGTACTGACAACTCGAGTTCCAAGAATGTATACAAATAAACTTTTGGCCGGCATTAGTCATACTCGCATGTTTGGCTGTACGCAGGGCAACATTACAATTCTGAAAATTTCGGGCCTGGCTTTGCCACTATCAGTGCTTCATAAAAGGCTCGACAACCCTTAAACAAACAATATGCTTGATGTGCTTACCTTTATTTCCAACACCTACAGCACTTGATTAAAGCATGCAAGAGTGACGTACATTTGTGGGACGAAGAGCGAAAATGTGATGAGAATTACTTGCTTATCGAATTCGGTTGCAGGTTGAGTCTTTCCTCTATGTGTCCCTTTTATAAATGTAGTTTGCCTAGTAGGGTTTTCGCTCTTTGTCCCACAAATGTTGCATCAACTGGCTCGACGGTTCATGCTTATGCAAGAGTGGCCTGACAAATTGGAATCCTTCGTGCAGATTCTATTTTCAGCACACCTACACCATTGCATGCTTGTTTTGGGGGAATTGTAAGTTAGGCAGCAAATTCTCTGTTCATTAATGGTAAATGTAGCCCTGTGCTCCATTTCAGGATTTCCCATCTGGAGAGACGAATTAGAAGGGCAGACCTGACCGGCAGCAGCTTTACAGCTTCAATAAAGCGGCAATGTACACGGGAGGCTGTTATGTAATCTTTCTTTATTGCCAGGACTCTGTAAAATATGTGTTCCTGTGTATCAATGGCAGTGATGAAAGAAGAGTTGAGGCACCTTTAAAATAAGCCAGCACCGCAAGAGAGAAAGATGGCAAGGTTTGAGTGACATTTGTACCAAAGTTCATGGTGATTGCAGCTGTTAATCTCCTTCATTTATATTCATACCTCTTATCGCTACAGCAGCGCACTGCATTAGCAGACACTGCCTAAACACGTACAGCCGCCAACTTTAACTGGAGTACGCGAGCGGCGACCGTTTCGTGCGTCAGCGCCGCATGACGGAGCCAATTGCAAAAGGGTCGAGGCTATGCGCCCGTCAACGCCACGCGCTCGGCTTCGACTTTCGTCTGCTACGCTGTTCTTTTTTGCGGTAGGCACGCCCTTATCAGCTTGTTTTGGACGAACAGACAGCACGATTAGGCGAACTGTTTTGCTCGTATCTGGTATTCCGAAAACGGGCGTTGATATCAAGCTGATATAGGCGTGCCTTCAGTAAAAAACAACAGCCTAGCAGACGACGCTCGAAGCCGAGCGCGCGGCGTCGGCGGCCGCATAGCCTCGACCCCTTTGCAAGTTGGCTACGTCATGCGGCGCTGACGCACAAAACGGTCGCCGCTCGCGCACTCCAGTTAAAGAAGTTGGCGGCTGTACTGTTTGTTGCACCTACTGATCCATCATCAAAATAAAGTCCAGATTCTGACATTGGCTACGCAATCATGGTCGTGGAATAAAATTATGAGGTTCTTTGGCGCGTCCGAGCGACAGGTGCGCGAGGCAGATTGCGGTGTCCTGTACTGCCACAGAAAAAAGGTATGCCTCTAAGCTAAGAACTTAGTTCTTCTATCCAATAATTTTGTGAGGATGACTCAGTGTCCCACTGCATTACGGAAAAAAAAAAGGAAGTGTTGTGCACTCGTTAAAAATGTTTACTGTCAATGAATTTAAGGGAAACGTTCAAAAACTGGGACGAAACCTCAAAAATGAGTTGCAGTTTTTCGACGTATGCATTGCGTATTAGCAGGAGGATCTGGCACACATGCTGTGTGCGTCTATATGCAGCCTCAAAATTTCAAGTTTATGCTCCACACTTCTGTATTGAGGGAGACATGTTAGGAGCTATTGGAAATGTATGTGTGCCTTGGGCAGGGAGCCGTGCATGTTCGACGACTGCAGCAGCTCTCCGGGAACAGAGGATGTCGAAACATATTGCTCAGGAACAGCTTGAATAGCGATGCCGAAAACATAGTGGTTAAGCAGCGGGTCAGCGGCACGCGGTGCAGCCTTGTTCCAGTTGATGAGTTTTTCGAAAGCTTCCAGAAATGAACTGCAAATATAACACTTCGCACCGCCACACGAATGAGGGTAGTCGCTTAAAGGGCCCATGACAACTATTTTTTTGTTGGATACTTTTATGTTCTAATGAGTAGAACAGTGTCTTGTAATCACGGCATGGAGTGGCAAATTCTCCAGCGTGAAGT
This sequence comes from Hyalomma asiaticum, assembly GCA_013339685.2. NCBI lineage: Eukaryota > Metazoa > Arthropoda > Arachnida > Ixodida > Ixodidae > Hyalomma > Hyalomma asiaticum. The sequence continues at coordinate 75,319,523 of CM023483.1, forward strand.
CTAATTAGTCACAGCATCGTTAATTTTGTTCAGTTTTAATGAAGCTTCGAAACGCGCGCCAAAAACTGCAAGAAACTAGCGCCGCGGGGCTAGCGCGGCGGCTGTCGGATGTGAGCGCATGCACTGATCACTTGAGCTCAAGATTCGGTGACGTTGCGGAGAGCGCGAGCGCCAGACCAGCTCGCCACACTCGCTTTGCATCATAGCGTGTGTACAATGTACGCTTGAGGGACCAACACGGAGAGGAAGCAGAAAAATACGGCTTTTGGCGTGGCCTCCGCGATCAGCTGCGAGAGCCGATCTTGGAGGCCACGCTCGGAGGCCATAGCGTGGGGCGCCCGTGTCTCTCTGTGACGTCACGATATCAACTTACAAAAGTGAAACGTCACAGATGGCCCACAAACTACGTCATACTAGTGACGATGTCGCGAGGTGCCGCAAACCCAGATGAGCATTTCTGGTCACTTTAAATACATATTAAAATATCTTAACGACAACGTTCGCCGTTAATACTTAGCCACAAGTGCCTTCAGATGTTCGACAACCAAACAACACAAACATATCGGGTTTGAAATTTTGGTGTCATGGGCCCTTTAAGAAATTCAAAGTTCACCGTTTTGTTAACAAACAGGCACGCTATTTTAGAGACTTGAAAGAAAATGTAAGCAGCAATGCAGCAGTTGTGTTAATGAATTTCGCTGAAAATTATCGTTTTGTAGTACAGGATCCACCACAACAGTTCCACTGGGTCAATATGCGGGCATCATTGCATTCGTTAGTTATTTATTTAGTAGTTTTGGTATATCTAAAAGCAGCAAACGTAAGGATTGAGATGAAATTTGTCCTGGGTCATTGTACTTGGAATAAGTTTTTTCCAAGACTATGAAAATGAGAATTTTTCACACGGCAGCGAAAGAGTTTAGGAACCCATGTCCGAGAAACTGTTTAGAACATATGTAAACGATTTAGGGCACTGATGCACCCTACTATGGGACTACTGTTACAGCCGTCCCAGAAATGATCTGGAAATAGAACATTTCGCACCGCCACACGAGTGAGGGTAGTCATACCCTACGCGAACTTTCAGCCAGCATGAGCATAGGCGCCCAAGCAGAAAAAAAAAAAAACGCTCCGAATTCCACCACAGTTTCCCGGCTCACCACGGGAGCTCTCCACAATGGCGCAAGTACTTTCACCGCGAAAACCGAATATGTAAAGCAAGATCCGTTACAAAAATTGCAAACTACAGCTTAACTGAAACGTACACACATGATAGCCCGGAGTGTAATTTGAATGCACAGGAAAACATAAACTGCCTATGAGGACACAAATAATTCAAGCATCTTATAGGGAATGCGCTAATTTTAATTGTTTTATGCAAAGGCAGTGCGAATGGCGGCCAATGGCAATGCAGCGTTCTCAAACTTTTTTTTTACTTGTACTTTTATTCTACTGCTCCGTTCTTTACAGGTGGTGTATATGAAAGGTACACCTTTGGAAAATTGTTCGGCCTTCATAGACGGCACAGTACGACCAACCTGTCGGCCATCAAAGCACAATGAATTTATTTCTCAGGACATAAGAGGGTCCATGCCTTCAAGTACCAATCGTTGATGTGCCCAAATGGCCTCATCTGCGAGCAGGACAGCCCGTATCCCGGGAGCAAGAATGACGCGGCTACGTTGCGAGGTGTTCATTTATTGATATTTGATATGGTATATACCTTAAAGAGCTTGCACTAAGAAGTTTTCTGCATTCTTACTAGCAATGCAACTGTAAAGGAATGCTATTCGCAACATATCTTGTTTTATCTGTGGTTTCTGTGCTTGGAATCATGTGCAAGTTGCACCAGGTAAGGTACACCCTAAATTTTTCCCTGGGGTTATTAATAAATACCATGCGATTTTAATTATGAAGTACAACAGATCCTCACATGATTCTCTGGCACGTGTGCAATAAGTTGCTTTCATTCCAATAAACTTGCACATTTCAATATTTACAAATGTTTAACTTAGTGAAATTTACGGTCACTGACCAAGTCAAAGGATTCACCAAGTCACTCTTTTGACTTGGTCAGTGTTATGTTCGGCGATAGATCGGCGGGGAAGAATAGGCGACGCTGGCCTATAGCGCATGGCTTTTCTGTAACAACGTCGTGGTCTTCACTCGGTAAGTAGTAAAAGTGGCAGCAGAGGGGACATGACGGGTGACAGGACTCTTCACTGCGGCAGTGTAGAGCATTTTCGGAGGAAACGGGCATCCGAGAAAGGAACAACAGAGGGGGGGGGGGGGGGGGGAGTCGCTTGCAAGAACAGCGGGGGCTCCCTGTCAAAGTAATCCTTTAACCTTTTGGCACGGTCGACTTGTCGCCAAGGGTCGCCCGTTCGGGGGAGATGACAGCGCCGTGGAAATGTACGGAAGTGCTTTTGGGTACAATAGACCTGTCTAGCAGTTCTCTTGAAGCGGCGGCTGGGTTGCACGCCGCCGGGTAAATAGAGTGGCAATGTGGGCCTGCTGCAGAGTTCTGCTAACTGATCACGGGATTAGTGGCCGATGATATCTTTCGGAGAAGCTCGGTGCAGCAAGCGGGTCAAAGTATATACGATGCAAGGCCGGTGAAACCACGGAAGAGGCCGCTCGGTGGGATTCGTCGGCAGATATTAAAAGTGAGTCGGAGAAACTAAAAGAAGCCAGGCCACATCGACGTCACAGACGCTCTTTTTCCGTCCAGTTTCGGTTTCAAGGAGCCTGCCACGGGGAACTAATTGTTCGCGTAGCTCCGGCATGCACTCCGCTATTCAAAATTTGATCGTTGGGATATGTAGTGTCGAGGACGGGCTAAAAAGTATTCATTTGCTGTAGCCACCAATTACTGATAATTAACACGTTAATTAGCGTAATTTTGCTAATTATGCATACAAGTGCGGAAACTGTTCCGTATCTAGAGGCCGCCAATCCGTATACTCGAATGGTACACAAGACATTCCCGCGATTTATGTTTTTCTAATTTTAATGACCTGGTGCTACTAAAAAAAACACCCTGTATAGCAGACGTACACAGCCTACTTGTCTACGGCGTCGCCCAGTTGACATTAACTGAGGTCTTGGTTTTGACCCCTTGTTCCAGAAGCCAAATTTAAATGAGGCAATATGCGAGAGAACTCGTACACGTAGGCTCAGTTTTACGTTAAACAGCTTCAGTTGGTCAAAATTATTCGGTCATCAGTGCCCCTCTCCTGCACACCTCACAATCGTCAGTGCTCCAGAATGCAGCTAATGCCTTTTTTTATTTTTTTTTTCGTTTTGGCCGTCTGAACAAGGATAAATTGTTAGGTCCTGTCACTAGACAATGCGTGCTACTGTGAAGTCAAAGGCGATCGTAAGTTTAGCTGAAGAACAAGTCAGTGGAATACATACAAATGTGGGTTGATCCCTCTGTCAGAGGAATCGGCATAACACGAAAGTGAAATGTGTCTTCACCGAAACAGTTGAATGTTTATTTTACATCGATATGAACTTGCCCACTGCTATCTGTGTTTCGCTGGCGCGGCACCGTTTGACTTACATGAACCCACGTTCACGCGTCGCCTCCCTAACATCCATGACCGTGACCATCCCTTTGTCGTAGCTAAAGTAATACGCGTAATAACGGAACACAGTAGACAGTAAATACCTCGTGACAAAGGCATCAGTCATGCTCACTGACGCCACAATTACCCGTCGACGTCGTTACCTTTCTCGGGCACTTAAAGTAGTTTTCTCGTTGCCATCATACTCGCAGAGTAGATGGAGACTGCGAAAACGCCGTCTGCGACGAGCGCCGAACTTTGCAAAGGTGTGGAACGGCGCTGCCAACCAGGAGAGGCCAAGGGAAGCCACAGCCGGACCTCTCCAGTACGGCCGTCACTTCATTTCGCGTCTCGTTGATGGCGGCACCGTTCCAGGCAAAGTGAGCCTTGAGGCTCGCGCGAAGGTCCGCACACATCGAGCAAGAGTGAAAGAACCGTGGTACGATATAATGTAAGTCGCCTTCTTATGGCTTAAGAGAGCGTGTGCCGATGGCGCAGTAGTAGAGCATCGGGCACTTCTAGTCATGGAGCCGGAAGCTGCGAGTTTCATTAGCAGCATCAGAAACTTTTCTGCGTGTTTGTCTTTGTTGTTCTTACATGTATGTTTAACTTCATCACTCCCACTAAGGAAGTGACGTAGTGGGGTGCGGTGGACCCCGCATAAAACACTTTTGTGTTAAAATAAATGATATGCCAGTGCATTTTGTTCGTGTTACCAGCAATCATCTCTCAACTGTGAACTGGTTTTCAATATTCATTTCAGGCTGGCAAGCTTTGATAATTCACTGGCTGCAAGATGTTGGTAAACAAAAAGTTAGTTCATAAAAATTGCTAGTTACCTTATTATTTATGGTGCTTAACAATGTCCCAGGTGTTGAAATTATGTTAGGTGGAACAGGTAGTGTTTCAACCTGTGGACCTGACGTGGAGAAGCCCACTTGTCGAAACGTTGGCTCTAGTAACATTCTGTTTTACACCATGTCGTGTGTCACCAAACCCGTGCTCTGAGGTACAGGACGCGATCGCCGGAAATAATTCCAAGAACCAAGGCCTAGGTTCCCCGAAAAAGATCCCACGAAAGCTTGGACAATAAGATTTTTGGTCCCCTTCAGCACACTAGCAAAACGCCAGCAGTGGTTCGAAGACCGAGTCAGAGCCAAGGGTGATCAAACAAAACAAATATATTCTCATCAAATAGGCAGTCAAACAAAACGTACTTGTACAAACAGGGCTTTTACAAACTCAAACACAGATCGGTCGCAAAGTTACACAAGGCCAACCAACACGAACAAGCTCATGCACTGCAACAAACAACAGAACACAAGAGTCCTATTCACCAAGACACTCGGCATCTTCTCAGTTCGAAGCTTGCAGGTGGCTTGTCAGCTGGCGACTGAGTCACGCACGACTTCTTCCTTCTTCTTTTTACTTGCAACTCTTCTACTCTCTTCTCCTACTGCGGCCCGTGCCCTAGGAAGCGGTACTAGAAGGTTCCGCGGGGCCACGTGACTCAAAGCACACGCACAGTTGGGAACCGTCTCGCCCATTCTCGGACCTTCTTTGCTGAGGCATAGTAGTGGATGGCATAGTAGTCAGTTATGACTTTACTGCCTCGCGGTCCTAACCGTTTTTCACCTGGGGTGGAGTTCCATGATCTGAGGAAAAAAAATTTACAAAGCAGTCATCATGAATTTATCGCATTTTCAACACACTGATGTCAGAATTGTGAATTCGGAAGGTCAGCAGAAATACACCAATTAAGAGTGCACCATAAACCCGGTAAACAACCAAACACAGTACCTACGAATGCACCACAAATGGAGTGATCAAAAATTCATCACAAACACCGTAATCAAGAAGGCACCAAAAACACAGTTACTTCAAATGTAGTATTTAATTTTATGGGGGCCTCATGAGATCGCCTCAGAGCATCGCTTCGTTGATTTGAGGTTGTTCGTGCGCGGCTCCGCACCTGGCATACAAAGACCGCCACATGCCACACCAACAATAAAACTCATCACCCTTGCAACGATTACGTTTCCAGTCACTACTTTAGCCCCAGCAGTCCCACTTAACGTAACATGAATCGTGACTTTGGCACTTCCTGAATGGGGCACGTCGTTAATGACGATCACGCTTGACACCTGTCTGCCATTAGCCTGGTCCAGGCTAGCGATATATACGTTCCCCTTTAGTTCTTTTATGCGTATGGCGGGTGACTCGTGCGTGAACTTGAAGGACTCTTCATCCTCAGTGGTTTTGTCGATGTCGATGTTGCCGTGTCGTGTCGATGGTGCTCGCGTCTGCATGAAAAGAGCATAACGGACGACTAAGTTAACGAAGGCTTTTTGGCTCAGCTACAAAAATACACAACTCTAGCGTGCTTACAGCACTTCTGCCGTTAAAGTTGAGCAGCTGGCAAATGTGAAGTTGCAAATCAACGTGCACACATATAAACGCATCGCCTTCTTAATAAGTGCACGCTACCTCTTCTTCACACAAGCATTGCGCTCTTGTGCCCATGCTGCGCCGGGGTGTCTTAGCTCAATGTGTCACAGCAGATTTGACGATGTAGCACTTCATCCAGACAATAAATAGAACGGCAAATATCATTCCCAGAAAGTTCAAGATTGCTCATCCGAAGCTGTGCCTTGCACAAAAGCACTTTACTTGCCCCTTGAGACCATCTCTGTCACGAGATGTCGACGGCATGAAAGGGAAAAAGCGCCTTTAGTACAGAAAGAGCACGTCAGCGATAGAGCACGCAGAAGGCGATCCAATACACCGGCTATAAACCATTAGGTCGCGGATAGCGGGCATAAGGACTGCGTCATAAAAGGGAGACATCATAACAAAAGCCTCTTAAGATATTCGGCATGCCACCGTTGAGAATGGGATAGTTCCGCACCACTCACCTTTTAAGAGGCGCAGCATACACGCCCTCCACGACAATGAGGATGATCAAAACGGTGCACAGCCTTTTCAAATTACTTCTTGCGGTCATTCTCACTGGAACCTTAGCCTGTGATCTTGTAAATACAGAGCTCTTCTTACGATCGAGGCAGCCCCGTAAGCAACTAATTGATATTTGCCAAGCATATCAGTGGCTCAAACCCACTGGGGGGCATTTGCCCTGAAAGAGGCGCTAGCAAAAGAATCTTAAACTTAGGAATGTAGGAACTAACAAAGAGTTGAGGCAAATTAAAGGGGGTATTGAGGATCGCGATTTTACGCAGAGAAAAAAAATGTGGTTGATCCCTCTGTCATAGGCTGTAGGGGTTATTCTACTAATACTTCTACTGCTAGCAGCGGCATCGCCGTTAGCAACCCCCTGCAATGGGTTCGAGCACTCAACGAGCAGAGAATGAGGTCGTCGCGTCCACGCATCGCCGCGCTGCCGCGCGCGCCAGTCCGCGGCAGGGCAGTGCGAACCCTCGCACGCGGCGAAAGAGGAGAACATTAGGCGTCACTCTCCCAGCATGGTAGTTTAATGAACGGTTAAATGAAACAAATTATACAAGGCCGAATCAAGATATAATTAAATATGAAGGATAACAACGATAAACAACACGCGAGCGCACACAAACACAAACATAGGACAGTAACAATGAACACGTAAACACACAATAACACACAAAAATACACAAAGACCATGCAAGAGAGAAACCGCCTAATCCCCGGCCAGCGTACCCGCGACCGCGCCCCAAGAAAAGGAAAATCGAAAGAAAGGAACATACATAGATGGGCGCAGATCGCAGGCCGCTGCCGTGGGTCGCTGGAGCCCGAGACGACGCGCGGTCCGGGCGACGAGGCCTCGTCGCCCGGAGAGCCGCAAAAGCACGTACGCACCGGCCCGAGTCCCAGCGTGTTCTCCCGAGCATATCTCCAAAACCCGAACGCGCGAACGTTCTAGAAATTAGTCGCTGACCAATGGAAAACTAGTTAAAGCCACATGGGGCAAACGGGCGGGCCGCCGCCCCGTCCAGCTGGGAGAGGGGGATGCGGAGGCATTCCGCTCAAAACATGGCGTCGCGTCGTACCCGGTCCCCACAAGGCATGTGTACAACACGAAAGTGATGATGATGATGATGATGGATGGTGTTTCTTGGCGCAAGGGCCAGTTATGGCCAAAGAGCGCCATGCCATGTGGTGAGAATGGTGCTACTATGGGAATGTTGGATATGATATGGCTGTATAATGGCCTAAAGGTTCCTGCAACAGCGGATTGGTGACTTCGGCGATGTGTATGTAATCTGGCTGTAAATAGGCCTAAAAACAGTCGCTGCCAATGGCGTAAAATACGTATCTATTAAAATAATGTACGTGAAGAGTGGGTGCAATAACGATAAAGCTGGCGATGAAGGAATAAAAGCGATGACATTGATGATGCACGGACACCATCACCTCAACAGGGCCTTTGACCACAAGGGCTGAGAGGCTGGTGCTTTTAAATGGGCTAATTTGCAGCAACAATCTCCTGAAGGAGGCCACGCTACAAAGGACCAGGCGAAATTATTTCTAAAAGCTTCACGTCGTCTAAAAACTTTAGTACACTGTCAAGTTTTAAAAGCGGGTCTTTCCCTAAAAAGAATACTGGGTGGGAAGGTATGTGCTCGCGGTACAATAAGGGGAAGTATTTTTTTCTTTGTCGCTCTAACTCTCGGCATTCTATGAGGACATGGAGAACAGTTAATGTGTCGCCGCATTTACGGCATGTTGGAGGGTCACTTCCGGTTAAAAGATAAGAGTGAGTGCCGTATGTGTGCCCTATCCTTAACCGACAAATTTGCACTTCCTTGTACCTGCTTATTCTCTCGTATGTCCAATTTCCCAGTTGTGGTTTGATTGCATGTAGCTTGTTGGTTGTATGCGTATCCCACTGTCTTTGCCAGTAGTTTCTTATGTGACGACGAAGAAAAGGCTGTAGGTCTGTGGCTGGAGTGGGTATCTTTGTATCGGCGTCACAAAAGTATACTGACCTGGCCTTCTCATCAGCATCTACATTACCCTGAATGCTTCTGTGACCTGGCACCCAACAAAGGATAATAACCTGGCCGCACGTGAAGGCTGAGCAAAGCGCATTATAAAGCTCGTTAAAAACAGGGCTCTTATGTTTCTGAAAGCTCATAATGCTTTGGACAACGCTCAAAGAATCGGTGTATATTATCGCCTTAGGTAAACTGCTTTGCCTAATACGTTGGACAGTAGAAAGGATAGCATACGCTTCTGCTGAGAAGATACTTGTGTTTGGATTTAACGTGCCAGATAGAGAAAATGATGCGCCTACAGCTGCATAAGCTACACCATTACTAGACCTCGAGCCGTCTGTGTAAAATTCTGCGCAAGAGTACTTCACCTGCAGTTCACGAAAATGCGATCGTAGATGCGCCTCTGGCACGTGCTTTGATATTTCAACAAACGACGTGTCGCACTGAATGCTCTTCCATTCCCAGGGCGGCGCAATGGGTACAGGCGACATTAGAGTACTTTCTTTAAGCGGTATGCCAATTTCTGCTGCCAGTTTTTCCAAACGCAGCGATAGGGGGACCCTAACAGAGAGACGATTATGGTAAAATCATGCAGAGGACAAGTAGGAAATCATTAGGTGACAAGGGTGCTTTTTATCTGATTTAACCTTGGTAAAGTATGAAAAGCTTAAGTTTTGTGTTGTGTTTTATGGCGCATAAGCATCTCAGGCTATCATGCGCCAAGAGCAAGGTATAATATGTTTGGAATTGTTAGGTTACTTGAGCAAACATCCTTGTCTCAGACAAGGACGTCGAGGAACCCAACAGGTAGATAAAGACCTCAGCCTTCTTCTCAATTATGAAAAGAATGGGTGAGGTGTATCACATAAGCAGCAATGTACAAGGTGTTACTTTAGAGTTTCTTGAGAACACCTGCGTCCTTTAAAAAGCTAAAAACAGATGGAACATTTACAAGGGCGTTTTCACCGAGAAGTAGTTTTGGATGAAAAGGAATGTGTTGATCGTAAAATGCACTAAAGTATTTTTTCCGAAGTTGTTCGAGTTTTCTGCATGAGAATAAAATATGATTAACTGTGAGTTCTCCTCCACATTGCTCACACAATGGTTTGTCTTGTTTTGTTAGTAAGAAGTTGTGTGTGAGGTGCGTATCTGCAAACTATTACTTCCATGAAACGTTCCTGGTGTCTACATGACTGCCATTCTGAGATGATTGGTTTAACCAGGCGGAGTTTATTGTTGGTTTCAATGTCCCATGTAGATTGCCATTTCGCTCTTAGTTTATTTCGTATAAAATTTACGGAGTCTTTGTAAGGTATGCTTACTTTATTTATATTTTCATTATGGGCACGTGCGGCACATGTATCAGCCTTCTCATTCCCGCTGATTCCTACGTGGCTAGGAACCCAGCAGAATTTTATTTTCATTCCTTGATTTTTAGCTCTGTTGCGACTGGCCTGCTGAATTAGCCGACCAGCGGGTAGCGTGTGCGGAGCGGCGGAGACAACTCGCAGGCACTTGGGATTCGGGAGACGAGAACCGAGGCAGAGGTTGAGGAAAACTTAAAAGACGTTTATTTACATGTTTACAAGTGCGTTTTCTTCAGAGTTCTTTCCTCCTCTCAGTCCTTCTCTGGGTCCCGCGCTTTTTGTTGCCCGGACTTCTTCCCCATTGGCTCCTGGGCGAGGGAGGAGGGAGAGGATGGGAGGTTTCCGTACTTGACCCGCCCATGGCCGTAATTACCGAAAGTCCGGGAAACGACGCCGGAGACGATCACGTCACGCGGCCACGTGCACGTTGCGGAGACATCACACCTGTGAACAGTTTGTGTGGCCCGATGCTGATGAGGTGGACACTCGCCGGACGAATCACTTCCAGATGTGCCGGACGGGGTCGACTCTTCGGCTCGGGAGCGGACGTTCTTCCCGGCTGGCCTTCCTTTTGTGCTAACTAAAAACGTTCACACACACGAAGCACACGCGCGGCACAGAAACTCATGTTCCCTGGCGGCGCCACACCGTCGCAAGCACACCTGCAGCAGCTTTGTAACAGCTCCGATTGTGTTATGCATAATGTCTCCTATTATGGGTTGAACTGCATTCTCATAATGCAATGCGGTGATGGCGCTCAATGAGTCTGTGTAGATGACACTGTTTGCAATTTTTTCCGCATTATTTTTTCCACAGCTACAGCAATAGCGCGGCATTCTGCTGTAAAAACTGAAGCACTTTGGGGCAGCCTGATCACTTTTTCCCATTTTCCTTGTATTATTGCACTACCAACGTATTCTGATGTTTTGGAACCATCTGTGTAGAAAGCTGTGTAATTTTCATATTTCTCACTCAATGCGAAAAACTCCTGTAATATGTGTTCATTTGGTGTTTGATTTTTCTGGAACTGTGTTAGTGTGAAGTCGCATACAGAGGGAAAAGTGTACCAAGGGGGCAGTGGGTCGGGCTTCTTGGTAATATTCGGCAGTGTGTCCAGTATACCTAATTCATGGCATTTTTCTTCGAAGCGGAGGAGGAGTGGTCGGATCGATCCGTTTGAGGTTTGTTGTTAAGAGTGTTTTGGATGGACATTTTGTGGCTATTTGGTAACAGAGATGTTTTGGGCAAGGCACGGATTCTAAGAATGTATGCACATGTGAGCATGGTTCTTCGGTCTGCAAGTGGTGGCTCGTTTGTGTCTACATAAATACTGTTTATGGGTAATGTTCTGTAGGCACCAGTTGCGAGACGCAATCCTGAATTATGTACTGGGTCCAGTCGTTTCAGATATGATGGTCTTGCTGAACCATATACTATACATCCATAGTCTAAGCAGGAGCGCACAACAGAGCGGTAAATATATAACAGGCATGTCCTATCTGACCCCCAGTGTTTCCGTGAGAGCACTCTCAGTATATTCAAAGATCTGGAGGTTTTCTTTTTAAAGGCATTTATATGAGGAAGGAATGTGAGCATCTTATTGAATGTTACACCTAAAAATTTGTATTCTTGTTTCACTGGCAGTGTGGTTTCATTCAAATAAATAGTGGGATCAATGTGCAGTCCTCGTATGAGTGAGAACAGGACAGCTACTGTTTTTTGTGTGGAAAACATAAAACCATTTTTATCTGCCCACGTGGTTAATTTATTCACTGTTAACTGTATTTGCCTCTCGCATGTTGATATGCTAGAGGATGTACATGCAATCTGGAGGTCGTCGACGTAGAGTGAATGCATTACAGATTTGGGAATGATTTTCAATATTTAGTTCATTTTTACGATAAACAGTGTGGTACTTAAGATGCATCCCTGAGGCACACCGTTTTCTTGAACAAAGTTTTTTGAAAGTGAGGCTCCAAGGCGTACTTGGAAGGCGCGGTCGGACAAAATATTGCTCAAGCGTTTTAGCATTCTCCTACATATGCCTAGGTCTCCCAGGTCACGAAGGATTCCAAATTTCCAAGTGGTGTCATAAGCTTTTTCTAAATCAAAGAAGACTGTGAGGCAATGTTGCTTATGAATAAAAGCCTCTCGAACTGTGTTTTCGAGGCGGACGAGGTGATCGTTTGTTGAGCAGGATTTCTTAAATCCGCACTGATGTGTATCAAGAAGTTCACGGGATTTGAGCACAAACATTAGCCTAATATTTAAAATACTTTCAAAGGATTTGGCAAGACAACTGGTTAGGGCTATGGGCCTATAACTGCTGGGAGAGGTTGGTGTCTTTCCATGTTTCAACAGTGGAACAATGATCGCCTGTTTCCAAGCCTTCGGTATTTTTCCTGCCATCCAAATTTTGCTAAAAAGTTCAAGAGTGCTTCTATGGAGAGGTCAGAGAGATGGGCGAGCATTTCATAATGTATGTTATCGGGACCTGGTGCAGTTTGTTTACCGGCCGAGAGTACTCCTTTAATTTCTTGGAGTGTTATCAAATTATTTTATTCTTCATGTGTGCTGCCACTTGTTGGGAGTTTTTCCTTCTCAGCTGTATTTTTGTATTTTAGGAAAGATTCTGTGTAATTTGAAGAACTTGAAACTCTGGAAAAGTGTTCGCCCAGTATATCTGCCTGTTCTTCTATACTTGTTTGCATGCCAGGGGCTGTCAGGAGAGGGACTGTGAAGGGGGAAAACGTGTCATTGTGCTATTTATTGATGATATATGATTTTGCCATGCGGCCTTCTCGGCATTCCGACGAATGTATCGAGCTTTAGCTCTTTTTCTTTTAAAAGTTATTAGGTTCGCGTGCGTGGGGTACCTTCTAAAAACACCCCATGCTTTGTTTGCTGTTTTTTTGCTTCTTTACACTCCCTTGTCCACCACGCTTTCTGGTTTTGCCGGTGGACTGGGGTATATACATGCATGCAGCATCTATGATGCAAGTTGTGAACTCGTCATTTAATTCATCTACGCTTAGTGTTTCCAAAAAACATTTTTCTAAACTGGCTTTTCTTGTAAAACTTTCCCAGTCTGCAAATTGAAGTTTCCAACGGCGTGGTTTCGTCGGGATGATGTTTGGTGAAGATGATAAACTGATTAAAACGGGCAGATGATCACTCCCGTATGGATTGTCGATGACATCCCATTTAAAATAGCTAAAAATTGACGGCGAACTAAAAGATAAATCTATACAGCTCATTTTGCCTGAACTCGGAGAGCAATATGTGGGTTTCCAGTGTTCAGTAAACAGATATTAGTACACATTATAAAATCTTCTAAAATCTGGCCTCTTGGGTCAGTTTTTGCACTGCCCCAAAAAGAAGAGTGCGCATTAAAGTCTCCGACTACCAGATATGGCTCTGGTAGTTGGTTTAAAAGATCTTCAAATTCATTTAGGCTAACTTTCAGGTGCGGCTCAATATATACACAGCACACAGTGATTGTTCTGAACGTTAGCAGAGCGGCTGCTACCGCTTCCAGTTTAGTGTTAAGGTTTAGTTCGTTGGCTGCTATTCCACTTTGTACCACTGTGGCAACGCCTCCAGAGAGCCGGCTCATGTGCTCTCGGTCGCGGCGGAAGACCTTATTTTTTTTTAGTATATTAGTTTGTATCGGACCCAGGTTGGTCTCCTGTAAGCATACAGCTACAGGAGAAAAAGTGTTCAGGAGGTCGTTTATGTCACTGTAGTTTTTTTAATAAACCACGGCAGTTCCAGTGTATGAGGAACGCCATATCAGTGTTTTTGTTTCTTGTTTTTTTTTTGTGTGTGTGTGCGTGCGGAGCGAGTGGAAAACTATGGTCCCAGATTTTCGGGACCTGTTATTCGGCTTCTTCCTCTGTTCTGACGTTCGAGGGTAGCTGCGCCGCCTGTGTAGGCCTGGCGCGCTGGGGGTTGTCTCCATCGGCTCATCAGAGTCGCTGGGGATTTGTGGGGAACCCGCTAGTGTATTCACAGGCTTCTCACGTGCGGGAGAAGCTTTACGGGTTGCCGGTACTGGAACCGGCAGGCCCTTTTTTGGAGGTGGCAGTGCAGCTGTCGCTGCGGCTGCCGGGGGTGTGGATGGCCCTGCCTGAGGCGTTGCCTGGGCAGTGGTCGGAGCCTGGTGTGGTACGCCGCCCCTACGTACCACATCGGCGAAGTTCGTCTTTGCTGTGAAAGTAAACGAGTTCGTGAGAGAGAAACGCTTTTGCGCTTCCTTGAAAGAAATGTTCTCTTTGGCTTTTATGGTAATTATTTCCTTTTCTCTCTTCCAGGACGGGCATGCCCTGGAATATGCGGCGTGCTCCCCTTCACAGTTTGCACAGTGCGGAGAGGCATCACAGTTTTCAGAAGAGTGTTCTTTTGAAGAGCATTTTGCACATGTTTTGCGGCCGCGGCAACTCTGGGAACCGTGGCCAAACCTCCGACAGTTAAATCATCTTCGGGGATTTGGAATGTACGGTCTTACATTGATCGTCAGGTATCCAACTTCTATAGTTTCGGGTAATGTGTGGCAGGTGAAGGTGAGGATCAGGTGTTTCGTAGGGATTTCCTTGTTTTCTTTTCTAATCGTGATTCGGTGGACATTGGTCACATCTTGATCTTTGAGGCCCTCTAACATTTCTTGCTCTGAAAGGTGTATAAAGTCGCTTTCAGAGATTACGCCATGGATTGTGTTTAGAGACCTGTGCGCTGTGATCAGAACGGTGGTTTTATCAATGGAAAGAGTTTTTGGAAGCTTTGAATGTTGTTCTTCATCTTTGATTTCAAGTAAGATATCGCCGCTGGCCATTTTAGTTGCCTTGTAGCCGGCACCCAAGATCTGAGTAAGACTTTTCCACAGCAAAAGGTGATAAAAGCCTTGAAGGTTTGTCTGCTTCATCACTATGGATGACATGGAACTTCGTGAAACTTTGTTTGCTTTTCTTTAAAAATTCATCTGCTACATCGTTCCGCCCTCGTTTGAAAGCATTCCGAGGGCGATCTGGTTTGGAGAATGGAGAAGCCATAAAATAATTAGTGTTTTTCGGCCACGGTGGCAGCCACCCACCTTGGAGCCCTACAAGGGGACGCGACAGGAACCTATCTAGGGTCCTGCCCACGCCAACTGTACACCATGACTATAACCGAATGACAGAGCTCAGGGTAGCTCGCCACACAGGGTTAACCCTCCCCGCCAGGAAAAATGAAGAAACCAAGAAGCGAAGAGTAGACAGGAGAGTTGGGAGAAAGAAGATAGGAAAGTGAAAGATAAAGAGGGAGGACAGGAAAAGGCGACTGCCGATTTCCCCCCGTCGGGTCAATCCGGGGGTGCCATCTACGTGAAGCCGGGGCCAAAGGGGTGTGTTGCCTCTTCCGGGGGGCCTTAAAGGTCCAATCACCCGGCGTCGGCTCAACCCCCAGGATCCCCTTTTCCCCGGACACGGCTAAGCCACGCACCCCCCCGTCGGCTCGGGTTTGTGGTGTCGCCACACACCAAACGCCTGCTAGCGCAGACGCCCCTGCGTGGGAATTAAGTGAATGTTTAGACGCATAAACTGCCGATCAACAATATATCCCAGTTTCTCGATTTGTGGGTGCATTTCAGCGAAGTTCTCACCAAGACACCAATTTACCCAGCCGACTTTCTCGTGTTCTGCAGCCTCGTGTACACTATATCACCACATGCATACAGATTAATCAGAAGTACAGCAAAACTGAAGCTTCCACATCCCCAAACAATAAGGCGCATTTGTACTTCTTACAATGCTAGCCCATCCAGGGAGCAACAACATGATGCTTTCCTCTCATATGCAAGGAGGCTGGTGTCAACACTAAAAGACCATGAGCGCTTTGTCACGCTTATGGTGGACGAGATCCCCCTGCAGGCATCGTTTCAATACAAGGTTAGATATGTGACAGGTGCAGCGATAAACAGTGAGAATGCTGCAAAAACAGCATACTTGTTTATGATGCAAAGCTTGTCATCATCGAACAAGGATGTTGTGCACATACTTCCAGTGGCAAAGCTACAAGCAAAACAACTGCATGATTTTCTTGATCCGCCGATAGGCAACTAGAAGACATTGGCATGCGAGTAGTTGGAGTGGTGTCTGATGACTCGATCAACCGAAAGACAATGTCGTTTTTTGCAGATTTTCCCAAGTTGAGCATTGTTTACAGGCACCCCTCGGACTCATCAAGGCCCTTGTTTTTCATCCTGGATACCGTGCATATCCTTAAGTGCATCTGAAACAACTGGCTGACCCAACATAATTGTGGAAGATGCATCTTCTTTCCTGGTTTTGGTTCCCTCACGGAAAACCCATCTGTGCTGACAGCCTCCTTTAATACGCTATGCAAGTTGCATGAGGGAGAAAAAAAATGAGCTCTTGCGGCTTGCTCCAACTTTGTCTTTCACAGCTCTGAATCCATCCAATATGGAGCGGCAGAATGTCAAGCTCGCACTCAAGATATTGAACAGTTCCACTGCTGCAGCACTAAGGAGCACCAAAGTGGCACTTGATCATGCAAATGGTACATTGGAATTTATTAACATTGTCCTCACATGGTGGAACATAGGAACATAGTAAATGTCAAGACACCACTGAAGGACCAGTGCCTGAGACCCTTTTCAAGAACCAATAAGTGCACTCAAATGCTGCCAGATTGACTATCTAAACAAGATTGTAGATTTGTTGGACTACTGGCAGAGCTTGAAACATGATGCTGGCCAGTTAACTCGTGAAACACAAACAGCACTGTGTCATAGCTCACATGCTCTTATTGAGCTGTCAGCATATTGCATTGAAGAGCTTGGGTTCAGGTATGTTTTATTAGGGAAGATTCAAACTGACAGCTTGGAGGACCGTTCGGACGATACAGACAGCTGTCTGGTGCCCAACATCATGTTTCAATACGTCAGATTTATGAATCTGAGCAGAAACTAAGACTCCAGAAACTGCTCGATCTTCCCAACTTGGATGCCACGACACCTTGTCTTCCCACCACGGACGGACAAGTTGCCGCCAAACAATTTCATGTTACAGTGACCGATGATGATGTGAAGCAGAAGGAGGCAATGCTACCAGCTATCACATATGTAGCTGGATATTGTGCACATGCTGCAGTAAAAAAACTTCTCTGTTCTGCATGCAAAGAAAACTTGATTAATGAAAATCGGAGTATTCGCAACTCCAGAAAAAGTGGTTCATTTGGCAACATTGCTCACATAAACAAAGATGGCTTCCACATACAGGGTCACGGACGCGCTTTCGCTTAGCGATGTGCTAAAGTTTCTAGATTGCGGGGTCGAATGATGATGCTTCGTTGAAGGCGAAAGGGTTCTTGCTGCCGAACATCTGATATTAATCGGCCTAATGGATTTGAGCGGCGAAACACCAGAATTAATTGCGCTGCTTGCTCACACGTTGCACTTGTTCGGAGACCCGCATCAGATTTTTTTAAAGGATAAAGAGCCTTTCCAGCGAGCCTGAAGTTGAAGAAGGCAGGTGCTCATGCGTAGCAGGCCTCTCCGAAAGATGCATGCAACTGATTTTGATACAACTGATTTGAGTACAAATGTGTCACTTATAAACGTGTCAGAGTTCAGTTCTATGCGCCGTGCCAGAAAAAAACTTAGAGGCGTGGTAAACAGGTCGAGGGCTCAAAAGTTGGAATGAGCGCAATAAATCCTGAACTGGCACCAGATGAACTCGAAATGCAAATGCGCTACGTTAAATGACCACACATTACCTCCATAACCACCAAACAAATTATGAGGCGCAGCGCACGCATGGGAAGAAAAAGGCGAACGAAGGCAAGCGCTTGCTTTATATCTACTTCCTACAATGCATGCTGCCAAAAGTACGTCAGCAATAAGATTACCCCGGTTACGTTGAGCAGTAACACATTCAGAAAACGTTACCAAATATACACGTATAAACAATGTCGCTGTTTTGTTCATGTGCTTGCCTAAACTACACTCCGGCTCTTCGAAAAGCGCGCATGATAATAAACGTGTGCACACGCAAACATAATCTGTGTACTCACCGGGGAGGGAGAAATAGTCGCGAGTGAAGTGCTTGGAACAAACTAGCACAGTTCCCGTTACCTTTTTACCGATGTGCAAGTTCCAAATCCATGTTGCCATGCGAAAAGCGTCGTGGCGTTGTCTGCTTCTTTAGGGAACCGATGAAACGTTGGTTGCTGTCTTTGAATCGCGAATACACGCACTGAGGTACGCAACAAATCTTTTGATGAGGATTTTTTTCATTTTTTAGCCTACTTCGAGGTGGCATGGGGTCATTCAAGGAACTACAGAGCTGTTTTACAGCGCGCGGTAATGCGATAACATGCCCCGTTTAGAGGTCAACCTTGGATCGGCTGGTTCCAGGAGCGTCCGTTAGGTGGCAAGCATTTAGATGGAATCGCGAATAGAACTGGAAGATGATGTGCTGATTGCAAATGCAACATGAGGTGGACTGATATTTCCATGGGCGGTAGTTGTGCATGCTGTGCTCACTATGCAAATTGCCCTTGATGCTATGTTGTTGTTTTGTGGGATTTAACATCCCAAAACCAGTTTTGATTATGAGAGACGCCGTAGTGGAGGGCTCTGGAAATTTCGACCACCTGGGGTTCTTTAACGTGCACTGACATCGCACAGCACACGGGCCTCAACATTTCGCCTCCATCGAAAAGCAGCCACTGCGGCCGGGATTCGATCCCGCGACCCTCGGATCAGCAGCCAAGTACCGTAGCCACTAGACCACCGTGGCGGGGCGCCCTTGATAAGCTAAGAAGTGCGAAGTATGCAACGAAATTTTTTGCTTGTGCAAAACAAAAAGAAGTGCTTGTCAGCCTCACAACTTCCCTAGCTGACTGTAACAATTAAGACTTGGACTTCTGAGATGATGGGCACTCACCTGAAATAGTACTAAACTGTGTTCTCACTACTGCTGCTAACACACTGCTCAAGTCTGTGTAAAGTTGAGAATAACAAACTGGCTGAAAGCAAGACTGCAAAGCGTAAGAAAGATGAAAACAAACTGATTGAAAGCAAGGCTTCGAAACAGAAGCTGAAAACTCTTCTAGCATAATCCTTTTTCTGAAGGATTCTTCTGCCCGCATGCATTATTATGTCATGAATAAATATGTGCCAGAAGAAAATTTACAGTTGTGCATTGTTATAAATTCCATGTGCTCGGCTGTAAAGAGCCTGGTGAATTATTTTAAGCCTACATTTTTTAACCATCCTGAAAATATCCGGCAGCACAAATATTTTCTATATCATCAAAGTTGCAAGGAAAAAAAGAAAGATGTGGGCAAAACTGCATGTCGGAATGAAAAACCTTGGAAGTATCAGGTGAAGCCAGCTTTTAGGCTGATCTCACTACAATGACAGCCCTGTACAGGCCTTCTTAGTTCTAGGCGGTGTTGGCCCAGCGCGCTCGCGGCGCCCATGTGGGTGTCGCAGTGGCGCCATCTTCCGTCGTCGATGCAAATGACCTCGACGGAGAGCTTGCCCTTGCCCCAGTACACCTAATCTATTACACTCTTTTCACGTGTCAGGCACAGAGAAAGGAGAAAAAAAATAGAAGGGGCGCTGGTTACTATAGCGCTGGTTATTCTCTCACGGTGGCTTGGCTAGAAGCTCAGCTTGGCGAGATGGGCACCAATGTTGCCAGCTGCAGTTCAAAATTTTTGCTTAATACGCCGGTGTGGAGGTATGTTGTCAGTCCGCATCGACACGGCAAAAGTCTGTTGTATGTGCCACTTTGGGAAAAAATTGCCATTAATTTTGTCCACTGTAGCTCGTAGTCCATTGTAGCCGGGTCCGTTCAAAGGGAAGTTGGCTGCACTTATAAAATACACGCACCAAACTTGGGTTAAAATATGGTCCTTTATATCCGAAAGTTTGTTCTATGCGGGTCCGCTATAACGAGCGTAGACTGTATTTAATACCAGGTTTTGCATTTGGTTTCAAACTGTTAATACTGTGTCAGCGCAACTCTTTTAACTAACTACATCGTTCTTGCACGCTTTTGTACTCCAGTGAATCTTGTAGAGGATGGGATGCTTTTAGTATTCTACGTTTGGAAACCTAATTGCCATGCATTTAATTTGAAGACTATTGCAGCACTTCAAAACTATGCCAAGGAGTACGAAAGTAACAATGATGGCGTTACATCTGTTTCTTACACTTAAGGCCCTACATCAGGCTATAGAAGACATGTTTTAATTCCACATTTGGACGCGAGCGTTATACTAAAACACCAGTAGTGGTTATACAAAAATGACACAATATAAAATCAGTGTGCCCTTGACATGGAAGCAAGTTTTCATGTCTTGCCTCTTGTAATATCCCACTCGCCTGCTCCATGAAACCACTGAAACGCTCTGCTTGTGTAACAATGGCATACTGGAAATCCATGCAGACAGTAGCAGGACACATGCTTAAGTGATGAACATATTAATATTATATGCTATTTTCCTCAAGTTCATCCTCCTGGTTTACAACCTTCCCTGTCGCTCGCCTTTTTTGTGGCCGCAGCTGTATAGGAACCATTCTCAGTAACAGTACGCAGCATGTAACCATTCACCGTAACAGTACGCAGCATGTCAAGAAGCAGGTGTCTGCATTAAGAGCTTCGTTGACAAAGTTAACAAATGAAGACACTTGTGTCTGAGGTATTATTATAGCTCGTAATAACTACGATGTGCTACTTCATGAGAAATGTTGTTGATACTCTTCAGTGGCAAACATATGGGGTGTAATGGTGGAGAAAGTCACTCCAGACAGCTCTGACATCAGACGCACATCTGCTGACACTGCTAACATAAAGCGGTAATATCACTGGCGATATGCAGGGCGATTCCTCTGCCTAGGCTGTCATCGGAAAAACAACGATCGAAGGTGCATTCAAGTGGCGCATCGCACACATGCACTGCGGCCATGCGTGCAGAGAAAGCGGGCGTCTCCGGAACGAGGTCCGCAGGTGATTCCAGTGGCCGCCGCTATGCGGCTGTCAGTGGCACCCTTACAGGCGTTGCACATGGCGTATATTCGCGAACGGAACTTTGAAACCCTCTTGATTGTCATGCTGGGCTGTCACACTGGGTGTTGATTAGACGCGACGCGACGTTTGCTGGTGGCACGCCTGGGATAGCCGATAGTGTGTGCGATAACCAATAAAGTTTTAAACGATAACGTTTTTCTGCTACACCAAAGACAGACTTTCTGCTATTTGGACCACACCATCTACACGCGAAAAATGATGTCCGTTAATGAGCCGCCTGGAAACACGAACGTTACAACGTACATCGCTCGACATGTTTAGCGATAAGCAGTGATCAGCGTAACGACGACTGTGAAGTGCGAATAAAGGTACCTTAGGATGCATTGATGCCAGCAAGCTGTTGATCCTTCAAGCGCCGCTGTAGATTATCGCAAATGGAAAAGGCGCCGCCTAGCGCATACGGAGATAGCTACCAAGGAAGAAATCTGACAGACGCGTTGTATAGGAGGGGGACGCAGCACGCGCATCTACCGCGTCTCCAAGGCAACGACAGCGATGCGCTCTCCGATGCATGTGTGACGGAAGCACCCATACCCTTTAGGTGGTGTCGCACGACAACTCCCTGGACCAAGCTGGACCGACGGTTCCCATTGAGGAGTGAGCGTTTACAATGGCACTGAAAAAATAGAGGGGGTGCAGAGCGAAACAGCGGTCTTACATGCTGTCGCAGGCTTTGAATCGAGCCGATCAAGCATCGCTATCTTGCGGGTCCTTTCTTGAAAAAGGTCACTGCTTGTGGTTACTCCAGTAAATTCTCAAGCTACTGGAATTAGCACGGTCCCTCCCGTGGAACCAGCGGATTGCTGTCCCACATGCAGCACTTTTGCCGCCATTTTCTGACACGTCTCTTGCCGTCTTAACGTCACCGAATACGAGGGCGACCAACCACACGAAGAGCACATAGACCGGCGCCAGCCCAGCGTCACACAACGTGGGCCGATGAATTTAACGTTGAACCCCCGAAACCAGTGTACAATGTGCGCCACTGGAACAGCAATACCCCGCACCTCCGCCACTTGTGAAGCTGTGATGATAACGCTGTTTTATTAAACCTTGAGGCTACAGAGAACGGTTCGCACCAAGGCACAGATTGAACTCTAGATCACAACCCACAGCAGATAATGATGAGGAAACATAGGTGATGATGATTATGTACAGATGAAATAGAAGAGACTAATGAATGCCCACAATATTCACGATTACAGCTTATATGCCTTACTTGACGTTTTGCAGTGCAAAAGGCATTCATAGCATTGCAAAAGAAGCAGTGTGTCCGCAAAAGTTTGTTATTTTTGTTATTCTACTTGTGGCGCCACCTATGGAGAACCAGCAAACTCAAAATCGACAGCCTCCAAGATTTTTGCTTATCTTTGAGGCCATACATACGGCCAGTACAGCCGTTTGTGCTATGCCTACAGAAGTAATTCGGAATGGTTCTCGAAAACTGTGCAATGTAACCTGACTGCGTTGTTGTCGAAGTACCTGTAGGAAAACGCGAGTCAAATGCAAGCGTCAATTGGGATCCTGAGGTTCACATATTCACGACGATGACTGAATATATTCGAGGCGGGCCGTAACCGCTCCGGCAGCTGCGAGGATGCCATAGCGCCGGCGGAAGTCGCTTCGAGCCGCGCGCATCGGTCCACTCACCCAGCAGAATTCCTACATCAGCGGCGGCGTCAATAGGGAGCTTGCACCAAAGTTCTTCAATCATACCAGTTGCCAAACTGTGTTCCGAAATCTGGACAAGCCGACGGCCAAATTGGCGGAGGTTAGCAGACTGTCGCCCCATCTGGGAGCCGTAACTAGAAACGCTACACTCACCGGATCTCGGAGGCGATGTTTATTGCATGAAAGTGGCGGCCACAAACGTTGGAGCACCGTAACAGTTGTTAATGGCTCTCTCATCACGCGGCTAAAGAGGGGCAGAAGAAAGCAGCGAGAGATAGAGACGCCTTACATTGCAATTCGCCTGCACTCGGATCGTCGACTTGCACCATACGCTTTTTCGCTTGCAGACGACACGCTCTGCATTAAAGGCCTTCTGCTGCTGTGTTGACACATCGAGGCAGTAGTCATGTGAAATGAATCCCCCGGTGCGCGCTTTGTGTTGGATTCCCAATGACACATCGACATTCAGACGAAAAAAAAAAGAATTATTCACCGAAAATCATCCGCTGTTGGAAAAGCTTTCTTGTTCTTTCACCAGCGGCCTCGGCAGCCGAACAGACGATTCCCTGCTTCTTTCGTGAGAGCAGTTAGCACGGACCATAGAGTTTCTTGGCACGGACAAAACACTTCGTGAACCCTCAGTGTTCATGGAGAAGCAGAAGCGACGGCACAAGGTCAGTGAATTTTCTTGTTCTGCAGAAGACGCCAGGGACGCCAGAATCACGGCGAGCTGACGGATTTTCTGTGTGCGCAACATCGTTTGCATAAGGCTCGCTTCATTGACGCGGCGGAGCTTTCTACGCTCCATAACACAAAACACACCAACATAGCATTTATTAGTTGGTTTCTCTGTCGACAGATGGCGCGACAATCTGCTAACCTCCGCAGTTTTGGCACTTGGCGTGTCCGGATTTTGATACATGGGGCCTATGGGGAGTTTGGTAACTGGTATGATTGAAGAACTCTGGCTTGCACGGATGGCGGCGACGCTATGCACTCTGGTACAGTGTACTAGAATATGGGGTAGTGTGTTCAGACGCCCTCTCTCGCCATGCATCACGTGAAGCGGCGCGCGTGGACAAAAAGCCGATCCGCGTGGCGGCGCTGCCGTAGCATGGGCTGGTAAGAAGATTCTTAAATCTTCTTACGAGCCTGGTGGCGCACATGTCACCGCCCCGTTACAAAGGGGAAGCTCATAGCATCCATCCATCCATCCTGGCGGGATTGTCAGTGTAGCTCTGCCGCTCGGTCTTCTCGGGTGCCTTTGTAGTGACCTGTTGCAGATCTGCCAAGTCTTCCGGATTACCCGTACAATGTACGAATTTTGACCCCTTTGTACGGTTGTACGGTTGACGCAAAAATCTTCCGGGAAGCGTGCAAAAACGTAGTTTTGCGGAAATTTTTAGCCGTTTTTAGCAGAAAATTTACTGTTGGTCTGGCAACTTTGGTGAGACTAATCAAAACCAACTGCCATCGCCATCACTCAGTTGATCGAGCTTGCGATGTTCGCCATGTTGTGCTTTGTTAGCGGTTGAGTTGGCGTGCTTCGGAGCAGTGGTGTTGGTGTCTTGGTTTGCTGTCAGCCATGGCTCTTAGTAAAGAGCGGGAGCGAAAACAGTACTTACAGGTGTTTTTGAAGCAGTACACATCCGAATTCCCCTGCATCGTGGAATCGAGGAAGGGCAAGCATTTTGCGTTCTGCGCGGTGTGTGGCTGCGACATCAGCGTTTCTCACGGAGGCAAAACCGACGTTGTCGCTCACGTTTCATCCAAGAAACACGTAAGTCACGTGCAATGCCAAGAAAAGCAGCAGCAGCTGGGACAGTTTTTTTCAAAGCGGAACTCTGATAGTGACGTGATCCGAGCGGAATGTCTCTTCACTGGGTTTCTGCTGGAACATAACCTTCCATTGACCGTCTCTGACCACGTGGGTCCCCTGCTACGAAAGATGTTCCCTACTTCGGATGTCGCAAAGCGGTACGGCTGTGCGAGAACCAAGACAAGTGCAATTGTTGGCGAGATGGCAAACCATACTCAGGAGCGCATAGTGAGTTCCTTGAAGCAAAAAGTTTTCTCGGTTGCCATCGACGGCAGTAATGATAGCCACTCGCAGTTGTACCCGATCGTGGTGACATACGTGGGGGAGTCTGGCTTAGTTGAGAGTCGACTACATTCTTTGTGTACGTTGACGGGACAAGCAAGTGGTCGCAACATAGGCAACCTAATTCTGGAGGCTCTCGCGTCCTTTCATATACCGGTCACGAACTGTGTAGCGTTTTGTTCCGACAACGCCAACGTGATGCTTGGTAAAAAAAATGGCGTGGCAGCGGTGCTGACGGAAGTCCAAGAAAATTTGATTAAAATCGGGTGCGCATGCCACTTAATAAACTTGGCAGCTGAGAAGGGAGCAGTGTGCCTTCCAGCAAAAGTGGACGAAGTTCTTGTAGATATATTTTATTACCTGGAAAAGAGTGCTAAGAGGAAGGAGGCCTTGAGGCAGTTTCAGGAAATTCATGATGCAGACTTCAGAAAAATCTTGAAACATGTCCCAACTCGATGGCTATCTCTTGGGAAATGCTTGACCAGGCTCCTGGATCAGTGGAAGCCTCTGTTGAGCTTCTTCTTGCACGAAGTGAAGGACAAAAAGAGTCCCAGCTTTCTGGACTCATACCAGATCCCAAAGGCAGCAGCAAAGCAAGCAACAGCTCCAGCTTTTCTAAGGTTTCCTGCACACAGAAGACTGACCAGCACTGCCCAACACGTGAAGAACGGCTTTTTGTTTTCCTCAGCCTGGAAACCAACCGAGCATATTGTCTCTTCTTGCAGAATATTATTCCCATTTTCGAGAAAGTGAACCTCTCCTTGCAAGCACAAGCTCCCCAGATCCACGTGCTACGGTCGCTTCTCTTGGAACTTCTTCGAGACATTTTCTCAAGATTTGTAAACCCATCGTGGCTGAAACGAAGCCCAGAGCTGCTCAACTTGGACTACCATAGCAGGGAGGCACAGAAAGGGGACGAGGACCTCATCATTGGACAGGAAACTAGGACTGTGGTAGACAAGCTAAAGCCCAGTGAGCAACAGGAGTTCTTCAAGGCAGTTCGGCACTACTTTGTGACAGTGTGCGACTACATGCGACACAAGTTTCCCCTGACAGACCCTGCTCTGCTTAATGCAGAGGTAGTTCAGCTGAAAACCCTGGACACCATGTCCTTCCGAAAGGTTCGCTTTTTTGTGGACTCTTTTCCAGCGATGCTACCTCTCCAACCGGGAGAGTCGAAAATGGAAGCGGTCGACGCACTGGAGGTAGAGTTTTCCAAGTTGCAGGCTCAGGATCTTCCTCCCCATATTCTACAAGAAGAACGAGTGGATGCCCAGTGGAGAATGGTGTCACAGCTGAGAACTGCAGATGGAAGGTTGAAGTTCAGCCGAATTGCTGAGGTGATGCTTGGAATTTTGTCAATTCCACACAGCAATGCCGAGTGTGAGCGTCTCTTCAGCCTTGTGAGGAAAACAAGAACTGAATTTCGGTCGTCCATGTCCGACAAAACTCTCGGACATGTTCTCCTTGCGAAGTGTGACCAGGCTGGACATTGCTACAACCAGACCTACACGGAAGACTTCTTGAGGAGGGCCAAGTTGGCGACCACCACCTTTGTTCAAAAATAAGAGAAGCTAAAGCCCAAGGAACAACAGGAACTCTTCGAGGCAGTTCGGCACTACTTTGTGACAGTGTGCGACTACATGCGACACAAGTTTTCCCCGACAGACCCTGCTCTGCCTAATGCAGAGGTAGTTCAGTTGAAAAGCCTGGAGACCATGTCCTTCCGAAAGGTGCGCTTTTTTGTTCAAAAAAATAAAAAAAACTAAACTAATCACAACTAAAGAAGAAAACAAGGCACATCAGTAGCTTTCAAAGACGAGGTGGCCTTCTCGTAGATGAAATCAAGTTGTCTGAACATTTGAATGTGACCTCCTCAGGACGAATTGAAGGATTTGTTGACATGGGCCCTTTCAGTGGTGAAGGACAGAACGTGCCCTGCGACCATGGTATGGTCATAATGTTTGTGCCATTCACCGGAAAGTGGACTCAGATTATTGGTGCCTTTGCCACTAGCGGGAATGCAAAAGCAGAGATTCTTGCAAAAGTGCTCATCGAAGCGACTATCCTCGCCGAAGCGAATGGACTCATAGTCGATTTCATAACCTGTGATGGCGCTTCGTGGAATCGCCGAATGTGGACAATTTTAGGAATCGGTGCAAAATCAGGCAAGATAACTTGCAGTCTGGAGCATCCTGTTGACTCATCCCGCCAGCTGTACTTTCTGTCGGACTTTCCGCATTTGCTCAAATGTGTGAGGAACACGCTGCTGCAGCATCCTTTGAATACTCCAAATGGCATGGTACGTGCTGGTTCTTTCGCTTCAAAAAAGTGAGGTTTTTACACATTACAATGCTTTCTATGAATTATGATGCATGATGAAGTGGGGGAAAATCGAAGTTGTGTCTTACGAGTCTGTGATGTAAAACGTAGTCAAACGGATAGTCGTTTTGTTCTCCCCTCCTCCTTCAGCTGTGTATTAGTAAAAGCAAAATTATTATTATTATTATTATTATTATTATTATTATTAAATGGCTGTTTCACATTATTATTGCAACTGTTCCAGGTTTCCATTCAGCCTGTCAGACAGGCATTCAAAGTAGATTCCACCAATGTCACACTCAAGGCGATGCCTGGCCTCACGTCTGTGCACCTTCAGCCGAACAGTTTCGAGAAAATGAGGGTGTCCATCGCCTTCCAGCTGTTCGGAGACCGCGTGATCAATGGCCTTCTATTTTATCGAGACAAGCTGGAGGCATCTTGGGGTGAAATTGACGCAACTGTAGAATTCTTCAGGTAAGGAGAATAATTTGATACAAAAACGTGTGATGTGTTTACATTACTGGTGGACAAGGATAAAGGGCATTAATGCCTGCTGAAAACCTCAGCAAGGAACCACCTTGGGTCAACAAGTTATTGCTGCCTTGTAGCATAGCTACGGTCCTTGTGCGCCTAGAGGGTATTTTATCCCATTTATGCTGGCTTTTATCACTTGTTGCTTAATCCTAGCTTTGTTGAAAATTGATGCTTTGATGACTTATGGCTTTTGTGCTATTTCAGGAGAATCAACTGTCTGATCAAAGTTATGACCTCTAGATTCCCGGCTAGAGCTCTCTGACCGGGCTCCATGAGCGTGCAGACCCTCAAGGATTTCCTGGACTTCATGTCCTGCTGGGAACGCCACGCAAATGGCGCTGGTGGATTCCTAAGCGCCTCGACAGCGGTTGGCCTTAGGGTCACTATTTCAAGCACGTTGGCTCTGCTGGATCATCTAAAGAAACACAATTTCAAATATCTCATGACGGCCAGGCTCAGCCAGGATCCCCTGGAAAACTTCTTCGGGATAGTGAGACAATCATGCGGATCAAATGATCATCCCACACCAACGCAATTCTTGATCGTAGTAAACTGCTTGTCATTTTACAACCTGGCAAAAGCGGTCAGCTCGGGCAATGCAGAGCTTGGAGAAGAAATGAGCTCTCTTCTTGAACCTTCCGATGGCTCAACCCGAGAAGTTAGAGTTGACGATTTGGACAATGCTGTTGAAGCAGGGAACCTGGACTTGGCAGACCGCATACTCCAGAGGATTCCATCTGATCACAAAGAATACGTGGAGCAGAAGAGTGATGATCGGCTCATATATTATATGTCCGGTTATGTGGCACGAAAGTTCCTAAAGCGAAATGACTGCACAGAGTGTAGGAACGTTCTTTTGCTTACCACAGCTAAACCGGCAAAAAATTGTGAGTTCATAGAGCTTTGTGACAGAGGTGGGCTTCTATATCCCTCTGACTCCTTATTTGAGGCAGTGAAGAAGCTAGAGGGCATATTTACCACCTTTTTCAGCAAGCAAGAGCTGTGCAGCAACAGCGTTGTTGATGTGATGCTGCTCGCAAAAAAGCACTTTGACTGTACCCTAGGCTGCAGCCAACATGCAGACCTCCTGACCGCAGCAGTGGTAAAGTTTTACGTGCTGACACGACTTCATTTTTTCGTGAAGGGTATCAACCAGTCTCGAGAGGCGAAACGAAAAAAAAAGCTGCACGCGAAAATCAGTCGATGTTCGTAAGGGCGCCACCGTGACCAAGTGATCATGAACTGATAACTCTTCAGAATGGCGACGAATTTGATCAGGGTTTCTGCTCACTGCAGTGTGCGCGCACGTAAATAAAGAGTTTCTTCCTACAGTACGGCAGTGGTGCCAAGTGATGTTTCCTTTTGTCTGTATGATGCAATATCCCGGCCACGGCGGCAGTATTTCGGCAGGCGCGTAATGGAAAAACACCCGTGCACTTATATTTAGGTGCACGTTAAAAGACCCAAGGAGGTAAAAACAATTCCCAAGTCTTCCACCACGGCGTGCCTTGCAGTCGAGTGGTAGTTTTGTCACCTAAGCCACATAATTACGATTGCATGAGGCAACAAGAACGGTACCGCGCGTAACGAAGAAAGTCGAAGCTGTCGCAGGGCTACGACTCGTTATAGTAGTATTTTAACGAGAACCTTCAGGGTTCATAGATGCTCCTTCGATACATCGATCTTCCTGTTTTTTTTTTTTTATTCGCTCAACGACTTTATGACTGCTTCGCTGTCGTATGCTAGTCCCTGCTTTTTCATTCGGACCGTGCGTTGCAGCTTAACTGCATTTCGTTTTGTTTTGAATGCATGTGCGACCACACCCATTCAGAATGCTTGTCGCTGACGTGTCAGCAACTAAACACACAAGGTTATTAAACGCGACGTATCAAAGCATGTAAGCGCATCAGGAGCAATGCGCGATGTGACAGCCCATGCTCAGGTAGCGCCATCTCGCGGCTGTCGATACCAACTGCGGCAGCCATGGCTCCTCCCTGAACACACTACCCCATATTCTAGTACACTATAACCAGTGTTGCCAATTTAGCTATTTTGTAGCTAGATCTAGCTAATTTTAGACTCAGCTAGCTACCAAAAATTTTGTTTAGCTACGAGTAGCTATTTTAGTTATTTAGTCAGAATCTAGCTCCAAATCTGGTTATTTTAGCTAAGTCTAGCTGCAGTCTAGTGACATTTTCTAGTTGCACCGTTGTGACATATGCCTAGAGGTGTGCGCCTCGGCGCTTTCGACCGGCGTCGGTGTAGCGGTCGTTTCGAGTAAAGGGTGCCCTTAGTAATTTGTGTTTGGAAACCAAAACTATGCATGCATGTCCTATGAACACTCTAACACAAGAGAACGGTATGCTATACATGACATTTGTGAATCTCGCTTCCTTCTGCAAGTTTTGGGATTTTGTTCGTGAAGCGTTTTCATGCGAGTGCGACCTCCGAGTCTCCTCCTGGCACCTTCCAACCGTGGCTGGGATTCTCGGCGTCACGTGATGTTTTCTCTCGCGATCATTCGGGGGTTCTCTAAAATCCCGACGCGACGGCCGCTTCAAGGGCGAGGGGGTGTCTTCGCCGACTGTTCGCATTCGACTGATCGGCGCCTGGCGCTGCGTCGCGGCTTTTGATGGTTGTTTTTTCGCTGCACTGGGGAAATTTGGCGCCGGTGTTTTATGCCGTCTTCTGCAAGCGGCGGCGCGCGCCGAATCAAGCGCTCGTTTGTGACACTCGGCCTTTTTTGTGAGTGCGCGGCGTGCATACTCTTTAAGGATTGTGTTATAGAAACTCGTACAACATGACAGACAAGAGCAAAGTGTACAAACAACACTTCAGGCACTGCTGGCTTACAGAGGATAAGTACAAGGAGTGGCTAATGGCAATGCCCCAGGACCCCTTCAAGGCCTTTTGCAAATTTTGCAAATGTTCTATCGAGGCAAAGAAGGCGAGCATTGAGAAGCACACCACGTCTGCAAAACACGTGGCATGTGTGCCAAGCAAGGGACTACACCAGCGCACTATATCCTATGCCATGCCATGTGTAATGGCTAGCCCTGTACAGCAGGCAGAAGCAACCCTTGCACTTTTTGTCGCTGAGCACTGTGCCATGAACACCATGGATCACCTCGGAGAAGCTTGCAAGCGGATTTTTCAAGATAGCCAGGTCGCCTCTAAGATCAAGATTCACCGCACAAAGTGCACTAATATAATAAAGAACGTCCTTGGACCGCACTTCGAAAAATCGTTGCGGGACGATATTGGCCACCAAAAGTACAGCGTTCTGATTGACGAGTCGACCGATATCAGTGTCCTGAAGGTGCTCGGCATCGCCATCAGGTATTTTTCCCAGTCAAACGGTGAGGTTATTTCAACTTTCATTACCCTGCAAGAACTCGAAAAGTGCGACGCTGAAAGCATCACCTCAGCGCTTTTAGAAGGATTGCGGTCCAAGGGTCTGAACCCAAAAAACCTTGTTGGCATAGGAGTAGACAATGCGAATGTCATGACTGGTGTGAATAGTGGCGTCTACACACGACTAAGAAATGAAATTCCTGATCTTATTATGGTGCGATGTGTTTGTCATTCCCTTCAACTTGCTGTTTCACATGCGTCGGTTGCCTTGCCGAGAAACATAGAATTTCTGGTGAGGGAGTCATACCGATGGTTTGCTCACTCCTCAACAAGGAAACTGGAATACCAACGCTTATACCGTGAACTAAACGACGGAGAGGCTCCGCTTACCATACCGCTAGCCTGTGAGACACGCTGGTTGTCAATACACGCGGCAGTAAACAGGATACTTGCCCAGTGGACCGAACTGAGGGAAGTTTTTGGAAATGCACAGAGAGACAAAAATTGCTACACGGCAATGATGCTCTATGAAATGTACAGTGACCCCAAGAACAAATGCTACGTACTCCTGCTGGACTGGGTTTTAGCTGAAGTGCAGCGTGTCAACAAATCATATCAAGCGGAAAACCAAGACCCGGTGAAATTGTTCGAAGATCTGATGATGCTTGTGAAGTCGACAGCCGCCAAAGTATCTCTACCAACTTCCCGATACGACGTGTTAACAGTCAATATCAACGAGCATCTTGACCCAAATCCGTACCTTGGTCACCGGTTTGAAACAGCACTCCGAGACGCATGCTTGCCATGCGACGATGAAAAAGAGCTACGCCTTCGCTGTCGACGTTTCATCGTGGAACTATTCAACCAGCTGCGTCAACGGCTTCCAGAAAACATTCAGTGCTTGCAAAAGACTTCTTTCTGTAGAGCACGCACTGAAGCTAATACAAGAGCCAATTACGGAATTGGAATCGCAGTTCCTCCCTGTGGATGGATGGATGGATGGATGGATGCTATGAGCTTCCCCTTAGTAACGGGGCGGTGACATGTGCGCCACCAGGCTCGTAAGAAGATTTAAGAACTTTTTTTTTCCTCTTTTAATTTTCCTCATGCCTTTTAAATTTACTTCAATCAAATCGATCATGCCATATCAAAAACGGAATTTAATATCCCAGTTCCCTGCCCCTTATGGCAGAAATTCCATATTTTTCCCTATAATTATTTTTGTCCGTTCTCTCTAGTTTTCTGCCACCAGTATTCTAACCGTCTCTTACTTATTTCAATCGCGGCTATGTTCAGCTTCCCGTTGTTCGCCCTAAAACCCAAGGCTTCATGTAGGGTGGTGCCCAAACGTACACCTGGGTGGATATTTCCGCATTCAATCAGAACATGCTCTGTCGTTTCCCTATCTTCCTCACAGCATGTGCATTTTTCTTCTTCTTTACTGAATTTCGCTTTATAAACACGCGCCGTGTCCGCTTGCGAAACGCAGTGGAAAAACTTGCGGCACGTAAAATGGTGCTGTACAAACAGAACCGATAGTTTTTGGCAGGAAGTAAGTTCTTACAAGGATGCGCATGGCGAGAACCCTTTCACTGAGCTCGCCACGCTCGCCATGACAGTGCTGTCGCTGCCCTTCTCGAATGCTGGTATTGAACGGTGCTTCAGCGACATGAGCATTGTGAAGTGCAGGCGTCGCAACAGGCTGGACATTGACACTCTGAATGCGTTACTGAAAGTGCGGTACGGCCTTCGGAGACACAAAAAAAAGTGCCACGAATATAGCCTGCCAGATGACGTGGCTGCAAAAATCGGCACGATGGCATCCTATGCAACGGCAGAAGAAGATGCCCTGCAACTTGCAGATATAATCCAAGAATTCTGTGCACCACTGGACTGATTTCCGTTTACATGGCTTTACACTTGCACTGCGAATTTGTTTTTCACTTCTCAAGCTCGCAAGCAGGCTTTCATCATTACTGTTTACCGTATGTTATATGGCTTCATGTTAATAAATATAGACCGTGATTTTTTATTCGCCAATGTGATTCATTGTACATTCAGAGGTAAGCTAAAATCTCTAATGTACGTTATGTGTATCAATTGTTATTATGTTCCCTGATCTGCAACCGCGCAATTTCGTTGATATATGTTCAAACATCTGATGGCATGTTGGACCTATTCTGGCTCCGAACAGCGGCTCCGGTGGATATATCGCTGAAAGGTTAAGTTAAAGTGACACTAAAGATACAATAAATTAGTTTAGACAGATACATTACAACCTGAAAACTCCACTGTCGTTAATTTCATCGCCATATAAGGTTAATAGACATAAAAATCGGTCAAAAGAACCACTTATAAATTTCCCGTTGTTATCTCCGATGATGACGTCACGGATTTCAACGTGTTTCTTTCGTATTTTGACCACACAGTCGCAACGAAATTTCTTGAAACTTGGTATGTTAAGCTTCTGGCTACCTGCCCATCCCAATAAAGAACCCCGCTCGCCGAGGGAATTTGTTGTTCCCTCAGTTTTTCGCGGTTGCCCAATTCGCTAAAAATTACAGTTTCTATTCTTTTACATATTTACATGCATTCGCAGCTCGTATTTTGCGAGCGCGTTAAAAAAAGCCTGCATTAATTATAGGGGTTAAAACAGGCGTACTTCGTTTTGTTGTTAAATCATGTTCTGCCTGCAAGAAAACGTAACGTGACAGCTGTCTCTAATCTTTGAGATGACAAGGCCTCCAATAAATTCGTTACATGCGGAGAACATGCTCAAAAATGTTTTCAAAATGCTGGAAAAAAATATTTAGCTACTTTTAGCTGCTTGCTGCATTTTTTAGCTATTTTTAGCTACTTTTGCACAACCATCTAGCTACTTTTGCTCTCGGACATTTGGCAACACTGACTATAACTCTGGGTAGGCAGCCAGAGGCAGCCGGGGAGTGCAGTAGCGCAGTCGTGTTTGCGAGCATTGCCGTAGCGTGCAGGTGTGATAGAGTGCAAGCGCGACGCAAATTTAACTCGAAGGAGTGCCGTGCATGATGTCAGCGACACCGGAAGACTACACCACACCGCTGTGCCAAAAAGACGGCGAGCGGTATGAAGAAAAGAGAACCTGCTGACTGGACCCATTCACGCTTCGTGCGGGCGACTGTGTAAGCGATGTTGACTTGCGGCCGCGCATCGACAGCTCCGATATTCACGACTTTCTCGTTCTGAGAACGAGTTTTATTACCCGGGAGCCGCTGAAGTCAAAAAAGGCTCTCGAGGGCCACAACTTTGTGACGAGTGGCTGGGTGCCGGAGCCGTGGGTGAAGAAAGTCGCTGCCAACACCGTGATCGCCGTCACTCAAGTAAGGCATGTTAAATTATTTGACTTTGCCGTAGATGCTAATGTTTGTTTCTGTCCAGGCTAACCACTCCCAGAGCATTAACAAGCCCCCTGTCGACGTCTGGTTCATGGGCAAGAGTGATGGCGAGGTCCTTGCCGCACACTGCACATGCATGGCCAGGAACGGCGAAGCCTGCTCGCATCTCGCTGTGCTATTGCTCTACGTAGAGTACAGCGTACGTGCATGGGAAATGTGTGCCTGCACAGAGAGCCGCAACAGCTGGCTTCCTCCGCTCGTGAAAAAGCTTCATACACGACCAGTGGCTGCAATGGACTTAGCGTCGTCGGTAATGAAGAAGCGCCTATCTTGATGGAGAAGCGAAAGCAGTCGCGTCACAAAATTTACCTCTGCGACCGGCGACTCCGGCTCCTACAGAAGAGGAGTGGAAGGAATTTTTCGACTCCCTGATTCAATCAGGGCACCGACCTGCAGTAGCAAGCACAGACCAGTGTTACAGCGACCTTTATGTGCCGGTGGTAAGGAGTTTCCCAGGCGTTGACTTGCGTCTGCTTTACGACAGATCCGCATTGATCCTTACTCACCAACAGCTTTCGGAGAGGTGTCATCAGATTTACGCTACCATGCGCGTAAATGAGAAAGCTCAGAGGCAAGAACAAGAAAGCAAAGCATGAGTGTAAAATGGTATGCTTATCGAACTGGCTGAATCACAGCATCCACACTTTATGATGGATGCCATACAAAAATTGAGGCACCATCATTAAGCCTTGTCAAGAAAATTTGTTACCCCCATGAGACCAAGTCTTCATCACTGCCAGTGAAGTATGGAAAACAAAATGAACCAAAAGCACTACATGCGTACAAAGTGCATGTGAACAGAAGTCATCAAAATGCACAATTTAATGAAGCAGGGCTTCTGGTGTCCCAGCAACACGTTTTTCTTGGTGCCACACCAGACATGGTCGTCGAGTTTTCATGCTGTGGAAAAGGCCTTGTTGAGGTTAAGTGTCCTTGGTCAGTGAGAGACGGTAAGCTGAGTAACCTTCTTGGCAGCAACAGTTTTGTCACAGAAAACAGAGGCGCACTAGAGCTAAGAACTGCACATCGTTACTTCTACAAAGTGCAAACACAGATGTATGTGTGGCAGTGGCAGCACTGCAATTTTGTGATTTGGAACAAGGACGACATAAGCATACAAATAATTGCAGCCGATTAAGCTTTCTGGTCCCGCATCTTGATGCTGATGAAAATTTCTTTTGCAGGGTTCTTTGCACTCGAGCTTGTGGCACACTAGTTCACAGCACAGAAGGAAAACACAGCAGCAACAAATGCACTGGAACCTGCAAGTGCTTCTTCGGGTCGGAGGTGCTGACGACCCGAACACGAGCGATGTGTTCTGTTTATGCAAGGGCCCAGAGGAGGGCAAAATGATTGCCTGCGACAGTTTAAACTGCCCAGTCGCATGGTTCCACTTCAGGTGTGTAGGCCTAAATAGAGTGCCTAAAAGTAAGAAATGGTACTGTGACCAATCCAAAATGAGTACTTGACTCCTGCACTAAACTACGCATTCAGAAGTGATTACTTATCACCACAACATCACTCAAGTATGGCTTGTATTAATACCCAACATGAATGTGCTTAAGGAACTGTAATGAGGATCTACAGCACGTTCATTTTAAATGTTACTTTGAGCACGATGTAGTAAAATGAACTTGCACCTCCTAAAGGTGCATTTCAAAATATAGGGATAAGTGATGCAATAACATGCGAATAAAGAAATTTAAAAATTGTTTTGCTGGCAACACTCCAGACTTGCATTGTGTTTTTTTTAATGACAGGTAATAAAACACTGCGCACATGCACCACAAAACATCAGCAGGGTATTTCCAAATGAAGCCTGCAGCTCCTGCAATGAGTTCACTCAAAAGGCACAACCGAATTACACAGATTCGTAAGGGCACAGCAGACGTGGGCAATCTTGTCAATTTGACACTCTCCATGTGCATTAAATCTTAGTACTTCAACTGGCAACGAGCCCTTAAGTATGTTGTTTCTCACCATGCCGATCACTCTTTCTACGTGTATTCGTACGTTGGCTATTTCTCTAGTTTTCTCCTTGTCTTCACTCGAAAGGTGACGCTTCGCTTTTGTTAAGGCTGGCATAGCGAGTGCTGCATGGCACATGCCAACGCTCTCGGCAATCAAAAAGCCTCAGTCTGCAAGCACTACATCACCGTATTCAAGAAGATCAAGAACCCCACATTCTTCAGTGATGTGTTTGTCACTGGCACGCCCACCATAAGCCTTTGAGAGAAAAGACACGGCACCCTGAGGACATATTCCAACCAGAAACTAGACTGTGTTATGATGCTTGTAATGAGACCACGTCTCAGCACGAGGCAAGTAAGAGCTCAGACGGTCAATAGAAACTTCGAAACAATCAAGTATGACGCGAACCTTGAGGCCAAAGCTGTCTACAAAGGCCACAGGCATCATTTTCATTACTTGTACTTTTTCTGGCCAACGAACAAGGGGTCCGATTCTGTCAACGAACAGATCGAGCCATTTCTCAAAAGTTCTTGATGCTGTTGACAGTGAAATATCAAAGCGGTATGCTAAATCCTGAAATTGGCATCCAAGCCGCAACCTCATCAGAAATAATACCTGTTATGTTGCCGCTCATAAGGCGATCGTACAGAAGGGACGGCGTAGCACCGTACGCTATACAAAGCTTCTTTCTCGGCTCTCTCTCTGCATGGTCTTTGACAGCAATTATCAATGGAAAGCAAACGGCTTCCATTGAGCGGCTGGTCTCCCACGCTGGCCCCCAGGGGCTCCTGGTACGAGACCCTTCCCTTTCGCCGAACCCGGCTGGAGGAAGATCGGCCAACGCGTGGGAAGATGAGGCGGGCAAACATGTCATGCTCCCCGCAGTCGCTCGGGGGGGTTGCGGCTGCGCGACCGTGCTTGTCTTCTCAGTGACCGTTTCGGGGAAGGGCAGCTCGGACGCGTAGGAGGAGAATGCATGAGAAGTGCGCCGTCGCTCGAAGCGACAATGCGCTGGGCCCAACCAATTCTTTAACGACCGGCATGCGCTTTCGGCGCGCCGACTGGAACGAAGGGTTGAGTCGCAGCAGTGCACGGTCCGAACTGTGGGAAAGGCGAAGACACGCAGTGTTCCCCGGAACCCACTTTACGACAGGGTTCAACTGGATGAGCCTGGGAGATGGCGCGAATGCCGCAGGGCTGCTACGATACCGATATTTCGACTGTGAGAATATCTGAGAGCGTGAGATAAGGAGAGGGAGAGCCATGATGGGAAAGAATGCCAAAATGCCTGTTTAACCTGCAATGACGCTGCTGTCGAGATTAGGGACAGCCCACTAGGGAGTGGCTTAATCTGAGGGTAAACAGATTGGATAACAGAAGGTTGAGGCGGATCAGCAGTGGCCACCTCCCCTTTTTCTTTGTTACCGCAAGGTACTAAAGACTGGACGGGATTCGTTTCCCTTCAGTCTAGGCTGTAATCACTTAACTGATCGATCAGTAAGACTCCGTACGATGCAACTTCTGTCTGGGCCGTAACCACACGGTGGTCGAACAGTGAGACTAGGTTCGTTGTATGTAGTAACAGTGTTCTAGGCTCTAACTTAAGAAAAGTTAAGTAGAAGAGTAAGACGCTGTTGATGTCTATGTTATCATCAGTGTGCTTCGGCAAGATGCACATATGACTGTAAATATTTCGCTGCAATATACCTTCAAGTTCATTACCTCCAACCTGCCTCCTGCTTCATCGACGTCGATCATCTCCTTGACGGGACTTCAATCCACATCAAGGAGAAAACGAACAAGAAAAACATAACTATACCATTTCCTGAAATTGCGTTAATGAGTTTTTTCTGTGTGTGACATGTGGCTCTTAACTAGCTGAAACAGTGACATAAGCATAACAAATGATGGCAATCCTGTGTAACGCTTGCCGATGAAGCTGCAGCCTTCAATTCTTCAAGCTCCCCTTCCAGTCTGGAGATACGTGCCCGCATGTGGTCAATTTCGCTTCCATAGAGTTCAGTCTGGCAGGTAGCTTCAGATAAAGATACAAAGAAAAAAAAAGCATGTTTTTTCACATCACTACTTTCACACTTGCTTCTGGCATACAAATAGCACTGTAGCAGTAAAAATCACAAGAATAGTGCACATTCCTTCAAGGTGAGCAAATTTGAAAATCGCGTACCAAGTGTCAGAGGAGTCGCTTCGATTTCTGCGATGTGCGTAGGTGAGGCTCTCATTGGATCAGGTTTGTCGGCATGGTGTGGAAACCCATCACCTTACGAAGGGAAATGACAAGGCTTTCAGAATTTCCGAAATATACGCATAGCGCGAAATCGCGTGTAATCACAAGCTCAAACTTGTTTACCTGTGTTGTGAGCGTTCCTTGCGCCAGTGGTAGCGGGACTCATTTGGCGAGGGAAACCCGTAACCTAGGCTCACCGACGACGCCCAATCGGGGTTGCAGTTGTCGAACAGGTGTGATGGTATGATGGTTTTACGAAATTGCATAACGGAGCACGAAACATTCCTGCACTGCAAATGCACTCGGTGCCAGCACATGCTTAGCCTGTCTAAGTTGTAAAGCGTGGCGCTTTTTCTTTAAAATAAACCGCTAGCTTAAATGATAACTGGTAGACTGATTCGTCATTAGAGTGTTCACGTACCTGACACGAAGTGGCAAGAGGAGACAAAATAGTTGTCGGCGTTAGCTTCTTGAATGCCGCGTCTGTTGATGCGCGACAGCCACTCACGTCGCCGACGCTCCGACAGCTCCTTCGCCTTCCCGCACTCGTGTAGGCACACCTTTGGGATTTTGAAGAAACTGCAGTCTTTCGTATTGCTCTTTAGCTTCTTCACCCTGCTCTGGCTGTAATTATTGCAGCCTACAATTATGCAGTGCACCATTACGTCTCCAGGCAGTGCTGACGTTACGAAAACAACTGCACTCGCCAGCCGCCTCTGACAACAAAATGGCTGCCTACCCAAAGTGCATAGCGTCGCTGCCGTCCGTGTAAGCTCCCTATAGTTTTAGCAAGCCACCTTACCGTACGGTAGTACAGCACCGGCTGATGAGTGCGCATGCATGAACTTTACCGTACGGAAAGCCTTTCCGTATCATTTGCCGTATATCTGTCCGTATATGGTAACCCTGTGCGACAAGCCAGTCCAAGCCAAGACACGAGCCACTTGCTTCACATGGTCGAAGTCTTCGAGTCGAGTCAACGTGCTGTCTGGTTTGGTCTAACAAGTGTACTGATGGAGAATGTGCCACCACGCGCATCCGCACCCCGTGTGCACCTTACTCCCAGCGACGACATGGCACTTGTACAGGTGGTCGCGGAAATTAGGCCGATATGCGAGCCTGGAAAGTGGCAAGGGGTAGCGCGACTCGTGCAGGAGCTGACGGGGAAGGTGTGTAAGCCGCGCCATGTCAGGGAGCGCTTTGATCTTCTCCTTGTTCAATTCCGCCGCAAGGACACCGAGAACAGTACCAGGTGAGTAGTTTTTATATTACCTTATTCAAAGACAAGGTACTTTCTTGTGCCATCGAGGCCGAGGTGGTCTGCATTAATGAACACAGGTCTGGTGTCGAAGAAGACTTCAGGGAATGGGAAAGGCTGCTCCAAGAACTGTCTGACTTGGCTGCAGAGTGGGGCTATAAACCGCGCGCAGTCGAAAAGCAGCGAAGGTGGCAGAAACCAGAACCGAGCGACACAAACATGGCCACACGGCCTGCCGCATCGCAGGCGGCTCGCGCTGAGGCGGCAGCCGAAATGCAGGCCGCGGCCTCGGACACCTACGCTGCAGCTGCACTCAATAAGACGGATCTGGTACTGTGCCGTTTCGATTTTGTCGACGTGTCATACATGTAGTGCTGAAGTTGACGCGTGTAAACACCGTTTTAAACGTACAGTGCGTAAAAATTGCTTTGTTTTGATAATCATCAGACTACAAATTAACTGTTGTTCAAATTTGTGTGGCAGCGTTTGGCCATATTGCAGGTTTAAGATAGCATAGAGAAATTCAAAACTGTCATTCAACCTTGCTCACGGAATGGCCATGTATAATGAGCAATGAGCACGGTTTCAGAGCCCCAAGATTCAACACTTAACTCTTACTGACTACGACTGCAGATAAAGTGCAAGAAAATAGGCGCATGATTCATTTCTTGCAAACATAGTGGCAGCAACCACATCCAAGTTTAGTCCAGTCATGTGGCAAGTGAACAATTCAAAGGCGTGAATTACCTTTCAGAAAAGTCCAAGTGCCAGCTCTCTGTCTAGCACATAGCGATGTACATCAGTGCTTAACAGCAGCCCGTGATTTAAAGCAGGTATCGAACCAGAAAAAATTCGGCATCAAGGGCACGTGTTCAACATGCACTTTTGCTCCGGTTCAGAGAAATAAATATTTGAACCAGATAGCAACACGGAACCGGTTATGTGTGGTAAACTTCACATTTGACTTTGACAGCGCTCTTTATGCTGGCCTGAAACACTCAACACAGCGCCCCAGCCTACAATCAATATTCAGAGGATGTTCACAAATGGTCTAAATGTCCAATGTTCTTTGTGAACATTCAGTAGACATTGAGTAGACTACAGTATTTAGATATCATACAGTGGATATTCAAAAAATATGTGTGGACGTTGTTTTACTAACTTATTCTACTAACAGCAGAATATCATGCAGTGGGGATTTATAAAATATTTGTGGATGTTGTTTTACTAACATTTTACTAAGAGCAGGACTTATATAGATGAAGATTGCATGTGAACTTGCAGATGAAAATAAACACGTTCCAGCTGCGTATCCAGTCGAAATTAATATTCATTGACAGCTGAAATTTAACCTGGCATTTTTCCCCACTGCGAACACTTGGAAGTAAGTAAAGCATCTGGAGCTGCCGTTTTTCAGCTGAACGTGGTTCTAATGGTTGACTGTTGCTGAAAAATTCACTTTGCACAATGAAACCTTCAGTGTTCTGCTGCAACATGCAAGCCTTTAAAGCGTCTAGCTGGTGTTCAGAATATTGCTTACTCGCGAGCAGTAGATGGACTGGGATGAGGAAATGACGCTGACATCGCATTTCAAGAAGTGCAAGGAAAAATTAAAACGGCGCAACAACGACGATGACGAGCAAATATGACACATAGTGTTTTTTTTTTTTTTGGAAATATGTACACCCATCGCCGTACTCTCAATTCTGATGCTCTGATCAACCGCTGCGTTGCTGCAAGGTTTAACATTTCAAACACAAGTGGGTAGCATTGTTCTGTCAGCACTTTCATTCAACTTTCAAGAGATTGTATGCGAGGCCCACCGTGCTTTTTCCCACTGTGTGCGCACCTGTTGCAATGCCTCGACAGCCTTGCAACATTATCGACCTCGAACAAACAGGTACTCATGATGCATACGAAGAACTTCCTTTTAAAACACATGAGTAGATATCACCGAAATAGTGACAAGAGCCTCCAAAGCCACCATTTTCGTAGCGGCCAAGTTTGTTGGTTACCAAGAGCACTGTTGCCTCAGCCTTAGTCACGTATATACATTCTTATGCATTATTTTATGTAGCAGAGTAACTGATATAAACCAATTAAACTGTTAATTTTTCTTAGAAACATTGCAAATTTTATTAAGAGTGAAGAGAAGAATTACAGATGCAGGAAAAATCTTAATAAGAGCAGCCTCAGCCCCGCAGATTCGTAAACGTGACGCATGTGTCATGGCAGCTGTGGTGCTGTCGAACAGAGCTGTAAAGTGTTGTGCGCATTTGCGCAGTGAATCAGCAGTATTTAAAAGAAGAATTGGTGCGCAAGTCTTGTTTTTAACCTGTATTCTGGTACAGGTTAGCACGTGAGCCGTTACTACTTACGACTGCTGCACGTTAATGGCCGCTTCTTTCTGTATAGGTGTCGTGGTGATCTTCGGAGGTAATTACATTTTCTTTTCATTTCTGTTTCAAAACC
This sequence comes from Hyalomma asiaticum, assembly GCA_013339685.2. NCBI lineage: Eukaryota > Metazoa > Arthropoda > Arachnida > Ixodida > Ixodidae > Hyalomma > Hyalomma asiaticum. Next base: position 75,361,905 of record CM023483.1, read on the forward strand.
AATTTTCAGCGTGCGTGTGTGCGTCTGTGTTTATTCTGAGAAGCCCGCGTGTCAGCATGTGAATGTTGATGGCTTGAGTGTGATTTGCATGAAATGTTGCTTGAAAAGCTGTTGGCAGTTGTCGACTTGGTGTTTAGACAATATACCAAGAAAAAGAACACTGCTGACTCAACGTCATAGAATTTGGTCAAGGTGGGGTAGTGTGTAAGGTAACTGCGATATTTTTCATGTCAGCACTGACGTGCTATGCGATTTCCCATTGTATGAAACTTGATTCTGGTACAATCGAGTTTATAAAGTTGCGTGCCTTTGGACTGACTGCATGTAGATATCTCTTACAGGTGGTGAAGTGTACGAAATGTGATAACAGCACGCCCGAGAAGTGTCTTTGCAACGCCTGCTGCAGACACCAAAAAACAAAAAGAAAGACAAAGTGCAGACGAAGACAGAGACACGTGTTTCTGCCCCGTCAATCTGAATAAATTTGACTCTTTCATAAAGGAAATGATATTGGCTGTTGAACTTATTATATACTAGTACATGCTGCTGCTGCATGGGTCCATGCACCTAAAAATAAATGTCATTTGACATCGTATGAAAACAATGAGTTGAACTGATGAGGACATTCAGTGGATGTCCACTAACATCCAGTCAATATTACATGTGGAGCAGCTGTGGACATCATGTGGATGTCCACTCTGTTCGAAATGGACATCCTTTAGATATTTATCATTAGAGCAACTTTCGTAGAGATCCTATAAACATTGGATATCTTATTGTAGATATCCAATAAATGTCCAGAGGATGTGATATGGTTGGCTGGGACTGATCAAGTGGCGGCATCCGGAAGTCGATCAGGGCTAGAACTGACATACGTTAAAAATAATAATAATAAAATCATGTCACACTAGAGTTGTGCATCATCAAAATTCTGGGCAATATCCTGTAGCACTAGAAGTTTCAGGCAGCCGGACAATGGCAAGGGCCACTCACGTACTCGAAGCTTTTAGGACCTAGCCCAACAGAACTCATATCTCGTAATTTTCCATTTAATTTTATCATGGCACATACGGGAGTTTTCTCCAAACTGTGGAAGGGCAGCTTGCACAGCAGAAACAGGCTGCAATGTTTCAACTAAATCAGCAAAACTTTGTGAAAATAGCGAGAGCAGGCGTACTGAGAAACACAGCCATGTTATGAGCACTGCGTTGCATGGCAATTCTTTGTGGACCTCCAACACATCCATCCTTGAGCTCTCTTTTGCACACCTTTATTTTTATTCCTGTTTATACAGGAATTGAGTAAAACGGTATAATTTATATGAATTCCGAGCTGCGTCAGATAACAGTGTAAGAGAAAAACGATCATTCAATATCGAGTAAAACGAAATCAAGTGAAATGTGCTGTCAAGTGCGCTGGTCCAAAAAAAAAGAGAAAAAAGCATGTTACAAAACTTCATACATATGCACCTCAAGAGGATTGCATCTGGAGATTCACATTGAAATCAGTCATAAAAAGGGCAGTTATACAACATAAATGCATTCATAGTGGAGTACATCTCATTGAACAGTCTCGCTATTATGAGTGTATAGAAACATGCAGAGAACAGCGACAAATTAATTAGCTTTGTCTAAATTGACACAAGGTATTGATAGGTTACATGAAGGGGACACTTGCTTGTTCAAAAGTTTGTTGAAGGTTGCGGTCAAATATCACGGAGTTGCACAGTAAATCCAACACAGGTCTCAGACTGTCCATTGACATTGTTTGTTAGTACATATACAGTCACTGCTTGCCGTTGTGTTGAACTGCGTTAACTTTCACAGGTGATTTCGAAGAGAAGGGATAAATAGTTGGGATTCACTGTTTTACGTAGCGCTTGTAGGCACCGCGACCCAGGGTCGTAGGTTAAAAAAAAACACCATCTCCCGCTAAAGGGAACCATGTGTGGATGCGAAGCAGCGGGGAGATGGCGTAATTTTATTGAGAGGATGAATGAGAATGTATACGAGAAGAGAGAGAACGCGGTGGTTGTGTGATGGCCCTAGCGCTCATCGCGGCACTGCACAGGAGAGAGAATGAGGCACGCGCGCTCTGTAATTTTTATACCGCGGAACTACCGTGGTGCCCCCAGCGAAATATGCAGCTCTCGCACCACCTGTCGTGCGCGCCACTCCGTAGAGTAGAGGATTCCTAGAGGACAAAAAGGGGGAGCATAGGAAAGGAGAGGGGGAGGGGACATGCAGGCGCTGTGGGGGTGTGTGACGCGGGCGACGCTCCATAGGAGAGGAGAGAGGGGACGCGCATGCGCTGCGGGGGTGTGGGACACTGAAAGGAGGGCCGGACAAAGCCCCCCCCGCCATAAGCTGCTTCGCATCTAAAAATGGAAGAGTGGTAAAGCGAGGCCGATTGTACTGGGGCCTCCAGAGGCTTCTGCCATGTGGGTTATCTAGCGTTCACTGGCATTGCAAAATACAGAGCCCTTAGCATTCCGGCCCTATCGAATCCGACCACACGGCTGGGTTCGCACTCGTGCCTTTAGGGTCCCCATGCAAGCACCACTACACCACTGCAATGGTAAAAGGAGGGACAATCGTAAGGAAGAAAATGAGTCACGTAAATGAACTGATGAAGGCCAACAGACAGAGACCAGAATCAATCACAGCAGCTAGACGCTGCTGGAAGATCACGGCGCTGTAGCTGTTTGAACCACTTTGATCCGACCAAATCACCAATATTTTATTCGGTTCAGGTTCAATTCCGGTTCAGTTCTGGCCAAAGTTATGGTTCGGTTCGACACCCTGGTTTAAACTCTGTGCTTCTCTGCTTTCATACCTCAATAGTCAATGTTATTGTGGTGATATGCAAGTGCCTTGCATGTCCTAGTGTTGGCAAACAACAAACATATGATTTTGCAGTGCTTTGGTCTTACGTATTGTTGACCACTTCAGTACATCTTTACATGCAGAAAACACAGAAGAAATGAGTGTTGAACACTTGCTTGTGCAAATTTATAATCGGAATCGTGAACCAGACGAAGGCAAAACAAAGTCAAGATGGGAGGACGATGCAGATCCCATTGAAAACACCGATTGGGAAACCTGGAGCGAAAATCCAGGCAGCGACAGTAGGGGCGACCGTGCAACCAATGTGTGCCCTAGCCAATTTGTCAGAGAAGCTATCATTTCTGCATGAGACATGGTCTTGCTTTGCTATGTCATTGTGCATGTCAATGGCATTAGATATAGTTATAGGTGAAAATGGACAGGACCCGTCAAATGTGGTTTGCAATTTTATTTTTTTCGTTTACCCTAAAGGCCAGGTTTGGGCATTACACATATTAAAGGGGGGGAGGGGGGAGAGAAAAAGAGAAAGTATCACATCGATATACACAAAGGGTGGATAAGCACATTCTTTGGTCCACCAATTTCTATGAGTTTATACAATCCAAATACTTCTCAACTAACTGACATCACACAATAATTTCTCCGTTCTAAATTATATCATCCTAACAGTAATTTCAATAAAGAGCACAACAAGGAGTGGCGAAGAATTTTATCTAATTTTAGAAGTGTAAATATAAATAACAATACCAAAATTAAGTGACATGATTGTAAATTTATTTTGTTTCTTTTGTAGTCAGTCCCCGTCTCACCACAGTGCCTCATTTCATAAAATGCACAACTCTTAACAGGATTGCATTTCTACTTTCAAGTACAACAGTACAATGTTCTAAGCATATGCCAAAAGTGCTTGCATGTTCATGACAAACAGCACTTGAAATGATGGTTGCATGCCCTGGCTTGCATAGTGATTGAGAAGTGCTCCATGTTGCAAGTGAAAAGTGAATATATAAAACTGACAGGTGGTATGCACAGTGTAATTTCTGCTATACAAAAGAAGCAGGAATGGAAATCATGAACAGTGGCCTATATAGGGGGGGAGGGTGTGCCCCCCTCCTAATTTTTTGAGTATATGCCTTTAAGGGGAGGACACGTTTCAGTAGTATCCTTGCAACCTTTTAGCAGCTTCTAATGTACGGCCTTACATTTGAAAGCTTGCACGCCATTTCTTTAGGTGTTGGTACCTCATATTAAGCGTTATGTATTACACTTCCCATAAGGTGACACTCTCTGCTGGAAAAATGCTGTATCCGCTCCTAATGATGAATGTGTTGCTTTTGCACTGACAGCGTTATATACACAGATTCCATAACAATACATGTGTGGAGAAAGTTTAAATGTGAGAGAGATTAAAAGAAATTGACCAGGAAACTGAAAGAGTCCCCTTTCTTGTTCCATGATTTCCTTCCTACTTTGTTGATTTTACTACCATATTAAACATAAAACTCGCCTATATTGAGCTGTTTACTTTTCCCAGCATTATTTTAAGGATTGACGCTGTTACTTTCCCTATGTACAACTGCGTACAACATATTGCAGATAGCACTCTAACAACGTTGTTACTTGTGCTGCTTCTTAATCCTCATGAATTAGCGGCCATTCCATGTGGAAGAGTTATGCCACAAGACCCTGTGCAGACCCCACTGACACGGCCACCGCTCGCAGGTGAGTGAACACTGTTGCAGAGGGACACTTCACAATATGAAAACCATTGCAGCAGCATTCTTGACTCTGTAGAGAAGCCTTGCCTTGAAATGGATATCTGTGAGATAAGGCATCTAGAGTGTAAGGCACAGAAAACTGTAGTTCTTGGTAAATGGGGACAGTATTTAAAACTACATCAGCATGGCAAACATTGATGGTGGTAATTGTTGTAATGTTAATCAATTGTGAAAACTTCAGAGTGATGCAACCAGTGTTAGCTTTGAGGGTCTCACAGTATTTAATCACTTCAGGAACACACTTGCGACTTCTTGCCTATAAAGGTGAGTGAACCTTGGCAGTGCCAACATGGCCCACTTTGTCTCCCACTCTATGGGTATCTATGGATTCATAAAACATAAGTACCTGATTACAGTGCACATTCTGTGAGTCTCACTGGTAACCTGAGCCATCTATGATACTTACTCTGTACATTTCTTCGTTGCTGGGTCTCAAATTCACTTCAACCTGATTTGTTTCCTCTCCTCTGTGTCCAGCACTCACATACAAGGTGACATGGAGAAACTGTGTATGTTTACAGTGTCACTGCATGTCTGACTTTAGAGGGGGCCTGCAACACTATAGCACAGTCAGCCAAGCATTCCTCATTCCACACACACTCTTGCTCTGTAAGGTGAACAGCAGTGCGGCTTGTGACACAGCACACTAACCGCCGTATTCTAGAACCAAACTTAACTTATCGCGATAAGGCTACTTACGAAAGGGCAAGAAAGGTATAAGTACAAGGAAAGTACAAGGCGCATTTCGAGAACGTGCCTTAACGCGACATAAGTGAACCTTATGAAAGGTGCCCTTCAGTTGTTAAGTGTTGCACATGGGCATAGGTCGGCAGTGTAAGGGAACACTCACTCACACTCACTCACCCAAATTTTTCCAGCATCCGCACTCACTCGCACTCGCACTCACCTCCACTCACACTAACTTGCACTCACTCGCACTCACTTCCACTCACACTCACAAGCACTCACTCGCACTCACCTCCACTCACACTCACTGGCACTCACTCGCACTCGCACTCACTTCCATTCACACTCACTGGCACTCACTTGCACTCACACTCACAAGCACTCACTCGCACTCGCACTCACCTCCACTCACACTCACTTGCACTCACTCGCACTCGCACTCACTTCCACTCACACTCAAAGGCACTCACTCGCACTCACCTCCACTCACACTCACTTGCACTCACTCGCACTCGCACTCACTTCCACTCACACTCATTGGCACTCACTCGCACTCGCACTCACCTCCACTCACACTCACTTGCACTCACTCGCACTCGCGCTCACTTCCACTCACACTCTTTGGCACTCACTCGCACTCGCACTCACTTCCACTCACACTCACTGGCACTCATTCGCACTCGCACTCACCTCCACTCACACTCACTTTCACTCACTCGCACTCACCTCCACTCACACCCATTGGCACTCACTCGCACTCGCACTCACGTCTATGAAATGAGTGCGAGTGAGTGCGAGTGAGTGCACTCATGAGTGAGTGCGCCGACCTATCAGGCATCTGCGGCAAATAGAGTGACACGAGTTTTTCCTCCTGGGTAGAATAAACGGCAGCGGTGCCAGTACACTGCGCAGGTTTCACCTGGTCGCCGACCTAACTCGACCTAGTTCGAGATGTACGCGCGCCTCTTCAGTCGCGCGTACATCTCGAACTGTGAGCGCTGTCTAATGTATCAGAGAATAGAACACATAGTATTTCGCGACTGTCCCCCATTCGTGCCACAGCAGCAGACGGCGGCCACTAGGCTGGCTGATATGGGAGTACAAGCAATAGATGAAAGCTGTATTTCACCCGAAATAGGGGACCATACCGAATTACCTAATGCTACAAGGTCATTTTTTCAATAGAAATGGACTGGATGCTAGACGTTCGGTACCACTGTGCAAAGTTGCGGATTATGAAAAGCGACTATTAAACTTAGATGCAACTAAAGTGGCTTCTTTTCATTATGCGACTATTAGACCTTTATCATAATCTTCGAGTGCATTTCCCTGCACAGCATATTCGTCCGACTAATGGCGGCCCCTGTCACGTTTCAAGTAGAGGCGAGGTCCCAGTTACCCGTGCTGGGGTTTGACTATTGCCAGTGTTTATGTCAAGAGAGCAGGGTCGACATTTTCCGCGTCACAGCACATTGTTTTGCAGAAGTGATTAGCTGCCATAAGTTGGGCTAGTTCGTATCAAGCGTAATGAAATATGATTACTGGCGTCCATGTCCCCTTTGCGCAAGCAGTCATGTCTTATGTATGTACGGATCACTCATTCTTATCCCCATCCTCATGCTTCATCACTCTTCATCCCCTGTTGCGTTGTCCCCGAAGTAGAGTAGAAGGCCGGGGCGTACTAGATCAGGCCACCCTATCTACCTGTCTCCAGTGTATTGGACTTCAAGTACGCGAGTATGTAGCTTCATTATGAAACTGAGGTTGCTTCGATGTAACGTTGCTCGCTGTGACAGATTATGCACTGCATTGTGATGTCGTTCATTATAACGATTATGTTAATATTTCATGCGATATTTTCTTTGAAGGTCACTTTGGTCAGTATTCATTGTCACTTGATTGATGCTTTTGGTAGTCTTTTCAAGCTTGCCTCTTTACATCAGCTGATGTCCTAGGCAAATTTTCACTTTGATACCTGGGTCATATTTGAGTTCCTTTGTTCATACTCATTGATTTTATGTGGCGAAGATACTGCATAACATGACTGAAAGCGGCTATCACACAGTCATCCACTATGCTGTCTGTGCTCATACAACAGGATGCGCTGCTCTCATGCTGAGAAATGCATTGTCGTTTGGCTTTTGATTATTGTTACTAGTGCGCTTTCTGTAAGCCTCTAGTCGTTAATAAGTTCCAGATATATTTAAATTATTTCTTCTGCAGTTCCTTATGAATATTGGTGGTTTTATTTTTTTCACATTTCTGTTTTTTTTAAACTACCATAAGTTAGTTTCTCAATGAAATGTTGAATAAAATGTTGTTGACGTCATGATCATTGGCAGTGGGGCCTCCTTGTTCGGCCGCTTGCCAAGAAACTTTCTATCCTTAACTGTAGAAAGATATGTCACTACTGTTTTTGGTAGATTTGCTTCATACTATACAAAGTACAAGCTATATTGATTTTTGTATGCATGACAACTAATTGTGACCTAAATGCTAAGACTGATGAAGCCTTTGCAGACAACTGTGTGCCTACCTTACTGCACTATTGCTCTGTTGCACTCAATGCTAGTGCTTTGACCCACCAGAAAAAAAAACGTTCCACGCAAGTGCGACACCAGCACTTCTTCCTAGGACGAAAGCATTCAGCTGGGCTGGCACTAACCCCCACTCTGCAGCACCTTAAACCTTATGGTGGAGCTGGTAACATAGCGGGTCGAAGCTACTACCATAAGGCAGGGACGACGTCCGTGGATCGTGGGTGCCCCCCAAAATTATTATCCCGTTGACACCTTCAGAACCACAGAGTTAATGCCTTAGGGGTGCAAAAAATGCCTTGGCGTCATTTGAACCCCTAAGGCGTTAGCTCTGAGGTCAGATTATCATTTATATATTCTGAGGGTGGCAACCAGACCAAAATATTGGTGGGCGCGCCCAGTTCCCGAGCACGATTCCTGCTTCTTTTTCAGATTACGGCTAACATTTCAGGAACAGCTTTTTGATGACGCACGTGCAAGTCTTTGAATGGATTCAGAAATCCCGGAAAATGGGATTATTGGAGTCTCCTCGAAGCCGTCGAAAAGACCAGCTTTTTGAAGATGCATGTGCAACGAGCCGGACATCAGACGATATACGACGCATCCAGGACTAAGGCTTCTTACGCGTGCCGTCTGCAACGTTAACGTCTCGGATATCCGTTTCGAAGTCGTCATAAATCCTTTGTATGCTAGCTGGGCAGGAGAGTACCAAGACCGTGGCATGTAAATCAAGCCGCTCATGCCATACATGTCATGATTTTCATGTTATGACCTGTCTTTTATGTTCGTCATGCAGTCATGTTGTGCCATACTGATTTTCGTATACATCCCATTAACGAAACGGCCCAGGAGAGCACCAAGACCGTTTCATGTAAATCATGCATGTCATGATTTTCATATAATGACCTGTCATTTTATTCGTCATGCAGTCATATGGCATAGCGATTTTCGTATACAATCCATTAACGAGGCGGCCACGGATACATACATACATACATACATACATACATACGTACATACCGCTCACACTCATTGGCACTCACTCGCACTCACACTCACTTCCACTCACTCGCACTCATTTCCACTCACACACACTGGCACTCACTCGCACTCGCACTCACTTCCACTCACACTCACAAGCACTCACTCGCACTCACACTCACCTCCACTCACACTCACTTGCACTCACTCGCACTCACTTCCACTCACACTCACTGGCACTCACTCGCACTCGCACTCACTTGCACTGACACTCACAAGCACTCACTCGCACTCGCACTCACCTCCACTCACACTCACTTGCACTCACTCGAATTCGCACTCACTTCCACTCACACTCATTGACACTCACTCGCACTCACCTCCACTCACACTCACTTGCACTCACTCGCACTCGCACTCACTTCCACTCACACTCATTGGCACTCACTCGCACTCGCACTCACTTCCACTCACACTCACTGGCACTCACTCGCACTCGCACTCACCTCCACTCACACTCACTTGCACTCACTCGCACTCACTTCCACACACTCATTGGCACTCACTCGCACTCACGTCTATGAAATGAGTGCGAGTGAGTGCACTCATGAGTGAGTGCGCCGACCTATGCACATGGGAGCAAGGCTAGATGAAGTTTTGGTGCAGAATATTTGCTTTGACGCTATATAAAGTCATAACACTGCCAAAAAGTAGCAATCGAACACCCACATGGACTTGTATTTAAATATTGCATAAATGCCCGAAAAAGCCTAGCGAAATGAGTGCCATTTTCAGTGAATCCGCCGTTTTCATCTGGCCACTATGGTCTCACCCGCTGCACACAACCTGTTGCAAGTGTGTCGCCGCCTCGCTCGCTCTGCATCAGTGCTGTTTTCTTTTATTTCTCCTCATACTGTAACGTTTTCAGCTTTGTTTACTTCGTGAAATACTTGCGCGTCGTGTGTATTTCTTTTCCACCTCTCTAGTTATCTAACCAGTTTTTAGTTGTTTTCGTTTCCTCTTTTTGTTTTGGCTGTGTGTGAACACTGCCTCCGTTGCGATGGAGCCTAGAAAAGTGAATTTCACTGAAGAAGAACGAGCTGTCCTCATGGATCTCGTCACGAAGTACCATAACATACTTGAGTGCAAAAAAACTGATGCAGTATCTGTTTTGAGGAATAAAAAGACGTGGGAGAAATTTATGTTTTGAGAAAGAAATGACGTGGAGAAAATGTATGTTTCTCAGAGGTGGCGGGACTCCTGCGAAAAGCCACATGACCGATGAGCTGGAGAGGGTTGGTGCACTGGCATCCCACATGGCAGTACGCCTCACCAACCACATTGACAACGACTGTGTTGGACCTGTTGCAGCGTGCTCCTTCACAGCCAGGGAAAGACGCTGCTGAGGCGGATGGCGAGTATGAGTTAATTTGAAAGCGTATACTTTGGCTAATCATTTAGCAAGCTAAAATCGCGCATGCAGAATTCCACAGAATGAGACATTGCAGGCAGCTGGCTGAGTCATCCTTTATTTCACATTTAACACAGCAGTGCTACAAGACCTAGCGTCTCTTTAAACTTCAGATTGCTCATATCACTTTTCACACATCATGGTAGTGAGGCTGGGGCAGTGCAACAAGGTCCTTATTTTTCTTTTTTGTATTGTGGATGTGATAACGTCGAGTGATACATCCATCTGCTCTGGTTTCAAGGTTCCCAAAAATTATTTTGAGAGATGCGCATGGGTATTACTTCCTGTTATTGTTTTCGTCCAAATACCTTAAGCACAAAACGATTTTTATATAAGCTGCAGTCCTTACCATCCCAGTAACAGATGTGCGACATACAAGGTGTAAGTTCAATACACTCTGGCGATGCGTACCCCTTCCAAAAATGTATTACCGTATTTACTCGATTCTAATGCGCCCTCGATTCTAACATGCACCCGTTTCCCGCGACCACACACAAAATAAGTGTAACATCGATTGCAACGTGCTCCCATTTTTCGAGACACGGAAAAAGAGGTCCTTAGTAATCAACCTCCTCACATTCATAAAAAAAAAATGCCGTACTCGCGTAATGAAGCTACTCCCATGATAAACGCACCGCCAACTTTGAACCCCCGCAGTCCCTCGAACGGCCGCGCTATGGCTTTCCCGCTTCACTCAGTCCTCAGTGTCTTGAATGCGTTCGGCACGCCAGTTCATAACTCCTGGGTCCCAAATAAAACTGCCACACGCCGCCGGGCGTGTGGCAGTTTTATTTCATTTACTCGCAGTGCTACATTCCTCCGTACTATCACAGTTCCCTCACGCCCGCTGCCGCATGCTGCCGTGCGTGCTGCGCAGGCTGGCACAGATAAGCCTAAGCACGGTCGGGGCGTGGTCCCCGAGATTGCCGCGATGCAATCTTGGACGTCATGCAGCGCACACGACTGAGAGGCTCAGGTGGCTCAGGCTCAGCACAGATATGAGGGAGAAATGCGATGATGAGCCGTTTTGCGTGCGGTGATGGGAAACATCGGTAGCATTCATGAGAGCCGTAAGGGCTAACCGCGAAAGCTACCGTAAGCTGGTGCGGCTGGGCATCTCAGAGGTTACATCGGCGATGCAGCGACTTTGGTTGGCTGCAAGACAGCCAAGCCGGTGCGGCGAGTATGATCGGCCTACGCATAATGTGCGTCGTGGTGTCGTTCAGCGCGGGACCGGCGGTGACATAGACTACTGAAGCTATGTGCACCAAAGACCGCCGCACCGCTAGTTTGTTTTTTCGCCGGTGACCGTTCGACGGCGCTCGAACCTCATAGGAGGCGGCTGTTTTGATGCCGACAATATGGTAACGGTGTCGTTCGTTCGCACTCGATTCTAACGCGCACACTATTTTTGGGCCCGTTTTATCGGAAAAAGGGTGCGTGTTAGATTCGAGTAAATACGGTACCTCCACTGAACATATGTGCCTTGACGAGGATGATGGATATCATTCACATAACATCGTCTCCTTCGTGTCCTCCGCTGGATACTTCGATCTCTGTGTGCTCCTTGTGAACGTAGTGTGTCTTTCTCAATCAAACCCCTGCAGTGTTGTTATAGCGCCACTTGTCATGAAGCCATGCCAAAAATGTCTGGCTATGATGTAAATAAGCATAGGAACAGATGCTATGCTATTTGCCTCTTTATATGCTTTTTATAGCGCATGAATCGGGGAACAAGCCAGACCGCAAGGACGACCGACTAGTCTTCAAGAAGTATGGATGGAACTACGCACTGACTACTCTTGCGGTGCGCCTAATTCAGCTAGGTGCATCAGCAGGCACATACTATATTATTTTCTGCTTAAAGGCTTGCATTGTGCAGTAGGCTAGTATATTGTCATGGGAAGTGGAGTGCAGTATGGTTTGCAAAAATCGCTAGCTATTATGCAAGGAGCCAATGGTGTGGTGCGTACGGTGCAAACTGCGGCCACCCCATCACATTATTTTAAATGTCTTCTTTAAACATATGGCAAGCTGAAAAAAGCTAACATTAAGATATGGTTGTAAAAACTTTGCAGATGCCGACATGCAGTATGATGACTCGTGGCAGTGGGAGGAAAGCCACTCCATAGCAGCTGTGCTGCAAGATGGGGAAACTGCTCAACAAAAGTAGCCGAGGGCTACGACAGCTTCTCCTTGACCTGCAGCTTTACCAGCAATTGCGCCAACGGTGCCACCAACCCCTCGAGAGAGGCCAGCGCAGTCGAGCCATGCAATGCACTCCCGAAGTGACGCAGTGAAATGTGAGCTTGACGTGCGACTTCAAGCTATTAGGAGAGAGTCGCTGCGCAAGAAAAAAGAACATCTACTTCGGATGCAGCTCGCCCGTGAAGAGCATAAAGATAACCTGCTGAAGAAGCAGGCGGAGCACGCCTAACGGATGGAGAATATGAAAGCGGAGAAGGCCTTAATCAAATTGAAAATGCAACTACTTCGACAGCAACATGCGTTGGGCATTGTTACAGAACTGCACAAAATGATAGGAGAGTGAAACAAACAGGGTGCAGCGCTCAGTTCGCCTTGTTTTAATATCCCATCACTTGCATTGTTTCCTAATATACACCTATCTACTTACGTTTCAAAAATGATTTTTTTTTTCTGTACACACATTTTCATAAAACATTTCTTGTGATCGAAGTGGGATTTCGCACCTATATTTTACTTTGAATCTTTCAAATAACTGTTATAATTCACCATTGCTATTATTGTCATAAAATGAGTCTTGCGATGTTTTGTTTACTATTATAACAATCTGCGTAACTATGTCCGCTTTGTTAATGTCTTTGATGAATGTTGTGTACAGTACTGCTCTATGTGCGATTTGGTCACTGGACTGGTTACGGCACTCTGTCCGGCATTAAATTGCCTTTTTTGCCAACTCTACCCACATAACTTGCATGTATAGTCATTGTGCAGTGCGCTGTACTCTGTAACTGATTGATTGATTGATGAATAATAATTCATGTGAACGAAGCAGCCCACCAGGAACCCGTAATGATTGCTGTGCTTTTACGTGCCTAAACAAGACAACACAAGCGTTTGAACAAGTTCTGTGTTGTGTATCTTTTAACACTCAGATTGTTTATCACTAGTTTATTGCATTTCAATGGTCACGTAATGTTGAGTCTGTGTGCACTGTGCAATGTCAGTGCAGGTTAAAGAACCACAGGTGGTCAAAATTTGTGGAGCCCTCCACTACAGCGTGTCTCAATTATATTGTGGTTTTGGGACGTAAAACCCCAGAAATCAGTCAAGGTTGAAGCAGATTTCATTGCAGTTGTACACATGATCTCCACCAGGGCAGCCTAACTATTTTTGTTGTTCTTGAAAAAAAAAAAGTAAAATTTCAGATACTATTGCAAGGCTTACATATATTTACAAAAAGTAATCATGGAATATACGTGCACGGGTTCTTGCTCCATCAGTATCTGGGTTCGCCATCTGCAGGTGTGCAATGCATTCTCCCTGAGTTGTGAAGAGCCGCGCATGCAGTTATCACAGTGAGTTGCTTGTATCGAGTTGCAGTTTCATCTGAAGGCATGGAAATCTTTTCCAGATGCCAAATGCACGCTCCACACTGTTTCTGGTTTTTACCTGAGACTTGTTGTACCTGAAAAATAGTTGCATTGCATGAGCATTTGTAGAACTTTTTGCATCATGTGAAAGCACTGAGAGGGAGGAGTGTGATAAATTGATTTTGATGTTATAATAGTACAATTTTGCTCTTTGTAAAAAGGATACCTGTATATGAGGTAACATTCCTGGTAGATAACTTTCTCATTTTAATTTAGAGCTTCTTAGTTTAGAAATATAAAAATGAGTACAAAACATTCCTGAATACAAACGAATAAAAAAACTTTTCAATCTTGTGTTTCTTGTTGTCTAACCTTACATGTAAAGATAAGTTGGTGTCACTGCAGGAGCGTTACACTTTTTTTGTAACACTTTCATTGAACATGAACCACGATTTTGCAAAACTGCTTCATCTAAATTAACTTGCCTGTATTCCGGGGTACCTCTGGGAGGATCTTCGAGAGGAGTCATCAGGTATGACCGGCAGGCATAGCCCATGTCTCCAAGCAGAGTACCGGCGACGACACCAGTCTCGTACAGGACACGGGCACGGCTGCTGTCAAATATTCTGCTATCATGGGCAGACCCCGGCCAGCTAGCCAGTAGGTCGTAAAACCTGAGGTCTGGCGCAGTGATTGCCTGTGACAAAAAGCAACTTTTGTAAATACAGCTAGTACAGAAAGCGTTGTTGCAGTACCCTATGGACTATGGAATTGGGCATCGTATGCCCAATTGATAGTGTGGTCACTGACTGTTTTATTCATTAGTGAAGCTCCACAATAAAAGGCACGTAAAAGATGTTGCTTGATGTTTGATAATGGTGTAGCTTTGTGGGAGCGCGATGCAATGCAGTCACTATTACAACGTCATGGCTGATAAGAATTTAAAATTTTCCAGCCCCAGCCCTCTGGCATACATAATGCTAAATTTGGGATATTGTGATCACTCTGCAACGCAGTGGGGCATACCATGAACCGAGATTTCGCACGATTTCCGGAAGTTCTCACTGGTGTTTGTCTCCTCCTGACTATGCCTGTGTGCTGCGCCAAAGTAAATCACGGGTGCCTCCTTGCATTAACAGCGCTCTATTAGACAAAACTGACTGAACCATTCCTGTGGTCGCTGAATATTTCATGTGCTTTTAATTTTTACATCAGTATTTGCAGGACAGCATTTCAGGTGGCAGAGAATTTTCTGTGCATTTCTCGAGAGATGGACGTAATGTAGATATCACTCGTCGCTGGAAGAAAAAAAGAAGTGGCTATAAACTTAATGCGTCGGTGTTTCATGGTAACGTAGTTATTCGACGTCATAATTTCAATTCCTTGTCATTGCAGTTTCACTTGATGAGAGCCGAGGGCATTACAAAGTCGTCTTACCAGCGGCATTCGGCAAGGCTTTTTGCATTATATGTAAAATTACCGCTGAAATGCTTGCAGTAAGCAATCACCTGAACGTTTATCGAAAAGTATCCTTTCCGGTTGCGGTACACCTCTGTGTAGACACCGCCGGGGCTCTTTGTGGGCACATGCGTGCAGTCGATACATCCACTGACACCGGGAAATTTCGCGATCCGGTAAAAGTCTTGCATTGCACTGCTCATTTCCGAAGCTTCGGGGAATTTCACCAGCACGGGGAATCGGGTTTTTGCAATAAGCGACGATACGGAAGCAACGGCTCGTGACACTGCCGGCTGTGATATGTTTGTTCACGAGGTCGCCGCTTACGATTTGGGACATGCCGGCACCATAAAAACGCAGTGCGATAAGCAGTTTCATGAGAGGCGGCACAGGAAACCACCGTCCGTTGGCGTTTTCCCACAGAGGTAGCACTGCGAGGAGCTTCAGAACGGCGCTTTTTGTGAAGTTGAAGCGACACAAGAACTCGTCCTCGTCGTAGATTTCCATAGGATTTTGACGATCCCTGATAGTTTGCCGGGGCAGTCACATGTATGCATATGCTGTCCTGCTCGATAATTCCTCAAAGCAGTCCACACTGTGAACGAACTCAGCAAAGCTGTCATCCGTGCCCTCCATTTTATTTGCTTACAAGTGAGCGTCAAGCTAGGTCGGGGGCTACCTTAAGGAAGCCTTACTTGTGGCGGCGGTAAGTACAAGAAAAGTTCTGCTGCAAGTATAAGGTTGGTTCTAGAAATGCGTTAAGGGTCACTGTAAGGTTACTGGCTACTTAAGGGGCCACTAAATAGGCTCGTACTTCTTTTTAAGGTGCCCAAACAAGCTAACTCAATCATAGAGAAGGTTGCGGCGATCACATTCTGCGAATATGACAGCGCTGCGCGCCACACAGACGGCGTATTTCAAAAAACAATTCCCACACCTCTTTCCTGCGATTGACCAGTCGCACTCACATCCTAGGTGTCGTCACATTCTACCGCAAACAACTTTGCGCAGTTGCAGCTCGTTGATTGGTCGAAACCAGCTCTATGTCAGATCCTGTGGCCATCCCACCGCATGAGCACCGGAGCAGCGCTGGCCGGAGCAACCGGAACTGCAGCGTAAGCATCAATGACGTCAATTGCTCACGTCATGTCATGTGTCAAAAGTGGGCGGAGTCACGATGGCGCGCAGCGCCTACCCTCTCCTCTGCAGAGAAGGGTGGGGAGGTCGACCGAGAAAACGAAACTGACGTAAGCGGCCCCTTAAACCTGTGTAACTTCTTTATTATTGCACCTATTCACGAAATTCTTGCGGGAGCATGTTCACATCGCACAGGAGCACAGTTATATCTTTAAAACAAATTTTGGACCTCGGGGTTGTTTAGGGGCCCTTAAGTCACAAGTATAGGGATAAGTTTGGTTCTAGAATACGGCGGTAAATATAAGTAGCATGGCAGAGCATATTTCAAATTACCTGCTGTGGATGCAATTTGCATGCATATTAATGAGCTCTTTAGTGCATGGCTCATATATGAAGCTCGGTCAAACAGTACCTGTTAACTATAGAACAATTTTAAGAAATGAAGTTCGAATTAATAAGCTTTTAACTTGAACTTCATGTCAGCTAGATGTGTTGTAAGACATCGCAAGCTGTTCAGCCACTTAAGACCACTTCAAAATGCACTATCTGTATTTGAGTGTTACTCATCAGGCAAGGTGAAGCAGAACAAAGCCTTAGTGCATAGGGGAGCTGAAGCTCTTGTCAGGCGTTTCACTCGTTAGCCTCAGTTTCGTCTTTTGTAAGGAAATTGGTCTTGACTGCTGCTATGCATTCGAACAACCCGTCCAGCCTCATGTAGTTTTGGTTTGATACATATAGTATGCAGCTGCTCCGAATGCTCTCAGTGTGTGTTTATGTGTTTTCAGTTATGAGAATGGGTGCCATGCCCAGCACACCTCTGCTCTCAGGCTCTCTGTGCTGCTCACAAAATTGCCCATGTTGCTAAGAGTGAATGACTAAGGGCACTATTTTATTCTTGAAGCATTGCCAACCAACACAAGTCCCTAAAATTGTACAGGGACATCAAATGCCTCTGTGAGCCCAGCTGTCAACGGGGGCACATTCACCAAGAGGACACCTACAAGAGGCGAACCACAAAATATTGTTGCATGTTGCAATGTCCAGTGTCACAGCCAGCTAAGAAAGCAAGCATGGAAGAGTTGCCACTTTCTAGCAGAACAGAAAAGTGTAGGACAAGGCAGATAAACACATTTTCTAGCAAAAGACTATAAAACACAAGTTTCACGCGACATTTGAACATACAAGCCATTGTAAAGTGCCTCTACAAACCACTTGTTGACAAAGCAAAGGTACTGATACATCAGTGGTACTACTTTCTTATTAAACATATGTATGGGCTACACCCTGTCTCTGTGAAGAGAGAGAGAAAAAAGCTCAAAAGGGTGGTACTCATCCTTTTCTTGTACAACTTAAAAATGTGTACGTTCGTGGTGCAGTCAGAAGAATTGGAAGGGCACAGGCAGGCAAAAGCCTACTTCACGAGACATGCAAGTTTCCAGAGTAGGACAAGCTCCTTTGCCGTCTGGTCGAAGTGATAAATGATGGCTGTGCGTTGACAGAGGATGTCATAAGTCCTTGGCATGTGTAAAACCATATTATTATGCAGTACAGTCGAACACGGATATACTGAACTCAAAGGGGATCCAAATCAATGCTATATATAGAAGTACAGGTCCTGAGACCTTGCCTGGATGGACGATCGCTTACCAATCGGCTCATTCAAGAACGACAACTAATGCACACACACAACTCAACATGAAGGTAAACTTTTTGACAGAAACCTGCCTGGCTGGGTTGATGAATTAATCCTTGAGGAAGAGGCCAAACAGGTCTCGAAATATCAAGCAGCTTTAAAAGCTATGGCTGGAGCCACATTGCTTTCAAAACAGTCAACAGAATTCTTTATTCGCATGAAAGATATCGCTTGTCTTGACCTGCTTTTTCATTTTGGGAATTAAATTTAAGATGCTGGCCTCAATCTTTATGCGGCTATCCAGCTGCAACAGCCTGGTTCCTTCCATGTCGCCACAACAATGGCGAATCGAGCGGATGGATTCTAGCGTGCTTTTATGATTTGAATAGAATTTTATTTTTAAATGGTGCTTGAAAATTGTGGCAATTGAACTGTGGCATAACTGGTGTGAAGCTTTGGTACTGTGTTCTGGTGTCAATAAATTGCCGTACATCGCTTGCTTTCTTTATACGGCCATAGCTCGGCCTTAAAATTGCAATTGGTACTTGAAAAAGACACCTCCACGCTATTATTTACTCTCTACGCAATAAAAGGAGTGGATGCTGGGAAGCAGAACTGCCTTCACAGCAACCAAAAACCTACTTTTAACAGTGGTGCATATGTGCAGTGTCGCCCAGCTGGCGCTTGCATGTGCTGTCGTGGTAGAACATCGCACAAACACTGTTTGCAACATCTGTTGCGTGTGACTCCATAGGCAAAAAGTTCTGACAGAAAATGTTTCACGGCATTTTCCACATTGCCGTTGCATGATTCGACACTCCAACCAGTAACCTTCCTGCTGAAATAAAGAAAACCTAAAAAATTGGCTGTCGGTCCCTTAAGCTTTGTCGAGGACGAATTAGCTCAAGTGCTATGATGCCACACATGTCAGGGGAACTTAAGTTTCCATGCCATGTTCCGATTGTGTTGTGTGTGTGTGTGTAAGTGAAATGTATAACTGCGTTTGAGAGGTGGGTTGCCCGTCTGATATATGCAAAAGCCAAAAAAAAAGCATGCTTTGATTATACTGCGGAATTAAAAAATGCCACGAGTTACATTATAAGCAATCTACACTGTACAGGCTTTTGTGATTTTTGTGAGAAGCCTCTTGTAAAAAACTGCATTTTCTTTCGTCCTTGATTCGAAGTGCCTCCCTCGACGAAAGGACAGCTCATTGGAGATAAGCAAGGGAAAGTGATCCAGCGCAGCTGAATGTTCATTGTTATATGTCTTTAGCGTAGTGCAGTCATTAACCTTTGGGGACACGTGTTGTCTGTATGCTCAGGTGACAATCTGAAAATATTTTTTTTTTTTCATTTGCAGGTGGTCCACAACGCCACAGCCCAACAATTGCGTACCTAGAAGCCCGATGTAGGCGAGAGTAGTGCAATTCAAAGCCGGCGCTTAGACCTTGAAGAGACTGCAGCAGCAGATCAAGGGACATGAAGACAACATCAGGCTCCAAGAAATGGAGCTTAGAGACTGGCAACTCGAGTGCGAGACCATAGCCGAGGAACGGCGCCTCATGGCCTCTGAACGAGAGGCAGCTACGCAGCTGCAGCTGCAAACATTTAATAGATTCTTTGACGATAGCAACACATAAAATCAAGTACAACTGCAAATTCATCCAGGCCTCCATTACTGCTTCCAGGATGGGTTTCTCAGAACAAAGGCCCTGCATTTTTATTGAGGTTTCAAACACCAACACAACATTCATACAACAAACTGGGTGTGTTCCGATGCTCATGGTAGACAGCTAGTAGACACCTTACGTGGACAGCAGCAATGTCAAGTCCTATTCCAGTTCTTGCATAGACGACAAAGCAGACAGCTTTGCAAAGACAGCGTCAAAAGTCGAAAAACGATGCAAGCGCACACTCGCTGCTTAACCCAGCTTCCACAAGCACTGAAGAAGCACTTCAAGCTTGACAAAGGCATTTGAGCAAGCAAAGAATACCCAGAGCAAACAGCAAGCCTTACAGTTCGCACAGATCCGTTATGGACCCCACGAATTTGTGGTATATACTGCATTTGTGGAGTCTATCAAAATAAAGCCTTACTACTGTCCTGTGACGTGCTGTCACTGACGCTGAGACTGCTGCTAAGCATCCAGTGGCAACCAGTGAGCCATGTAGAAAAGTGTCTGCTACGTCTCACGCTTGACTGCTTTCCTCAGTGGCAGCGCAACGTGTGCCTCTCATGCACATGCATGAGACAGAGGCGCGAGCCTTCGAGATGGCCTGGAAGGGACATTCGAGGAAGAAACGCTGGCGCGTGTGGAACGCTTTGGTGACTCGTGTTGTACCTAGTTCAGGGCAGAGCTTCATCGATAACAAAGCAGTTTTTTATACTCTCTTACCACTACAATATCGAGTTGGTGCAGCCGCCTCAAAAGCTGAAGAAAAGGGGTGGTAAGTGCCAAAATCCTTAGCACTGTAGCCTAGCCAGAAATGCCTTTCACGGGTGTTCTGTGCCGCGGAATAAATATGACAAAAAGAGCCACACAATTTCTCAGGGATCTTACAGTAAACGTTTTGCAAAAGACTGTAGCTGCCTTTGTACTCATCTTAGGCATAGTCTAAGTGCATCGAAATAAGGATTCAACTAAAAGAAACTTTGTTTAAAAGACCCTTCATATAAAGGACAAAAACTGCTCCCTAAGTGTCACATGCTCAGCACCGTTCCTTGGTGGTGATGATACCACAGTATTTTCTGCATCTATATTGCAATCTTAATGAATGAATGAATGTGGCAGACCACTGAGCATACTTCAGCATCAGCAGTAGCACCTTAGTTCACGTCCATTTCAAGACAAAAGTGTCTCAGTGATATCCAATACAGCCCATCGTAAGCCAGTTCATCGCATTATGGACCACACTGGACAGAACAGAGCTGTGCCTGTTGAAAAGTAACTCGAGCTCACACAAGCGGTTCGGAGGACGCGCTGGGCACTTATCTCTTCTGGAATCACGAGAGCTGACAAAAGGTCAGGGAGATCTCCTTTTTGGAAGCAGAACTGGCGATGGAACACATCGCTGTCCACTGCGTCCAAATCCAGCACACCGCGCACGTGCAGGCTACGACGCGACTGTGGTTCGCTTTCTAAAAGAAGAATGTCGTCTATCTCGTCGCATGACAGCGATTCCAATAGCAGCACGTCGCTGAGCTCACTCGGATCGAACATCTGCGCTTCTCCACGAGGCGTGGTGCCCACAGCGACAGGCCGATCAAAGATTCGAGGCTCAGCGGAGCGATAGAGTGTGTGAGAAATGTCTGCGAGCCTGCGCGAGCGACTACAGATAGAATAAGCTTCTTGGATTGGCTTCTAATAAAAATTCATGGATTCATTGCGACATTTTCAGATGCCACTATAGAAAATGTTACGAATTCTTTTGGAATTTGCATCAACTGCAACGACTATTTTGTTGCCAGCACGCAGTTATTTTGTTCTGCCAGTCATGTACTATCACTATCACTGCTATCACCATCATCATATTACCGTACACAGCGAGAAACTTGTGCAGCTAAAACGTCTTCACGATCGTACGCTAACACCGAACAGTAATACCGTATCGTAAATGGCACAGTATTACCGCCTCTTCTAGAACTCCCTAATAGAGAGCTTTAGTTCGTCCGTAGACTCTATACGTTACCGGGTTACCATTATACGGGATTACATTTTATCATGTTACCGGAACGCAGCCTCGTTCAGCGGCTCATTATGTTAGCTTCGTATACGTGAACGTTTCTTTACGTATGTAGTACATAGGCGTATACATGTATGTGTTTACGGTAGCCAAAAAATGTGATCATTGTGTTGAATAAACCACCGCCACTGCAAATACTGCAGTGACTAATGATACTGGAAACACTTGCACTTTTTTACTATAACATCGATCTAACCGCCTAAGTTTGCTGTGTGGTTTCTCAAGCCGCGCACTGAGCCTTGCCAAGACAAGTCCTCTTGTAATCGTTCACAGTGGTTCAAGTGCTCCGGCCTAACGTAACGGTTAAGGCAAGGGTTCGGCTTCAGCCGACATGACAGCAGAGTTGTTTTGAGAGACAGCGACGCCTCAAAGTGTGCTGCAGGATCCATGCCTCATGTATTTGATGTTGTGGAAGTGCATAGAGCACGTGTGCGTGTTGGGAGTCAGTGTACTCCCAGCCGCGCCGCCGCCTTCATGAGAACGGCCTGTTGGACATTGAGGGAATGGACCCGACCGTCTTCTACCAAAACTTCAGGTTCGATAAGGATGACCTTGATGACCTCATAGCGGCACTTCTCATCCCCAGCGAGGTGATGAGTGTACAGCACGTCTGAGTCCCGGGCCGAGAGGCCTTGTGCATGACGTTGCGGCGCCTCGCCTACCCGAATCGACTGTGCGACATGGAACTTCTGTTCAACCGTCACAGTTCGGTCATTTCAAGCGTGGTGTCCAAAGTGATGTCTCACGTCGAGTACCACTTTGCGCACCTGCTTGCAGACCTTACGGTGCACCGATGGTTGAATCTGCAAAACCTGGAACTGTTTTCTCAGGTAAGAAAACAGTCAGTATGTCTGTGCCGCCTTTATGTGCACAGGAACGGTAATCCGGACAGAAACTGTTCTTACTAAATGTGAAATTGATCATAGCAAATGTGAAAGAGCGTTTGTTTATTTTCCCAGTGCGCTTGTCATGCAAGCATGTCCACTTTAGTTTTTCACAACTCTCATTCACCCAAGTAATAGGGAAATGATATAGTAAGCAAAATAAACATAGCAGGAAAACCATTAATATCTAAGGCAATTGACAAAGTGTACTTCACCAAATATAGCAATGCTTTCTCACATAGCAGTGGTGCAGTACTTTATGTCAGATAGTGTTGAATACATAGCTCATTACCAAACAATAAATATCTTGCCAGCTCATTTGCACTGTCAATTTGAATAGCTGTGTGCACAAGCACAGATGAAATAATTCACAACTACACTGGACTTTACTTGTGTGTGTCATTTTAATAGTCCGTTCATACTTGACCAGTAAGTTATGCAAACCTTTTTCCTTTCCACTTGTTCTGTGGTTGTACGGCAGCTCTTTCTTAGTTATTGGTAGTAATAACTTGGATATATTAATCTAAGGAGCGCGAGACTGTTTCTGCGTTGTGAGAGGCAAGCACAATTTTGTCTTTCATTTATGTTGTTTTTTTTTCCTTTGTTAAATGTTCAGTGCGAGTGTACTACTTTCTTTTAATGCTGACCTGAGTAGGTTAATCAACCGTTATTTTTGGATTTGTTGCTGATAAACTTTGGTCGTAGTTTGTACAAGAGCAGAAAACTAGCTGTAGCCTCTTGCCATGTTTGCTCTTGCCATAGCACTTGTTGCACATTGTACCAAACCAAACATTAGGTCATTAGACACTCAGAAGTGTTTATTATGCAGCATAAGTACAATGGAATTAGTGACAGTAATGAAGCACTCACTTGCCACTCACACTGCACACTCTTCACTATTTCAAGGTCTTATCGTGATCTTTCTCTCATACAAACGATTTGTGTATTCTCTACCTTGCATAATAAGTTACTTTTGTGGTTACTGGGGTATGCTGCCGCGTGAGTTTATTCATAGTGTCAGATTGTACTGGCATGTTCACTAGACAAGACGAAAAGCTACAGACATGGGACCAGCAGTAATCTTTTGTGGTCTTATGTTGGCCTATCAAGGCTTTACAGCAATATGCATGTACACTGAGACAATCACTACTCTCTCATAAGAATAAATCTTGCAAGGCTTTCCTTTGTAATGCAGGATTATGTCAGAGTGTAATACAAGTGTTCCACAGTGAAGTTTCGATTGAAATGGAGCCCAATTGGGCTTGAGTTTCCTTATCACAGCCAGGTTACTTACAAAACATGCTTATGAAAGCCAACTGAGGTCATGAAATTCGACCCCAATCATGTATTGTATGAACTGAAAAGAGTTTTTTAACATCTACATACTAAGTCATATACCATATGACTGCCATTTCTTATTTTAAAAATTCATGAATCACATGTAATGTGTTAGCACATGCACATTCTTGTCAAATACATCTAGCAGATTCAAAATTGTGCCTCGTTATGTAGCGAACACCCAAAACAGTCTGATTGTGGGTACAGTAGCACTTGGTTTGTCACGTACAGTTAATGCTGAACAAAGGCAACCATTGTATTTGACACAGTACACAAAGACAACCTCATCAAAAAAGAAAAAGGTCATGCTGGTGTATTCCCTGTGACCTGTCACTATAGCAGTCAGCTCCATTTGAGGTCAGTCAGGGATGCATACATAATTCTTAGTTTTGAGCAAGGTGTGTAACTATATAGCCTGAAATGCCTCATGTTTTGATGCTGCCCAGACAACAGTGGGTGGTTGGTTTAATGCTCGTCTGTTTTCCAAGTGACTGGCCATACCAAAAAGACATTAGAGGCCTATTTACCATGTCAATATATTAATGTACATGGGGAGTTTGTATAGCAGGATAAAAGCCCTTGCGGAGCATGCGCAGAAAAGTTGCCACTGCATAACATGGTAGAATGCTATCATTACCACTGAAAGAAACATTACAAGATTGCTACTCGAGTCTATACTAATACAGATGACACCACACACCGTTAGCAGGATTGATGGAAACATGCTCCACGTATACAGCCGTTCATTACGTTATGTACTTTCTATATAACTAATTGGACAACAGCACTAGTCGGCTGCATTGTAAATAAGGAACCTGTACAGGTTCCAAAATGTCAAACTGTGCTTTTTGACTTGGTCAGTGACCGTAACTTTTGTTGTGCACAACATGCCACTGGACCAGACAAGGTTTTGTCGTACCCTTGACTATGTTTTCATTGTCATGGAGTGGCTAAACAGAAGGCTTGTAAATTGGCATTGTTGCACAGCACCCAGGCAACTTTATGGAATAGGCCGTGGTGCTGCAGTTGGGTGCAAGGAGCTCTGAAAAATCAGTCAGCCACACAATTCTTGCAGGAGTGAGCACTTACCGACTACACTTTTGTGTCTGGTAACAATATTTAATTATTCATTTTATTCAGCGAGCTGGAAATAGATTCTCTTTAAATATGGTAACCCTAAAGCAGCTGCAGTACTTCATTCCTCATGTATGACAGTATGTTACAAAACATATACTAGCCTTGTCTGTGAGTTGACATGCCATTAAAATTTGTTATGTATGGACATAATGTTATAAAAAATGTAAGTATTCCGTAATATTGAAGTCAGAATTTTCTTTTTTGTCAATAAAGTACTTTGTGCTACAAGGTTTTAAACTCAGTACAGGAATTAGCAGTCTTTTGGACTGCACGAAATGAAAGCCACATTCACAAATCTTTTGACTATCTCACTTTTCCAAGGCACTTTTTTGTGTATTTTTTGTGGTGCTTTTTTGATGTTTTACTGCTACGTATTGCCTTTTTTTTATGCTAGGAAATGTGCTCCAGAACGCTCTTAGCCATTCCCATCACAGAAAGTCCCTTGTATTGTTTTGTGATGCTCAGCAGTCCCATGTCAATGCTCAAAAAAAAAAGGAAAACATCCCCCCCCTCTCTCTCTCTCTCTCTCTTTCCCTCCAGGAGCACAGCTGAAATAAACAATGACATTGAAATGTATAGCTACACAGCTGAAAATTAGCACTTTCATCTATCTTTTGTCATTTTCAGGCGGTGCACCGTATGGGTGCTCCACTAAAGAACTGCTGGGGTTTTGTAGATGGCACGGCACGGCGAATTTGTCGGCCATCTCTGCTCCAGCAGGACCACTACTCCGGGCACAAACGGCAGCACTGCAACAAATACCAGGCAGTGATGTGTGCGAATGGCATCATTTGTCAGCTAGATGGACCATTCTCAGGACGGCGTCATGATGCTGGTAAGTGCACCAAGACAGATCTTGCCCTTGCGAAGGTTTTTCTTACAGTGAGCGACATGTCTAAGTTGCACTTCAATAGCATGTTGGTCAGCTGGTTTGTATGGAAGGATAAAAGCCCTTGCGGAACATGTGCAAAAATAGTTGTCACTGCATAACACGGGAGAATGCTACAATCATTACCAGTGAAACATTACAACAAGATTGCTACTCGAGTCTATACTAATACAGACAACAACACACACCGTTAACAGGATTGATGGAAACATGCCCCACGTATACAGCCGCTCATTACATCATATACTGCATATATAACAAACTGGACAACAGCGCTAGTCTGCTGCATTGTAAATAAGGAACCTGTACAGTATCCAAAACGTCAAACCGTGTTTTTTTACTTGGTCAGCGACCGTAACTTTCGTTGTGTACAACATGCCACCGGACCAGACAAGGTTTTGTCGAACCCTTGAGTATGTTTTCATTGTCGTGGAGTGGTTAAACAGAAGTGCTGTAAATCGGTATTGTTGCACAGCACCCACGCAACTTTATGGAATAGGCCGTGGTGCTGCAGTTGCGTGCAAGGAGCTCTGAAAAATCAAGCAGCCACACAATTCTTGCAGGAGTGAGCACTTACCGTCTACACTTTTATTTCTGGTAACAATATCTAATTATTCATTTTATTCATCAAGCTGGAAATAGGTTCTTTCTAAATATGGTAACCTTAAAGCAGCTGCAGTACTCCATTCCTCATGTACGACAGTATGTTACAAGACATATACTAGCCTTGTCTGTGAGTAGACATCCCATTAAAATTTATGTATGGACATAACATTATAAAAAATATAAGTGTTCCGTAATATTGAAGTCAGAATTTTCTTTTTTTTGTCAATGATGTACTTTGTGCTACAAGGTTCTAAACTCGGTAGAGGAATTAGCAGTCTTTTGGACTGCACGAAATGAAAGCCACATTCGTAAATCTTTTCACTACCTCACTTCTTCAAGGCTCTTTTTTTTATGTATCTTTTGTGGTGCCTTTTTTGATGTCTTACTGTTACATATTGCCATTTCTTTTATGCTAGGAAATGTGCTCCAGAATGCTCTTAGCCATCCATCACTGAAAGTCCCTTGCATTGTCTTGTGATGCTCAGCAGTCCCATGTCAATGCTCAATGAAAAACATTCCCCCTCTTTCTCTCTTTCCCTCCAGGAACACAGCTGAAAGAAACATTGACATTGAAATGTATACCTACACAGCTGAAAATTAGCACTTTCATCTATCCTTTTGTCATTATCAGGTGGTGCACCATATGGGTGCTGCACTAAAGAACTGTTGGGGTTTTATAGATGGCACGGCACGGCGGATTTGTCGGCCATCTCTGCTACAGCAGGACCACTACTCCAGGCACAAACGGCAGCATTGCAACAAGTATCAGGCAGTCGTGTGTGCAAATGGCATAATTTGTCAGCTAGATGGACCATTCTCAGGACGGCATCATGATGCTGGTAAGTGCACCAAGACAGATCTTGCCCTAGCAAAGGTTTTCCTTACAGTGATTGATATGTCTAAGTTGCACTTCAATGGCATGTTGGTCAGCTTCCAAACATGTTATGTACTCTCCTTAATATATGGTTTCCATATGTTATCATTCTTATCCTCAAAGGGCCGCCACAGTTTTTGAGCAAAATAAGAAAATATTTTTTATCTCTACACAGTACTACCGTGAATATCAATAGTAGCAAAGGTGACCTGAAGGGGACCCCCAACTTCTGCAACATCACTATGGAACCCGAGCTCTGAGCAGTGCAGCCGGCATGGTGGCATCCTGGCCACCATTGCTTATTCGCTTCGCCTGCATTAGTAGGCTCCCGGCGACGCCAGGCCTCAAGAAAATAGTTATCACCAAATGACAATAGCAACAACCACAACAATGCGCAGGACGTGCAACAGACGAAAGGAAACGAGCACGTGTTGCATGTCGTGCAGAAGTGCGTCACAGTTATGTGTGCTCACGCGGTCGAACTTGCTTACCTCATTGCGATTGCTAAATGGCGCCAGTTGCACAAGGTTCCTTGTCGTTTTTGAAGCTCTGCCAGACGAAAATTGAAACTAGTCGATAATAAACATGCTGTAAATAATTTTCTGTCATGCGCTGGAGCAATTGATGCACAGTGTTATGGCTAACAGACCCTCAGCTACGTATTGCAGAAAAAAACATCCGGCGGAAAATGCCACAAACGAGCACTTTGGCTTGTCTTGACCCGGCGGGTCACGTGAGTAGCCCGAAGAAGGGCGTGGATTGGTTAGATACGTGAAGCCACGAAAACGTACACGTAAACACGGCAAGCAGGTCTACGTTCCGTAAAATGCGTGTGCATGTGCAGACTACACCTGTTATTCCAGTAACCTGATAACGTAAAGTCTACGGACAAACAAACTAAAACTCTAATATCAGGACGGTCCTGATCTCGGCGTTTCGGCTGCCATGACTATCAGCGTCGACGTAGAGTGACGCCAGAGAGAGAAACGCCAGAAAGCGGTGGAAAAAGCACTCCATCTGGTTCAGGCTTGAAGCCTGACCCACATGCAGCACTTTTGCCATCGTTTTCTGGCGTTGCGTCTCTCGCCGTCTTCACAACGTCGCTGAATGCGAGGGCGGCCAACCACACGAAGAGCGCACAGACCGGCGCCAGCCCAGCGTCACACAAAGTGGGCCGATGAACTTAACGTGGATTTATTATGAACCTTGTAGTGGGTTTAAATTTGTCTTATACACGCTTTAGTCAGGCTTTACACCAGATTCTAGCAGCATCCTGCTAGAGAAGTCTGCCTCACGAGGTAAGGTTACATTTGTCGAAGTCATCTTATGTTTCCCAGTAGTATTGGCCCTCTGTATAGCCCCGAGGCTTCTGGTGTAACAATTATTGAATACGAGCCTCATGTAGACAGCAGGAAACGCTGGCATCAGGTGCTTCCTTTTTCTTTATGTCAGATGCTGACTTCAAAAAGGAGGACATCACTCTATGAGGTCAATAAAAGCATACTTAAGATTCTCGTTATTTGGTGTTTCAGGATGCACGATATTCTTCTCGTGGTCTGTTTTACTCCTGTGTCAGCTGTCAATGCTCATGAGTTACTTTATAAACCTCACATGTGGCTTTGTTTTTTTCAGAAATTGCAGCACCTTTACTTAATCGGATCAGTCAACTGGAGCAGTTTGCAAAGAACGGAACTCGGACGGCCACTTCTGCAGCGACAGAAAGATAAACCTGTCAGAGAAAAGGCATCCCCAAAAAAACAAAATCTCTGGAGGTATGTCGCACCAGACCAGCTGTGCTCCTTGGAAAAATACCAATATGAGAGGGACACCGTGGGCTCAAACTACCATTGAGAAAGGCTTGAGGCTCCGGCTGACATGTGGTACTCGCGGCTACGTCGTCAGAGATTGCTCGACCTGCTACCTCCTGAACGGACACTTCAGCGCCACATTGAAAACAAGTTTTCGCCAGTTATTCTGCGTGAAATGCTGCCTTCTCTTGTGCTTATGGTAGGCACGGTTAGCGCTAGTAGCAGCATGATTTGTAGAGTATTTCATGCATGCAATTTTTTATTTCAAGCAATATTTCTCACCCGAGTAATATTCGTAGCTAGAATAGGAACACTGACGTATGCAGTGTGAAAGGGCGCGTTTGGACGGATTTCTTCATTTGAGGTGAAAAAATTTTGCAGTGGCTTAGCTCGGCTATGCCAGGATATATGTAGCGTTAGCTAAGGTTCAGCTGAATATTCTTAGCTTTCCTGGTTGTCTAGGATTAGCTTATCATGCTTACTGCTGCGTCGATGGCACACACACGGTGTACGCATTATGTGACATATGTATATTTTTGCTCGACGTCAGGTTGCTTCTATATTGCCACGACGACGGCTCTCTCCTTCTCCTGCTCGGCCAATGTAAACTAATGCTACAAAAACCACATGCCATTGCACTTGCTCAAAGCTAGATTGATATATTGGGAGGGTTAAATACATATATT
This sequence comes from Hyalomma asiaticum, assembly GCA_013339685.2. Classification (NCBI taxonomy): domain Eukaryota; kingdom Metazoa; phylum Arthropoda; class Arachnida; order Ixodida; family Ixodidae; genus Hyalomma; species Hyalomma asiaticum. The sequence continues at coordinate 75,391,976 of CM023483.1, forward strand.
GCAATGAAGAAGAGCACTTGCACAGAGGCAGCAGCATCGTGCGTGCAGCAGGGGCTCGATTTCAGTGACAGTGTTTGGCAGATTCTTCAACCGGCTGCCGCTACATCAGTTTGTGCCAAGCAGAATACAGTTGTTTGGGTTCAGTGTCAACCGGTTGTCTCATTACGGGCTCCTCAAGTGCTCAGGCTATGGCTTAAGTACCGTCCCCGGTGAAATGATAACACTACATAGTGTCAGAAGTAGGATCGAGCACCGAGGTCGCACTCAGCCATCGTCCCTGCCATGTTTACCGAGTACTCCAGTCCAAAGTGGATGGGCATCAACGTTCAGACACCGGAACCGTTCAACTTCGGCAATGCTGAGAGCTGGCCGACGTGGAAAAGCCACTTTGAGGACTACGATGCAATATCGGGACTCAAAAATACAACGGAAGAAACACAGGTGCGCTCGCTCTTATATTGCATGGGCCCCAAGCGCGTCTGCTCTTTGATACATTCTCGCTTGATGCTGCATCCCTCACTTCCTACAAGGCTGTTGTCGACAGTTTTACTTCATGCATCCTAGTAATGAGCTCTACGAGTCATCGCGTTTTCACAGATGCATACAGCAGCCAGGTGGGAGTGTCGATGTGCACTATGCCGAATTATGCAGGTTGGTGAAACGCTGCGCCTATCCTTCGGCGCAAGGTGAAGGATAGTGTACGCTAGTACGCGACAGATTCGTCGTCGGCTTGCGCAACTCGCATAGTACCGCGCGCATAGTAACAAGTACAACAGGGCATGCCGTTCACGTCCGTCACCATCGGTGCCGCACGCATGTATGCGCCGGAGCCGAGGTCCGCCGCCGCACCTGCCGGACGCAGCCCTGCTGACAGGAGGGAGGCAGTCATCGCCTCCCTCCTGTCAGCAGGGCTGCGTCCTGCTGACAGGAGGGAGGCGATGACAGGAGGTTCTAGTGGCAGCAGTGAATAGGGAGTTTTAGTACCGCGAACGTTGCGTACGTGGCGGCGTTGCATACGTGTGGATGCCATGTTTTTCGTAGTGCGCATGTGCAGATTCCAACGCGCATGCATCACGACACGCACGTGCGAGGTGGCCGTGCCCGTCGTTTGTTTGGGACAGCGCGAGACTTACCAAAATGGCGGCTTCAAAGGCGACCTCCGGAAGGCTCCATTTTTCGATCGCGTATGATTTGGCGTTGCTGCGGGAAGTAAACGCGCACAACCCGTTTCAAGATCCTTCGCGGTGGGAAGCCATCGTAAAGAACATGAACTTCGCTCTGGGAAACGTGTTTAGTGCGCGCGCCTTGCGTGAAAGGCTGGACCTTTTGCTGGCACAGTTCATCGCAAATGACCGGGTCAGCCTCAGAAAGTGAGTACTCGGTTCTGATACTTCATCATGTGCTAAGTATGTTGCATGCGTACTCTTTACAAGCGTTTGGCGCGTCTTTTTGTAAGATTAGGCGCATGTTTATATCAAACGCATTGCTTTCGTGCGATGCCCGGCACCGCGACGTATGCAAAGCGCGCGTAAACAGTTGGTCTGCCCCTCTCATGTGCTCGCGGAGGCTCCACGTCTGGTCAGGCGCTTTGATCGCACCGTTCAAAACGCGGGTTTCTGGGCTCGTGTCAGAAGTAGCTGCCGCTCCACTTTTAGCGCAAGACGCGCCCATGAGAAACAGCCCCAGCGGAGCCCTGATCAAAATGGGCGCACAATACAAATGTTACCCTGTATAGAGCTGAGCTCTATCAGTACAAATGGGGTATAGTTCTTTTACGAAATGCACTAAGATACATGAGAATAGCTACATGTCCGCGTCTTGATGTTAATTCATGCGTCACACAGCTGAATTAATACTCATCCACTCCTAGATGTTCTCACGGCCTGCACGGGCAATAGAGAGCTTTAGTTAGTCGTTTTTACGCTCCGCTCAGCAGCTAAGCAGAGCGGGGGCGCAAGTGCGCATGCGTCCTCTGCTTAGCCGTAAGCGGTTTACCAAAGCGGGGAACACGGTCCGCTTACGAGCAGCCTAAGCGGAGCGCCGTGCGCTGCTGCCGTTTTCGCAAGTGGAAGGGAGACGAAGCGCACTCCCTCTCTCGCGCGTGCAGCGACTTTGCTCATTTCAAGACGGCTACCTCCGGCGACGGCACGCTTTCTGCAAGCGCTGCGGCTTCGCCGTCAACTGCTCAGTGCAAGCCATGAAAACATTTTCGAATCGATGAAGATTTGTGCTTTTTGAAGGAAGTCGCATGTGCGGACCCCTTCAGCGATTCCACCGCATGGGAGGACGTGCTGCGAAATGTCATGAAAGCAGTGCATCGTGAGCTCACGATTCGCGGAATCAAAGAACATGTGGACCTCCTCGACGGCTACTTCAGGCAGCAAGACACAGCAAACCTGATAAAGTGAGTGCTCGCCTACTTTACTATTAAACGTTGTGCAAGTGCTCTAGATGAAAGCGTCCTTGATTAGGTCCGGCACCAAAGAGCAGTACGGGGAGTGGCAGCAGCTGCTCCAAGATATATCGGACTTCATAAGGGAGGCCATTCATGTGCCAAGGACCGTACCTTGGAGGGGAAACGGCATGGGGCCACGGCAGACTGTTGGACTGTTGACATCGGCCAAGGTGCACAATGACATGGCTATGCAAATTAAAGATTCGGGCATGGCATCTATTCCCGCAGTCCAGGCCTCAGACGACCTACAGAAAGAGGGCAAGTGACATGGAGTGGGTGCTAACAATAACACACAACCTTTGCTTGTACTGCGAAATCGGTCAAGTCTTTTCCACACATAGATTAGGTACTTGGCCATTTACGAATAGGGATCCACAGCATGCAGTTCAGTGGTAGTGTTATCCGATTGGTTACCTAGCTGGGAAATTTTAATTATACTGCATCATTCAGTAACGTGCTGGCCACTGTGCCTGTTCATTATCTGGCATTGATGCTCAGGTGGCCAATAACCCAGAACCATTAATGAGTCCCATGTTTTGGATGTGTGGCGTAATTCTGCGCACAGAGTTAGAAAGGACGGCATTTAAGCATAATGTAATGCTCTATTTCAACTTGCTGAATTTCTTGCATAACTTCAGCATACAAATTTGTGTATAAAGGAAAACTGGGAAAACAAAAACCTAGTTTGGCAGTTATGGTGGAGGAAGTTAGTTTTTATTCCTCATGAATTTATACTTCAAAGGTTCTTTCGTACTACTAATGACATTCTCATCCATGTGCCTCGTTTGCTAGTGTGCAGATGAGCCAACAGCATCAGACTTGCTGTTGTCGATGTATGACAGCGAACTCAGTCAGCCATCAACTAATGGCACACATGCAGCTGCAGGCGACAGCAGCATCACCAGCCCAGCTGAAGAGGTGCCAGCCACTGCACCAGGTATGTGTAAAGCACATTGGAAGCAAAATATTTTATTCACTCATTCACAGTGTTACAACAGGGCACGTTAAACCGTTACCTTTTGTCGGTAGCAGACGAGAAGCAAGTGCACCCTTAATACTGCGCAATTATTGTTGTGCAAAGTACTACAAAACATGAATTAAATATATATATATATATATATACACAATACCTTAGCTAATGTGCACAGTGACTTACTGTTCTGTTACTAATTCATGCCCTTGTAGCACAGGATACTTCACAAGTAGGGAATCTGGATGAAAGCGATGCAGACCATGAGGCTCAAGGGCCCATTCGTGTGCCGGAAAGGCGTCGGCATATGCAGTCTGCTGTTCCGACAGATATCGCAAACTTGCATGATTTGTCAAGTTGCACCCAGTGATGCATAGCTTGTTGCATTGAGACAATATACATGTGCTACATGTAATTTCCGTGCTTTAAGCTGTTTTAAGCTGTAGCAATTCAGAAGTATGCGCTTTTTCTTCTATTTTGTTTTAAAGGAATCAGAGGTCTCCAGGCCCTAGGACTTCAGCTCCTTCTTAAGAGAGAACGAGTTTGTTGTCCGCCAGAAAGAAGTGGAGCTGCAGCACAGACGGCTAGACCATGAAGAACGGCGCATGGCACTTGAAGAGCGCAAAGTGGCACTGGATGAAGAGCGGTCAAAAATGGAGGCTCGGCGCCACAATGCCACCATTCAAATTTTGCATGGGATGAGCAACAAGCTAGAAAAAGAATTACCTGCTTACAGAAATAAAGGCACTGTTGGAGGAATTAGCTCAGTTCTTCGGCCATAAATATTCCTTTAGCTGTGGAGGTAGAACTCTGAAATACTGAGACACCTGTGAGCCATACATACAAGTGTGGCAATTAGCAGGTATTGTGCCAACTTTGTACGTGCGTGACACATTCTGCCATTTCAGTTTCTGATTTTTACAAAAATCCAGGAAAGCAAACAAGCCTGCAATCTTCCCGAAACCCCATTCCACTGCTTGCCTAACAGAGCTCATTCTCATGTTGAAAGCCCGCTGCTGCAACGTCACGTTCCTGCCATAAGGTGTCAGCAGCAGAGGTCGCAGTGGATAGGCAGGTTCGCCATACAAACAAAAGTTGTGTCCTTTGACAAGGTTCTCAAGCTTGCGATAGGTGTTGCTCTTTCGAAGGATACCTGAAAATATAGGACCACTTGAAAACATTCTGCCACATTATATGTACCACTGATTGTGTCATAACGTTCATGGCACTTCCCATTAAATTTACACACGTGTTGAGACGCCTGCCCAGTGTGCACTTTTTGGATGCACCCTCTCTTCGGGTAAACTCTACATCATTACAGCAGCCCCACTAAGTGTGCACTGGATGAGTGCAGTGATGCTCTGTCTTCCGACTACTCTCACCTGTCTGGGAAGCCCCGTGCCGCCCTATACATACGTGCGACACTCGCCCATGCCCTGGCCCCCACAGAGTACTTCTGTAGTTACACAGTGGAGTGTGTGGCAAAGATGCGCACAAAGTGCCATACGCCGCACAGTGCCATCGTACAGGAGGCAGCGACGCTGATGCACGACAACTTTGCCGGCAGAGTACATGTGTTCAATGACGGCTCCGTGTTGCGTGATCGCTCTGCCTGCATTGCACTGGAACTTGAAGCACGTCGTCCCAAACAATATGGACGTTGTGGCCTTCTCAATGTGAACGTGAAGTAGTGGAACTCTATGCTTTGAGAAGTGACTTCTGTGTTCAAGTAATGCCTCCACCTTTCATTGCACGGCATATGCACAGGGTACTCTTGTAAAAACAGTGGATGTGGGCAGCATTAGTGCTGTTAAGGACCTTCTGTTCCAAATGGATGTCATGATTCCTTGCGAGGAATTCGAAATGGAAACAGGAATGCAAGGTGCGCAAATAATACAAGGCACAGCCTTCATGGGGGGAAACTGCACAGCATCAACTCTTGTGGGATAGCCAAAAATATAAACCGATGCAGTGCAAGTACCTTCATAAGCTGCTAATAAATCAGGCATACTACAGTGAAACCTCGTTAAGCCGTACCCGCTTAAACAGTAGTTTCGTTTTAAAAGTAGTAAAGGCAAATCCCCGACTAAGCGGCCATTGAACGTAATGCATTTTGTATCCGCATAAACCGTACCACTTTATTGCGCATGTATCGGTTAATACGTAGCGTTTCCGTTTTTCGGTGAGCAATCGCGGCGGCATGTCATCCCACGGAGCGGCCCGACAGCAAGCCTCGGAGATCGAAACACGCGTTGCTCGACTGCGTTGATGATGATGATGGCTTCGTTGAGGAGCGCCATCTCTTGGATCAAGAGCGCAGCGCTAGGCTTCTGATGTTTGCCACGCGGCGGCGCTAGGAGGTTGAGGAGGTCGTGGGTGGGCGCTTGCTTCTTGTCTTTGTTCCTTCGGCGCCATGGTAGTTCAAGTAGTCGTGCGTCGTTCTCCACTTATCGCTTCACTTGTCTCCGTGTGCTTGTTCTGTTTCGCCATGCCGAAGCTCGGACAGAAGCACCGTGTGCTCAAGATTGAAGAAAAATTAGACATCATTCGTGCTATCGAACGCGGTACGAAAAATTCGGCGCTGGCACGCGAGAGAGACCTGCCGTTAACGACTGTGTGTGGAATCTGGAATTCGAGAGAGAAGTTGCTCGGCAGTGCTGCTGCAACGGCGAAAAGGTGCCGGCTACGCAGTTCGCCGTTTTCGGATGTAGAGGAGGCATTGGTGAAGTGGCTGAAGGCTGCGCGGTCGAAAAACCTGCTATTAGCGGACCCCTCCTCGTGGAGAAGGCCCTGGTTTTTGCCTCGCAGCTGAAGCACGACGACTTCGTGTGTAGCAATGGCTGGCTGGCCAGATTCAAGGCGAGGCACGGCATAACGACAAGGTCCATTTCGGGAGAAGGTGCTGCTGCTGACGTAGATGGCGCAGAGCAGTGGCAAAACGGTCAGCTGAGGCACATCTTGGAGGACTACGCACCCGATGACATCTATAACATGGACGAATCCGCGTTGTTTTTTAAGCTTCTGCCAGACAGAACGCTCGCGTTCAAAGGCGAGACGTGCACCGGCGGCAAGCATGCGAAGGACAGGATTTCGGTGGCGTTTTGTGTGAATATGTCGGGAACTGACAAAACTCCGCTTCTCGTCATCGGAAAGTCGGCAAAGCCAAGATGTTTTAAAGGTGCCCGGCTGCCATCTGGAGTCGTCTACCGGAGCAACAGCAAAGCGTGGATGACAGGAAAACTCTTTGAGGAGTACATCCGCCTCATTGATCGTCGCTTTGCGGCCAAAAACAGAAAAGTGGTGGTTGTTTTAGACAACGCATCGGCGCACGTCACTGTGGATAACCTCACGGCTGTGAAGTTGGCGTTTCTGCCACCCAACACCACGGCGATTGCCCAGCCCTTGGACCAAGGCGTCATTCGGGCAGTGAAACAGCTTTATAAGAAGAACCTGCTCCGCAGATTTCTTCTTGCCATTGAATGTGGCAAAGCTTTTTCCATAGACCTGATGGGCGCAATTCACCTGCTCGAGTACTCGTGGCGCCAGGTTGAAGAAACGACTGTGCAAAATTGCTTCAAACGCGCTGGCTTCAATGTGTGTGCGGGTGACGGAGATGACGCTAGCAGCACGGTCGACCAGACTTCAGACATCGTCGACGAGGCTTGCGAGACTCTATTTACTGAAGTGCTGGAGCGGCAGGGGGTTACGGAAGGCATTTCCTTCCCCGACTTCCGAGATATAGACAGCGAGGTTCAGACTTCTCCAGACACTTCAGACGAAGCCATCGTTGCCTCTGTCGTCGAAGTGTCGCCAAACGAAAGTGATGGGGATGACACAGAGTGTGAAAGCGCGGACGATTCAGGTCCGACTGTGGCAGAAGCTGCGCGTTGCCCGGGCCGGCCCGAAAGCCCGGGCCCGGCCCGCGGGCCGGGCCGTCTGAAGCGTTTTCGGGCGGGCCCGGGCTCGAAAGTGCGGGCCTGGGCCGGGCCCGGGCTTGAAGCTACGGGCCGGGGCCGGGCTTCAGGCTGCGGGAGCAATAAAGATTTCGGTTTTTTTTATTTGTGGTTGACACATACGGTACAATCTGTAAGTAAACAAAGATATTTGTTGCTCGCGTCCTTCGTTGCGCCTATAAAGGTGTAGGCCGAATTGTATGTGGCTATCCTTCTGGTCAAATTGTAAGCCGTAAATCACCTTCAAAGCATCATATTAATTTTCGCTTGGGCAGTGAGGGAATTAAGGGGATATAACTTGTCACAGACATCGCAAGCTCGTAACTGTCTTGACGAGGCGCACACCTGAAGCATCTTAAGGTGCAGGCGCGTGTAATTCGCGCCATCCGGAAAATGAAGGCCCTACCGCCTTGCAACGACCACTGCGAGATTTGATAACTCCTCATGCGTGAGCAGAAATAAGAGGCACGCGTGGGAAGAAGCGCGTAAGAATAAGAGAGTAAAGACGGCCTCCGTTGCTAGGCGACACCCGGCTAGGCGGAGCATGCGCAGACCGCAGCCCACCCATAAGGAACCTCATGCAAGGAACTGCTGCGTGTGTAGCGTGGGACCCATGTCGCCATCTACTGAAAAAGAGAGAAAAAAAAAAAGAGAAAGCTTTGGATGTTGTGTCGTAGCTCGGCAGAGCGCGCTGATGCTTTTATTGTGTTGGTTACTGGCGTTCTATAGTTCGTAATTTGTCTCCTCTACACGTGGCGCTATGAATGCAGCTGTATTGCGAGACAAGCTCGCTGCCGGCGAGCTTAAGCTCGTCTCCAAGCAAGCTAAGAAAAGCCAGGTTTGGAAACAATTCCTGCAAGTTGTCGACGTGCACACCTTATCACCAGTAGGACATGTGCAGTGCAAAAGCTGCAAAGCTTTCTTCGCATATGATGGTGGGAAGACAGGAACGTCGCATCTGAACCGCCACAAGTGCAAGGCTGCTGGTGACACCACTGCCATTTCTTCATTCTTCACTGAGAAGAAACCCCAGGTTTCATCTACCATTAAGGGGAATCTGACGACTGCTTGCGTGAAGTGATGCGCTAAAGATATGCGGCCATTTGACGTTGTTTGCGATGATGGATTCCTAAATGTTGCCGACGAACTGATTGCTATCGGTGCCAAGTACGGGAGCATATCCGCGAGGACCGTGATTCCGCATCCTACGACGGTGTCTCGCAGGGTGTCCGAAGTTGCAAACGAACTCCGAGAAGTGGTGATGCCTGAGATTCAGTCAGCGATGAAGGAAGGTCGCTGCTCGATGACACTTGACATGTGGACCGACGACCACAAGAAAATTGCCTATATCACTGCAACGGCGCATTACGTAAGTGTGAAATGGGAACTGAGGAGCCTTGTTCTGTTCACTAGTGACTTTCCCCCCGAGAGAAAAACGGGAGAGAACATCCGTAAGGAGATTGTACGAAGGAGCGCTAAGTTGGGGATTGATGAAGGCATGTTGAGCAATGTGGTGTTCGTGACAGACCAGGGTGCCAACATAATTAGCGCGCTGCGTCCGTATGCGAGGATGAACTGCTGTGCGCACGTCCTGAACACCGTTCTTCGGAACGCGTTTGATGACAGGTACCTGGCTCAGGAACTTCCCGACCTTTTGGAACAACTGCAAAAAGTGAAAGCTGTCGTGACTTTTTTAAAACAGAGCGGACTGACGAGCCAGCTACCACACGGTGTGTGCCAGGAGATATGCACGCGGTGGAATTCAAAGCTCGCCATGATCAAGTCCGTGCTAAGTCAGTACGATGTGATAGAGAACCTCCTAGATTCAAGGGGAAATCTGCTCTTGGAAGACGTCAATAAGACTTTGTTGACGGAGGTCGCCGAATTCTTGGAGCCCTTCAAAGAGGTCAGCGAAAAGCTTGAGCAGGATAAAGTGGTAACGCTGCCCCTTGTACTGATGTACTACACAAAACTGAAGAAGCACCTTACTGCTGATTCGACAGACTCACCAGAAGTGTGCCAGCTCAAGTCGAGGACACTAGAATTCCTTCCAATAAAACTGCCCATAGAAGAGCTTCACAAAGTGGCAACGTTCTTGTGGCCGCCTTTCCGCCATCTCCGCGTTCTTGATGAGCAGGAGAGGAAAAGTGTTCATGATAGAGTACGCGAATTGTTAATCGATGTACATCTGCGTTTGCCACAAGGAGAAACGAGCACAGATCATCCTGATTATGAACCCCCAACGAAGCGTACGTCCCTTGACGAATTTAAGGAGTGGCGCGATGCTGCGGAAACTCAACCAGCCGACAGTGAGCTTGACAGTTACCTTCGGGACAGTGACTCGTGTGAGGACATTGAAAAACTGCTTGAATGGTGGGAAGCCCATCGTAGGAAATACCGTGGGCTTTCATTTCTTGCAAAAAAAGTACTTTGCATCCCATCCACGAGCGCCAGCAGCGAACGCAATTTTAGTGCAGCTGGGTACGTACTCCAAGACAGGAGGACCTGCTTGAAGCCGGAGAGCCTGGATAACTTGCTGTTTTTGCACAAGAACATGTAGATTTTTGCCTTTTTCTGGCCTTTTCGCACTCGTATTCCTGTGGCATCGTTTTCAAGTGCGGTCTTTTTGTGTCATTGAGTGTTATTTTAAGCGCATTTTCTATCTTTATTTCACAAAGAAGGGTGAAACCTTTTATCTGAAATAGCATCAAGCATGGTGTGTAGCAGCTTGATTATATAATTATATTGTAAATGGCGATTACGTTTCCGTGACGGCGTTAGAATACGAAAAACATATATTTCATCTGCTTTTGGTGGCTGTTCACAATATATAACGTTAAAGTTTCTTTATCTTGTGCAAGAAATTATTAATCAGGATCCTCTTAAAAAATTGTGTAAATAATGTTTCTAACGCGAGTGTAGAAAAGAGAATCAACGAAAATGTCCCGGGTTTGATTCTATCCGCTTTTTCATGTTAGTTGTACACTTTTCAATAAATTTTGTTGCTATGTTTTATTTTCCCTATACTGCTATTTTAATGACTTGCCATGTGACATATAGGCAACATTTCATCTATATTCCTTGCTCCCAAACCACGATATGATTACGAGGCACGCTGTAGTGGAAGACCGGATTAATTCCGACCACCTGGAGTTCTTTAACGTGCACCTAAAGATAAGTACACGGGTGTTCTTGCCTTTCGCCCCGTCAAAATGCGGCCGCCGTGGCCGCGGTAATCACACCCACGTCTTACTACTTAACAGCAAGACAGCTTAACCACTGAGTTATCACCGCGGGCAAAGCAACATTTCAACGCATGTGCACACTGAATTTTCCCTCTGATTCCCCGCTGCAAAGCGCAAAGCATCATTAATAATCATAGTCAACAACTAATATTCTCTGGTGGGCCCGGGACGGGCCTAATCATGAGTTTAGCAAGTTTAGCAATGAACACCCGAGCCTGGGCCGGGCCCGGGCTTGGAACCTCGGGCCCGGGCCGGGCTCGGGCTGGGGTCGGTCATGTACGGCCGGGCCCGGGCCGGGCCCGGGCTTAGAACCTCGGGCCCGGGCCGGGCTCGGGCTGGGGTCAGTCATGTATGGCCGGGCCCGGGCCGGGCTTAGAACCACGGGTCCGGGCTGGGCTCGGGCTTCATAAAGCGGGCCCGGGCTGGGCTCTGGCCGAAAAATCTGGCCCGTGCAGTGCTCTATTGTGAAGCACTCCCTCACCACACTGAAATTGTTCGACACAGAAGTGACTCCAGGATCACGTATCACATCAGTGACCATGTGGCCCGGAAGATGTTGAAGAAGACAAAGTGCGATGAGTGTCGCAGGCTGCTACTTGAAGCAGATGATTCGAGCTTGCTTCCAGCAGTCATGCCTCACACAGTATATAGATAGAGCCTCCTGTACCCGTCCGAGTCTCTAACAGACCTTGTCAAGGCTACCGAGGATGCCTTAACCTATTGCTTCAGTTTCAACAAATTGAAAACTGACAGCATCATGGATCCTATTTCTTGCCTGGGTGTGAAGAGGTAAAATATGGTCGGCTGCAAGCAGTACAATGTGGAAATGACGAATCAAATCATTCGCTTCTTCACACTGACAAGGATGCATTTCCTAGTTGCTGGAGAAAATGCCTCCAAACAAAAAAAAAAGAGAAAAAATGAAGTTCTTGAAGTTAAGATGTGCTACCTAACTTTTATCATGTCAACAGCCAACAAAGTATTCTTTTTGTGTGTGTTGTGCCTTGCTTACACTGTGTTTACTTGCAATGCCTTATTCACATTGTTACAAACGTGTCCCAATGACAGTTCTGATGTCACAATCTGTCTGTTTTACATAGGTAGGAATCAGCTTTCATAGACTGCTTTAGGACTGCATCTGTGTTTACCAATCAAATCTTAACACTATGTGTGTGCCCACTTTGGCATTGTACCTTGACTTTCCTGGTTTACTTGCCTTGTTTTTAGCAAATTTTGGTATAACTTTGTTTAATAAAAGTTGTACGAGCTAGACCTTGCTTTTCGACATGCAACATGTCCAAATAGAATGTTCAAGTGCGATTACAGAAGCTTCAACTTCCATTCAAACATTGCGGAGAGCACCCCAACACCAAAGCGAAAACAGCGCAGACGTTGCTTTGGTGGCGAGGTCATGACATGTCACTTGCTTCAAGATGGGATTGCCACATGCAGGTTATATACAAGGAAGCAAGTTCACACAAGTTATGAGGGCCAATACATGCTTTACAGCAAGCAGTCAGAACACTGTGCCATCTAGCCTTAGTTACATTCCTCGCGGCCACAGCAGTACCGTGAAATCGCTGCGAGGAAGGGCGGCAGCTATGCGTGCGGGCGCGCGTGAGCGTCTCGGATCCGACAGCAGCACCGCCGCATCGGGTGAATTCTGCAGCCTGTCCAGTGCACCGTACGATAGGACTAGCAAAATACACGGCAACAACTGGGGCATGTCAGCAAAACAAATTAGAGACAACGAAAGAGTAATTGTCTATGCGTCACCAATATGGTATTCGAATAAAAGTCACGTAATAAGGAAACTAAGAAGTATACAACGACAGCCCTTAATCAAGATATGCAAAGGGTACAGAACAATACCAAATATGGTCGCAAATGTCATAACAAAAGTCCCACCAACTCATTTAACAAGAACGAGAAAATGGACTTTATAATTAAAGATGATAAAAAAATATTTGACTGGAACGGAAAATACTTCACTAAGAACGACATGGCCCCAACTCCTGACTTATGGGCAATCCATCCAGCTAATCTAAAATCTATAAATACAATAAAAATCCCATTAAGGCCGATGTTAACATATACACAGATGGATCAGAACAAAATGGCAGATGCAGAGCAAGCTATGTGGTGATTGATAAAGACGGCGGTAAAATCTTCAAGCCACCAAACTACTCAAGTAACTTCGAAGCAGAAGCAATAGCCATCAAAAAAGCACTAGAAAAATTGGAAACAGATAATTCAAAATCATACCAAATTCTAACAGACAGCTTATCTGTCTTAAAAGGGTTAGAAGATGCTTATAATAAAGGTTTCTACCACTTTCCACTGGGCCACTGGGAAACGCAAGCGGTTTCAGTGCACAGAAGGTTCCCTTACTACCTGAGAAGATTCGGCATCATCGAAGAAGAGAAATGCAAGTGTGGACAAGTGGCATCCTCTTTTGACCACTACTTGACATGTTCATTTATGAAGAATGAAAGAGAAACTACAGAAATTCTACAGAAAGAGCATAGACAATCAGAAGCAAGAAATCATTAAAAATAAAGAGATGAAAATTATAGAAGAAATAGTTAAAAAAGTGAATCAAAGTATTCTTGCAGAGCAAGACTAATATAAACAAGAACAAAGAACAACAATAATAATTAATGATCAATATTAAACAAGAACAAAGAACAACAATAATAATTAATGATCAATTTACCCTAAATGGAGGAAAAAGGGACGCAGCGAGTAGGTTCAAAATAAAAAATAAAGTGAATGGGGGGGGGGGGGGGGTAGAGAAACGGCGAGTCTGCCGTGAGTGGAGACTCTTCAAACAGCACAGGAGCAAAGGGCATACCAACCTGCTCTATTGAGAAGCTGGTAACCGGACCCCCGGTTGATGGGAACGGCAACAAGCCACTCCAAGGGGACACCGCAACTTCGGTGTTCCGTAACGCCCCTATCTCGAGCGACTCAGCTGACACATATAACACCTCAGGTCCTTCATCTGAAACACAATGGCTCCGAGGGTTTTAGACCCCGTGATGTGGTGTGGGCACGCAGGGCCTCCAGATGCCACAGCGCGCTCGACAGGCAGGGCGACCTCAGGCCAATCCAAAGCACCAACTAAACATGGAGCGGCCTCGGCCCGTTTACACGAAGGGCGGCGACTCTGGCCTCAGGACATCGCTTCAACAGCCCATAATGAAGTTCAACCTAAAGAGGGTTGTGTGGCATACAAGCTTTGACAGCCGCCGCGACTCGCCGGTGGGTATATGGAGCTACTAAAAATCATGGACAATGTCACGAGGGATGAACCGCCTGAAAAAGGAAGGCATACAATTGCAAAAGAATACTTTTGGTATAGATCACAATTAAGAAAAAAAAAAGGCAGGGACAGGAATTGTGTATTAGGTAAGAAAAAGAAGAAAAAAAAACCGAAAACAAGCGTCCTTCTGTCCACCAGTTCTGGGACCACGAAAAGACTTATTCAAAAAGAAAATGATTGCCTATGCTCAAGAATAGTGAACATACAATATGAAAAAAAAAAGAATTAAAAATAGGAACAAAAGGAAAAAGAACAAAGGGGGAAAAATGACAAAAAGAAAGGAGAGTGTAAAAAGCCTAAATGTGTATGTATATGTTTACAGAAATGTTTCCGCTAATACTGATGTCAATATTCTGCAACATCTTAATGAAGTTTCTTCCTGGTGCACAAGATGGCACATGCGGCTAAACGCTAACAAATGTAAGGTGATGTGAGTTTCTCATAACTCTAGTGCTATTGATGTTCCTGAGTACGTAATTAACAATAGTGCTTTGGAAAGTGGTTCATGTTATAAGTATCTTGGTGTAAAATTTACCTCAGCCCTTTCATGGCACACTCATGTCAACTATATAACTAACAATGCCAATCTCACTCTTGGTTACATACGAAGACTTTTCAAGGGCGCCTTCTACTCTAAAGCTCACCTTGTATAAAACACTTGTTCGTCCGAAGCTCGAGTATGCTAGCGCAGTTTGGGATCCCGGCACTAGCACTCTCATTCGAACCACAGAATCAGTCGAAACTCGCAGTGCGCGTTTCATTCTTTCAGACTATGCACGCACATCTAGCGTATCATCTATGAAAACAGATTTGGGCCTTCCATTACTTTGTACATGCAGAAAAGTGTCTCGCCTTGTTCTTGTTTATAGAATTTTGCACAATCCACAATTAAAACAAGACCTGCTTTCGAAACCACACTACATATCTCATAGGTGTGACCACCCACACAAAGTACACATTCCTTTTTCACGTACCAGATATTTTCACGATTCTTTTGTTCCCATTACCTCGAATGATTGGAACCACCTGCCCACCTCCATTGCCCAACTGAACAATGTCACTGTTCTTAAGGCTCCTGTTGAAAGCATTGTATACTCTTAGCAGCTTCATTTTGTATATATTGTACCCACCCCCTTCTGTAACGCCTTCGGGCCCTGAAGGTACTGAAATAAATAAATATGTATGTGGGAATATGTGTATGTATAGGTATAAGTATGTGTGTATATATATGCGTATATATCTGTATCTCAAGAACAAAAAAAGCAAGATGAAGAAAAAGGACTGGGACCCAAGAAAAAATATAATGGAAAAAATGAACGAGATGATCAAAAAGAGAAGAACAAACTGAAAATTATTGTAAAGGAAAACAAGAAAAGAACATAGAATAAAAGAAAATGGGAATAAAGGAAAAAAGCAAAAAGAAGGATCAAAAAGGAGAAAAAAGAGAAGAACAAATGGAAAATGATTGCAAAAGAAAATAAAAAATACAGAAGAAAGTGAAAAAGAAAAAAAGGAAAAGAAAGAGAAATAAACTTCCACCCAAAGATAGACAATTGCAATATATATGAAAATATATAAACAACCTTCCCAATATTCATATTGTGCATAAGGCATCAACTCTAAACAGTCAATGAAGGTCATCTGTCATAATCCAAAACTGGCTTATCAACGTTAAATTACACAAATAGGAACATTTTTGGATTTTATCAAAACAAAAAGAGACAAATGAAATTCCAGCACAGTTCCTCACAGTTCTTTTCACTGTCAATCAGAAAATAAAGTAAAATAATTAAAAGAAAGGAAGGTAAAAGAAATAAAAAGGAACTAGAAATGAAAAATAAAGTTCAACTTAACATATAATCTCCGCATCTGCCAGTAGGAGATATATAGAGCAACTAATACCTGTGTGACACGGGCACATTGGAAGGCCTTCGAGTCGATGACCTTCGAAAAGCCCACAACTCTACCGACTCAAAATACATTCTGGCACTGCTACATGGCAGTTTTGAACGGCCGTTGAGTCGCCCAGTGATTTCGCAACAACATGGCGGCAACCAAGGCACCCGCTTCAATTCTAATTCGCACTAGTTGCTTGCTATTCGCACCGACGGCAAGAAACAAACTTTAAATTGAGCCTTCTCTTAATCTCATGTACCAAAAGGGACAAAGTATGCACGACGTTTTGCAGTCGTTATTCAGAAAACGTGCAGATTTTGACACTGCTAAGCCTAAGTCCATAGCGTGAGCCTCAAAAGTAGTTTGATTCATAGGCACTAGATGGCGCTACACATAGTGTTTCCCACCAGCTACATGGCGCTGGTTTTTTATACCAGTGACGGCGTATTCGATCTAGAACTAATGCAATGTTATGAGAGCGGCCTCTCGGCACGTTCCAATATTTTTCACAGATGTAAGATTCTACAATGACATAAATAGGGTCATGGCCTCAGAAACTAGCGTGTGCGGGAGCTGCCGGTGTGCCAAGTTATGGATTATCCGCGGCAGATACACAAGGAAACACTACACTCCGATAGAAAGCGTAAATGACGTGCAATTTGCTGCAAACTGCGGATGGCTTGCAGCAGCTCTTCCGCAGCAATATTTCATTAAGGGAACCGGATGGCAAGCACAACCACTCCTGCTGAGAAAAATCAATGCAGAAGAGTGAATCACTACATAAAGCCGTATGCGAGGCACGGCATACGGATGGACAGGAGAGGTTGTGGATAATGAGGCAGCTAGCAACCGGCTCGAAAACTGGAAGCTCGTGGCGCGTTCGAGGGGGCGCCGCTGTCGCGAGCGAAATAAAAGAAAAACAACTACACGAGCAGGAGAGGAAGTGGTGGAGGGGAGAGCAGATGGCGGTACTTTTACGAAGTATAGGGGCTTCAGTCATTACAGGGATGCAGGTAGCGCCACACGGCCATCGTTCGAAGCAGTCACTTCGTGACAGTAAAGTCCCTTACTATATAGGTGATAGCCACCTGCAACGCAGTTCGGCGGCTCGGTTGGATGGGTTCTCGTGGTAGTCATGGACGTGCGAAAGAAGCAAAAAGCGAATAGTAATTGCATATGCAGCGCGCTGCAGTGCTCGAACAGTGCCGCAGCGGCAGAGGTAAGCCTCCATGCATTTCCAAGAGACAAAACTGCGGAAATTTGCGGGCTGCAAAGATGCACATCAGCAAAAAAGTCACTGGTGAGATGTACGTATGCAGCGAACACTTCAAGCAGGACGACTACTTCTGGAGCCACCTTGATAAGCCTTTACTTTCTTTTGCCCATGGCTCAGTGCTCATGTTAACATTGTTTGGCGGTGCTGTGGCTTTTCAAAAGATGGGAGCCGAACACCCAGTCTTCCACGGCTGAAAAAAGGCGCCATGCCTTCGCTAAAAATACCTGTACGGACGCATGAAATGCAAGTAATATCCAGACCAAACAGAAGGGAACTGAAAGAGGCCAGCCATGGTGCGTACTGTAATTATTTGTTTATATTTTAGAAAAATTTTTCATCTGTGCCTCATCTGACTTGTTTTTATTCATGGTGCTGACATTCAGTAGTTCCTCCGAGTCATTGCATTCGTGCGATTGACACGCCACACTTGCCTGTTTCACTGATTCCGCTGTATGTACTTGCAAGGCTGCCACAAATGTGACAGTATCCCTATTGGTATGTTAGACGCAGCTGCGACTGGATTATGAATTTGCAGGAAATAATCATCCACATGTGTAATTTGTAAAAATGTGCATGTGCTTTTCTGACAGAACTACTCATCCATGTTTCCCACTGTTTGTGCACCACAGATAAACATCTCCAGGTCCGGCTTCCTGTAGTCCTGCCCAAGCAGCCATGCAGGAAATAAAGAGGTGCCAACACGTAAGATGCCATTGTTATTACGATAATTGTTGCACGAGGCAGATCACTCCTGTTTACTGCAGCATTACGTTACCCGTGCTCCGGAGCTGCATCGTTCCTCTCCATCACCAGTCCTGCCTCCTTCGCCAAATTCTGACAAATGTTATCTCCGCCCTGGCACATCCATGTCTGCATCAATTCCGTCTAGACTGATCTTTACCTAACTATCCTCGCTTGTATGCTAATATGGAATGTTGGCTCTGCGCTGTCTCTGCTGCACAATCCCCCCCTTACCCTTCATACTTATTGGCATTACCCATTTAACTCTTTCGTTACCGTGGCAAAATGGGCAACTTTTCGTAGGTTTTTGTTGGTATTTTTTTGTAATAAGTAATAAAATGGTTATACTGTAATGCAATACATCAAGCGAAAGCTAAGTAAATGTACTTTTGACGTGTGCAAGTTTAAAAAACTGAACTTGGAAACTAATATGCAGAAAAAATCGTTAAAGGTAACATTTCTTGCAAATTTGAAAGAACATTTGCAATTGTATGTTTACTACATAAAGAACTAAATCTGGAAAATATTCTGAAATATACAAATTGTTTAGATAGGAGACATCTACCTAACAGAAAAGCTTCACTGACCTAGCTCAACAACTGCACGAGTTACACTTGTTTACTTGTTACCCAGTAGAAAGTGTCTTGTTCAGCCAGGTTGCACAGTTTTTTCTTTTTATTGCACAGATTTCTCACACACAGAAGCACAGTATATATTAGTAAAAAGGGAAAGAAATGGGCTATTGAACCATGTATATATGGACATATTGCGCTCTATGGTTGCAAAAAGAAATGGCAACCCGTCTTGCGCCATAAAACAAAACATACCGACGGACAGCTGATGTAGGTCCGGGCTTATTCTGCACGTCCTCGTCGTCAGAACTAAAATCCGATGATGCGGGATCATCATCTGAATCACTGCTGCTAGAAGCAGCCAAATGATCGCTTCCAGATGCAACAGAATCGCCAGAAAGGCGTCGTTCGCGCGAGGGACAAAAGCGTCTGCCATCTTCGTAAACAGACGGAGCGAACCGCACAATTGGAACCGCCGCTTAAATCGCTGCCGCACGGGAAAAATACAAACTACGCAAAAAATGAAAGATTGGTGCCTGGAGAATACGACTGATGGCGGTGCAAGTCCATAGGAGCGCTCATATTTTAAAAATAGCTTGTGGCGCGTATGGGTCACCGGTGACCCATGTCCTATGGACACGATAACGAAAGAGTTAATGCAGCCTTGGTGCATCAACCCACTCACCTCCTGAATGCTTCATTGGGCACCAAATTAGGATAATTACCTAAACTAACACGGCCGATATTAATGCTGCTACTGAATTTTTATTTCAGGACACAGAGAAGCAAAGGTATGAAGCCTTGTCCAGCAATTACAGAAACCACCTAGTGCAGCCAAGCCAATGCAGGCCAACGTACCACATGACATGGCTCAGAAGTTTAAGATCACAGAACTTCTTACTACAGATTCTAAACAGAATGCCTTTACCGGAATTCCAAATGTGACACTTCCAAACAAGATAGTCCAGCTCGTGGAGAGGCACGAAAGAGAGAACAAGTTGGAAGCAACTGCGAAAGATAGAGTACTGTTTGTGTTTATCATTCTGAGGCACGTTATTTCATTGTCATCAGTTGGTGTGCTGTTTCAATGCAGTACACAAGTATTTTGATCACACGCTTCATCTCCTTGCTTCAATTTATCAGCCAACCATTGAATGGCCCTCAAAAGAGGAGGTGTTAAACAATGCACCTTTGAACTCTGAGAAGTACAGCAGATTAAGAGGGGTTGTACACTGCACTGAAATTGCAGTTGAACGATCAGGTGGCCATCTGCTGATGTACTCCCAGTATAAATCAATCTATACGGTTAAATTTTTTCTGTGTGTCAGTCCAGGAGGTACAATCACTTTTATTAGTGTTGCATTTGGTGGACGTATATCTGACAACGCTATTACTGAATGCTGTGGCCTTCTTGACAAGTTCAAGTCTCTTATTGACGACCTATGTGCATCTTGTTCTGTAGGCATTTTTTGGCCCCCATTCCTACGAAAGGAGAACCAGTTTTCTGAAGCTGAAGCCCTGAAAACGGCTGACATCACAAGCGCTAGAGTGCATGTAGAAAGGGCTATACAGAAAGTGAAAATATTCAAAATGTGCCGTGGCACAATACTGTGGGAAATGCTGCCGCATAATGACAAACTTGTGTTCACCACTATTGGCTGATAAGTTTTTGTAGCGATATTGACAAACTTGTGTTCACCACTATTGGCTGATGATAAGTTTTTGTAGCGAGGGACCGTTTTTGTTTTGGTGCTGAATCTGATTCAGAAACAAATAGAATGCTATGTACGAGGACCCTGGATTGATTTCAGCCTTTTAAGGTTTTTTACAGCCCAGTGAACTAAAGATACAAAGCAATACAAGCAAGGAATACTTGAACTGACTATTTTTCTGCAGCTCAGTTCTGTGTGGCAAAGCATATGTTGGAAGAGTTTCTGCAGATTTAGGTTGTATGCTGCTATAATTAGGTGACACACCCCCGAAGTAGAATAGTTTGCTGGCTATAAATTCAATATAAGGTATGTACAAAATAGTGCATAGTTTTACATTACTAAGTGCACGTCATTCGCCCTTTCTTATGATACGCATGTTATTGTAGATGCGGCATGTAGATGCTCTATCGTCAGTTACACACACCTCATTCTCGTAAAATGCTCTCTCTTTTGTTAGCATATCAAGAGAGAACCTCTTGATTGAAACTGTCATTTCACTGCCCACACCTTCAAAGAACTGGAACATTACATAGTCACTCAGAGGAGAGTTTGCACGGTCTTCCACAAAAAGTAGTTCGTGTCGTACGGGAAGGCAGCACGTGTCTTTCCTGCACTGCAGAAACTGGCAGAAATTCATGCACAATGGCAGCGGCGTGCATCCTCACTAGGTTTGTTGCGTGCAGTGCAGTATTTCGCTCGCGTTTTCAGCTAGAGTAGGTGGCTCAGCTCCTGTGAAATTCTGTGCTGTAGGTAGCTCACACAGCATACTCCAGAGGCTGCACCAGGCTGCGCTTAACAAATGCAGTCCCCGCAAGTGTTGCCGCTTTGTGCACGTATGTTTGTGGCGCAGAAATGCTGTCTGCCAGGTTTTGCGACAACTGCAAAAAAAGAGAAAAAGAAATAAAAACGCGCGTATTCTGCATAGAAGTAACGTGGCACGTGCTTGTAAGCCCGCAGCAACTAAGCATAAAAGTAAAAGATGGGGAGAGGGGGACGCACCTCGCCTTTGGAGCTGACCACTGTCGTCACGACTCGTGTGGGGTGGATTTTTGCGCGTTCCTAAGAGCGCCTGCTGGTTTCGCTGGTTCGGCTGGCTTCTGTCGAGCAGCGTGCTTCTTGGACTCTACTGTGGGTATCGGTGGGTGTTCATTATCGCAACCCACCATGGAGTTCGCCTCGCCCACGGGCAGGCCGTCTCGTCCGCACCATCGCCGGACTCCTAGCGTGCCGACCGTGCTGGGCCCTCCCCCGCTGAAGCTGATGGCGGAACGCCTCTGCCAGCACTCCGCAGTTGGCGGGGATTCGTTGTGCATAACTGACTGGTGGAGGGACACCCAGGCAGCCGCCGCGACTCCCACCTTCACCTCGGCAGACGCACCGGAGTTAACAGCTCCTGTCGAGACCCAGCCGAGCCCGGTCACTGCCAAGACACCCACCAGTGCCTCGAAGGCACCCCCACCACTTTTGGGTGCCACGACTGCTCCCTCAGTAGGGCCCCTGGATTTGCTGGCGGCCCACGTGCCGCTGCCCACGTCAGACGCAGAGGAGGACGGCATGGGCGTGTCGACCTGCCGGAAACATTGCCGCGACGACGTGAGCGGCGACGACGCACCTTGCCCGCCAAGGAAGATGGCTGTGTCTGAGGACGACCCTGCTGGGGAGGGTCACCTGGAAGCCTGCGACATCGCGGATTCCCTGGACACCCAGGCAGCCCGACCCCTCCTTGCGACCCCTCCCTCCTTGCGACCCCGACCCCTCCTTGCGAGCCGGTACCTGCCTTGAGCCCCAGTTATCGTGGAGACTCTTTCGGCAAGCGACGGAGTGCCTCCCGCGAACCCCGCCATCGAGGCTGCTGACGACTTGGTGGAGCTGCCCGCGGACGAGTGACCCGCAAAACCGGCACCCAGGTGCCCCTCGCCTAGGCCTTTGGTACTGAGGGAGCCCCTGCGGGCTTCCTCCGCAATGCCCCGGCCGCCCCGCCGACTGCGAAGTCCCGAAAGAAGGCGAAGAAGACCCAGAAGTGCAGGCGCATCCCGGACCCTCCTGTGCCATTGCCGGACGCCTCCACAGCTCCTGCGGCCGTCCCTGTGGCACCGGCGACCAACAGCCTGACATCACAGCCGCTGCACCGACGTACCTGCCCGCGGCCGCTGAGGATGGGGACTTCATCGAGGTCCTCTCGAATACTGCCCAACGCCGCGTTGACGATCCCAATGGACACGGCAGTTGTGGGGACTGCCCCGTTCCAACCCTCCACACCCGGAGGCTCCTTTAAGCAGTCGTCACGACTGGCGCTTGCTGCCGCCCTCTCGGAATGGGAGGGAGTCTCCGCAGTGCGGGTAAGCACCTGCTGCAACATCGTCGCGGCTGATGTGCAAACGGAGGTCTGCCTGCAGGAGCTATTGGCCATCACAGAGCTGAGGGGCATCCCGGTGGCTGCGCGGGTCCCGGCGGACAAGACCAGGAGCACCAGATTTCTCCACGGCATCCCCGATGACATCACAACTCGATGACATCACCGGTCATCAGCAACTCCTCGAGTACTACAATGACGTCTGGAGCACCAGGGCCCTACCGCAACCCTGGCGTCCATCCTGAAGTCGGAGCCCTACCGCAACCCTGGCACCCATCCTGAGGCCCCGGAAGCAAGCCACAGCTCTCTCAGCCTACAGGCGAGTCTCTTTCACCTCGGCCGCCTGCAAGGTGATGGAGAAGGTGGCCCTAGAGACTGGAGTGGATTGCTGACCAACTGGGCTACTTCTCGGTGCAGCAGACGGGCTTCAGGCGGCACCGGTGCACAGCAGACTCCATTTCAGATGTTGCCACCCTTGAGGACGCCAAGAGTTGCAGTGACGTGGCCATGCTCCTGCTGCTGGACGTTGAGAGCACCTTCAACGGGCTCCCGCATGCAGTCATCGAGGAGGCCCTGGACCGGCTTGGCATCAGCAGTCATCTCTGAGGCTTCGTGACCGCCTTCCTGTCTGGGAGAACCTTCTGCGTTCGTGTTGGAAGGGAGACCAGCCAACCCAGGGAGATCACAGCCGGTGTTCCACAGGGCTCTGTGCTGAGCCCCTTCCTTTTCAACATGGCGCTAGCGGGACTTCCAGCTTCCCTCTCCACATACACCAGGTTCCAGGTCCGCTGCTCCGTCTATGCAGACGATGTGGCCCTCTGAGCCTGGGGACCACGGCAGTCCATCCCGGCCATCAGGAGGTCGCTGCAGTCTACCCTTGATGCAGTGATCGCCTACCTCAGAGGCATCGGCCTGAAGGTCTCCACCACCAAGACCGAGTCCCTGATGATCCACCCGACAGCAGCAGCGCGGGTCCATGTGAAACAGCTGCGGGTCAACAACCGCAGCCTACCATGGAGTTTGACGGTGAAATACCTGGGGCTCACCATTGACCACCGACTCACGTGGACACCTGCTGTCAAGACCGCTGCCGCTAAGGTACGTCGAGTGCAGGGGGCCATCAGCAAGCTGCAGCAACCTCGGTGCTGCTCTATGCCCTACCAATAGTAACCCTCACGCTGGCCTGGAGGTGCCTGTTCGAGGGACTCCACAGGGGAGCGGTGAGGGGCATCCTGGGGCTCCCTAAGTGCTCCCCTGTGTCATCGACACTCGCAGAGGCAGGAGAGTTGTTCGCAGAGGCAGGAGAGTCGGTCGATGTGGCCCAACACATGCTCCAGCATGTGTTGGGCCACATCGACCGACTCCATCATGCAGCCGATGGAGGCGCCCTCCTGAAGCGACTTCGCAGCCAACCCAGATCTTGGATGGGCGGCCTCTGCTCTACCACCAGATGGTTCCGGATCTGCCTGTTCCCGTTGCCCCACCCTCGCCACACCATCGGCCACCAGAGGTCCACCTCCACCTGGATGGGGCAACAAAGCGACGAAGGCCTGCAGCCACGCTGCAGCAGGCAGCCATCGGCAAGCTTCAGGAGCAACTCCAGGGCGGTCGCAGGTGTTCACGGACGGATTGCCGTGTTTCGTTTCTAGCAGCTTAAAGGACCTTGGTCAACATTGTTGGTTTTGCGGACAGCTATGTATGGCTCTGCTGCTATGTTCCCATGTCAAATGTACCGCAAACATGCCTATTCCTATTATTCTTTAAAGGGGGGGGTAGGATCAATTTAACGGTCTGCCTTTTCGATCTTGCATTTACGAAGACCACGTGCGATAGTTCGGCACGCAACGGCATTTTTTATATAGCCTTGAAAAGATGTTCCTCCACTAATACCTGCTTATAACGCACCTTGCTCCTATCATTTAAGGACATTTTTTGCCTAAGGACCCCATCCTTGGTGTGCGTCGTGTTAGCTCACGTCTACATGTTTTTCTTTCCGATGTATCCTAAAGATATCAAATTCATAAGAATACAAAATGTACCCATGTCAGCTATGCGGCTCTTAAGATTATTTTGCAACAAGACCTTTACTCGTGTTCTTTTCTTTTTTTTCCCTTGAATATCTAAAGCCACACGAAGCCAAGATCTGGTCGGTAATACTGAATATAGAATCATTATTTAGTTAAAAGGACAATTTTTTCACTATTTTCTAAAGTGTCCGATTAGGAGATCTTTCTGTCATTTCAGTTTCTGCGTTTGTTCATAAGTCGCACTAACTGTCCACAAGCTGCACAGAATGCTAGTATTGTGTTAATGCGCTCTAAAGCTGTGCTACCTTTTCACACCTTTCCTCGCAGGTTACACCCTTGCCGAAGCTTTTCCACTACGACGGTGCAACACGAGAGTAGAACATTATCAATGCAGAGTCCAGAAAATAAATGAAACAGTGTGTTTCCCTGTAAACCTCTGCACTTGTCTTATTTGTTTTGTTTAGGACACATAAACAGAAAATACAGGGGATCCCGTTAGCCCCCCATATTATTCTTAATAGAGCTTTCACGTATGCATGAGAGGCGTTTCTACACAAACTAAACTACTGTTGGTCCAGCTGATAGTGCAATTAAGCGGCTGTTAAGCTCTTCGCAAATGGGAAAACACAAAAATAAAATTTTACAATCTGAACAGTGCGATACACGTGGGGTAAACCACTAGAAGCACCATAATGGCTGTGAACGGTTGCACCGGGGGTTTTCCAATGTCGGCCCTGCCAAAAAAGCATGAACACTGGCAACACTGGCAAATGCCGCCTAGCCAAAGTCGACCCATGCTGGCTAGTCAAATCCGATTTCAAGCAAGCATGTCTTGCCACAGGGCCAGTGTTTGACACCGAAGTCGTACCGCAGTCGCCATCCCCAAGTGACGTTCTACACCAGTTCTATGGATTCCCGATTCCAGTGACGTGGGTGAAATTGCCTGCTGCTTCAAATGACAGTTTAACTTACGCCTGCTGCCAGACCGAAGCCAGGTAACTTTTCCAATATATCCAGAGAAAGAATGGTGACTTCTGGAAAAACCTCTGCATGAGCACGGTTCCATAATTGCCACAGTTCACTTCCGAGGAAGGGAAAAGGAAAAAGCGCCTGCTCACTTCTCGCCTTCAGGAAAAGGCATTGCTTAAAATCAGCGCACTCGACAAGGACGCGCTTCTGCGCCTGCGCCGCTGCCTGGAGCGCACTGCGGGGAAACGCCATCCGTGTTTCTCCCGGGCACCCCGGACCGGTTCCTTCGGACTGCCAGTGTGGAAAGATGGGGAAGGGTCAGGGCGAGCTGACGCGAGACCTGCAAGAGTTCGTTGTACAGTGGGGGCGGCCATCAATCCCGCGGGGGTGCGCGCCGACGGTGGTCGGCAAGCCGGCAGATCATAACCGAGCCCACGGCTTGAGTTTTTGATACCTCCAAGCGAGAAGACGTGCAACCCAAGGTCTCGCTAATCTTCGGCCACGGCGTACATCGACGGACTGGTGGCCCGACGCCACGGCTCGGACCTCCCGCAAGCGACCACCGCAGCTAAGCCTCCACACCCAGCAGCCCTCATTCCTCTCGCTAAGACTCTCTACCCAATCGCGCCCCAATCCTTTGTTGTGTTAACTATTGCGTGTTTATCTGTGCATTAGTATGTCCGCGTGGCGTTCAAGCATGCATCGTCGCGAGTATTTTTCCTGCCGATCGATTATTCTTTGTTATTTTGTTATTAAGGACCCACTTGTCGCGTTACGTCTCTCGTATATGTTTACCTCGCGTGCGTGTTGCATTGTCTCATGTGTTCTCGCTACATTAAATTGGAGCAGTTCTTGTTGCTAGCCCCAGGGTCTCCTGTCCCTTGTCCCTGGCTCGCGTGCGATCACGTGTGGACCTGACCGCCGGTCAGCTGGTCGAACCCAACATAATGCGCATAGGGTGGGTTGTTGTCGCCTCAACCCCTCCTAAACGGACAGTGCCCCTGAATCCTTGACAGGCATGATACCTGTTGCAGGCAAGCAAACTTCATACAGAAGTATTTACTTTGCAGACAAATGCTTATTAACCAAGGGAAAAGGAGAGTCATGCCTCCACTGCAATATTTACGGAAGCTCTCGCGGAACAACATTCACAGAAGGAAAAAGGCGCAAGGCCCTTGGAATGACAAGAAAATGCAAGAATATTTCTCGTGCTTTGATATGGACAAAGAAAAGCCTGCCCAATGCATAGCAGCAGGCTGCTCAAATGAAGGGGCAAAATGACATAGAGCAAAGCTCTTGAGGCAAAAATACAGTCGCTCCCGAAGGCAGCAGCAGTTAGCTGTGAGAACTTGTTTCCTGGCTGCAAAATGAAAGTCCAGTGAAGGCATGACATATGATCGTGAGTGGATTGCTGAATGCTTGCTAATGAGAGTGTGAAGCCCAAAGCTCTATGAGCATCTTCGGAATCAAGGTATTATGATTCTGCCTGTGCGAAGTCAAACAGAAGTATCTGCAACGATTCGAGGGTGGTTGTGGCCTCAACCCGAAAGTCTTTGCAGTTTAAGCGAACAGACCAGAAGCATGGACACCTTGTTGTGCCTCGAATTCCTCTGCCAGCACTTGCGGTTCTGCTGGCGACTGTGCCCATGAGTGCATTCCCGGAAGGGGTGTGTGCGTCACCAGTTGACAGTGGTTCGAAAGAACCCTCGCCGGTCGACGGGGACAATGGACACCGGACTCTGGGAGGACCCCCCCCCCCCCGGCGTGCATGTGCGGTGTACTCGATGCTGTGTGGTGGTGTTGGTGTCGCCAGTGATGCAAACGCGGTGGCATGACGCGAGCGAGACACCGCGCAACGGACACGTGCGGCGCATGAAAAAGGAAGACGTCGGCGGGACATCGCAAGTGCACGCGGAGAATGGAAAAATACAAACTACGACCAATTAAAAGATGACACGGTAGGAAACCAAGGGGAAGAGGATGACGAAGAGTAGAATGCGGGCAGTCTTGACTCCGAGAGCTCGAGAGAAGGGACGCTGGTGTCAGGGTCCATGTCGTCGGGTTGCGGACTCGAGCACAAGGGCCCGACAGTGTCTAAGCTTCCACACGTCCTCGGAAGCAGGTGATCGTGGGGACGAGGCGCTCCAACTGTCCGGGCAGCTGAACGTCTGCGGGAAGCAAACTTCGCCACCTCGGGTGGCGATCGGCATCCTACTGCCAAGTGTCAGCCATGGGACAAGCCCAAGCGCCTACCGCCATCCTCCACGCTGTGTACGTGTGCAGGGAGGTCGCCGACATGCTGTGCCTGAGGGTGCCGCCTTCTACAACCATGTGCCAACTCGTCTGCTCGTCCACTCGGCGAGCAGCCTCGCCACTAACGCAACCACCTGCCAACGACTCCACCGCTCCACTCCACTCAAGCGTCGCCACAGCTGGTGAAAGTGCTTTTCTTTCTTTTTGAACGGTCCGCTGAACCTTCTCCGCTTAGCCAGCTGCCACTCGCAGTATCGTGAACATATTAATTTAACTCTGTTTCGGTTACTTATTCATTTTCTCATTTCTCCGTTTATCTTAACCTCCATGTTTTTTTTTGTTGCGTTTTTGTTGTGTACAAAAAATGGCTTCGCTGTTCCTGACTTGAGGCTCTGTCTCCATCTAAGCAATCTACACACTAGAACCTGCATGACGCTCGTGCAAAAGAGAGCGAAGGGGTCGACCCCACGAGGGTAGCTAAGCGGGTGCACATCGGTGCACCGCGGACTGTTCAAGGAGACTGTTCACGTTGACACAACCGTGTTGCGAGCTCCTCACTGAGACACGGCCGTGCAGAATGTAAATACCTGCATAAAGTCTTTTCCTGTTCCTTCGGCCTGTCGTCCATCCTGGCTCCTTGCGGACGCACCTCTTCGAATGGTGGGGCTACCAACGTACCACAGTACCCCATCCGTCTTTCACAACACTGGTGGCAGCGGCGGGATACAAACGTAACCCCGTATCTCCCGCGGGTCACCCCCCCGCCCCTTCATAACAACCTTGAGCTGTCACGGGGGCGTGCTTGTGGATGAGATTAAACTCTCGGAACATCATAATGTGAAGGCAGCTGGCGAGTTTCAAAACTACTTCCAACATGCCATTCTTGCAGCTTTACATGACGTTATGATTCAGACAGAAAAACAAGATCGCATTTTCTTTGCTGCATGATTAGTCTACATTTAGCATGATGTGTAATGTGCTTCTTGCAACAATTCAGGTAACACTCAAGGGTTCGTGGATCTTGGGGACTACACGACCAGTAATCACAAGGGTTAGCTTGCAGACCATGGGATGGTTATGCCGTTTCAACCCTACACTAGTAAGTTGTACTAGCAGTGTCTGCTGTCAAGTTCATGATTCAACAACATGGTTATCTCACGTCATCATTGTTCTTACCAATTTTATAGGGAGATGGACGCAAATCCTTGGTGTTTTTGCCGCTGTAAGAGAAAAGGAGAGGAAAAGAGGTCGCCTTTACAAAAAACATTCATATGTGCTATAAAATGGTTCTTAAGGGCTGCAAAACAACCGAAGAGGTTGGTGCCGACACCGAGGCAGCCATGGTGTCATGGAGCATAGAAGCTAGAACACCCATTCAGACTTGGGGCAAGAACATTTTACATCAAATGTGCTAAGTACCTTCCGAAGCACCTTCCGCTTAGAAACTCTGTTCTTATGCGCCTGTCATGTTTGCAGCCTAGTGCCTCTGTTTCTGAATCTTCAAGGGAGTCGTTCAGACAGCTTGCTAAATATGCACCTCAAGTGATCCGTCATGTGATGTGTCATCTCCGATGAAGTGACAGAGTTCTGCTTGGAGCCATTACTTGTAAATTGGATGGGTGGCTGGATGCGTGGTGGCACAACCTGTTTGAACGAAAGAATGCGGAAAACCAAACAAATACACCTCGTTGACATAATCAAAAGAAGAGGCGTGCAGGACACGGACACAAGAAGAGCAGTGAACACCGCGAACGCCGGCGTTCGCGGTGTTCACTGCTCTTCTTGTGTCCGTGTCCTGCACGCCTCTTCTTTTGATTATGGAATGTTACCAACTCGCTCAACTTTCTGTCCTTTTGCACCTCGTTGACAAAGCTTGTAAAAGCTCAACTCAGCTTGCCACATGGAAATGCTGTCGCTTGCTTGACCAAACCCCATTCACGCGACGGCTTCGGCGAGTGATCTTCATCAGCCTTGCTGGCGTGAGGTTGTCTACACCAAAACTAGCGTGTTGTACAAAGGCACATAACATGTTTTGATTATCTTGCAGTCTTTTTTTCTTTCAGTATGGGCCTGCTGAACAGTACGTTATTTTATTCGCTGGTTGTGTGCACGTGACTCGGACGCACATAGGCCTCCTTGACACATGGACAAAAAGCGCGCGAGTTGTGTTGTCTGCGTGTTGTCGGTGACGTATATTGCCTACAATGGAACAACAAAGGAAGCTCGCTGTGCTTGCACTTATCCTGATAAGAAGGCGGGCATTCGTGCGCAAATATTGGGTCCAGCCGCCACGGACAAAGCGACTGGAAGAGAGAGAGTTTTTCGTGGAATCAAGTGCGGTAGGGCAACCGCGTCACAAAGATGAAACTGAATATGCGTTCATTGCATTTTACAGATGAAACGCATGAAAAACGGCGACGACTCACTCCTTTTTTAAGTTCTATAGGATGACACCAGACACTTTCGACTTCTTGCACAGCATGGTGCAGGAGCATCTCACTAAAGGGAAATGACCCTCTAGGGAGCCGATTTCCTCTGGATAACACCTGACATTGACTCTGTGGTAGGTCCGTTTTTACTGCGTGACCGGGCTTCTACAGCTTTTTATTTGGGTGGAAGAGGCTGTTGGTGATACTGTGTAGCAAAGTCGCATCCACTGTTTTTTGACACACTTCTCGTTTGCCCATTCACTTGAATTTCAGGCATCTGGCATGCTGGTGATGGACGCAGCCAGGGCATTTCGTGTGGGAATCGAGATGGCATGGACCATAATTATCGAAACCTGCACCGTGCTGTGGAAGGTTTTGTCCTCTCTGTACATGAAGGTGCGCATACAGCACATGTACACAGCATAGAGCAGGGATGGCGATGGGATACATTTTAATGCACATTATTTCATTCTTACTTATTCGGGATGTTTGTAAAAGCTTGTGTTCGGTTTCTGGAAAGCTGCAGTATTGAATGTGCAACCTGTGGGAACAAAAACTGATGTTTATGCTTGTTCCACTTACCCTGCTTTTTGAAAGGAACTTTGAGTTGTGCCACTGAGTTTTATGTTTCATGCATAGTTAAAGGACATAAGTTCGAGACAATGAGTAAATAAAAGCGCGCATAATTTAAAAACATGGCATGAAGTTTGTCACTTGATGTTGCACATTGTCAGACGCACATGCACAGAGCAGGGTGGCTAAGAATTTTTAAAAAAGCAGGAGTGAAGTTTTCAAGGGACTGTTGTGCAGTGTGGTGTATCACATTTGAAACCTCTCTATGCACACACCAACAGAACAAGAGTGGCGAGAAATCGCCGATGGCAGTTCCCGAATTGCCTTGGAGCAGCCGATGGAAAGCACATCCAAATGCAGGCAAGGGCTAGAGCATAATGCATTTAAAGTAGCTTATAGAGCAAAACGTTCACCAGATTTCAGTGACGCATGCTCATCACTGATGCAGCTAAGTGCTATGCAATATAGGCAGCTATGATGGCACACGCTCTTTGTGACAGTAGTACCATTGCTTCCAAGGAACCCATTCCATTGTCCTGATGGCCTTAGCTGACAGCCAATACCTCTTCCGGCTCGTTGATGTGGGTGCACCTGGAATGTTCAGTGATGGGGGAACTTTAAAAGATTCGCCCATTAGCCAGCGGCTGCTCCCGGGGTCAAAGTTTCTCCTCATGCATTTGTTGGCGATGAGGCCTTCCAGCTTATTTTTCGAGTTTTTTGCATGAAGAATGGACGATCACAGGAAGAACAAGGCAGAAAGAAAGAGCGCAAACTATCAACTGGTTTATTTGTTCTTGAACCAGCTTATATAAGCATGTCCAAACGTCACAAAGAAAGGAAACAGGCTCAAAGGGGAAGCACACAATCCAGAACACCTCACGTCACAAAAACCTCTGTAGAAACTTGTCTTCAGCCTTATACAAGGTAACAGAAGTGTCGCTTACGCATTTATCTTCTTTAAGTTTAATAAAAAAAATGCTTCTAATAGTTTACGGCCAACTCTGGTCTGGCTCCTCCCGAATATCTTAATCTTTTTTTAGCAAAGGCTCGCATCCCATGCACTTTTTGCAATGTGCGGGCAAATTGCAGGCAAAATGTGCAGACAATGTGCAGGCAAAAAAAAAAAATCAAGATACTCGGGAGGAGCGAGACCAGAGTTGGCCGTGAACTATTAGAAGCTTTGATGCATTTAACTTCACCAAAATGAGTCAAAAAACTCAGGTGGCGGCGCTTGCAGCGCGCGCCTGCTTTTTTTTGCATTGCAAGCGCTTCATTTCAGCTCAATAAGGAATTGGTATTCTGATGTTCCACTGTAATACACGAATGAATACATGTATATATATGTGCTTATCTTTTATTTATGCTATTAGCGCTTTATTTTGGTTGCAAGGAAAGTTCGAAGTAGGGACTATTTTCAGCCTCGCGGAGGAACAGTGGCTGGCGGTTCTGAGGGAGTGGGAGGGGCTTCACTGTAGACTTGAGTTGTCATCAAAACGACATCACGTGATGCCTTCGCTGCCGCTGGCGAAGCGCGCTGGTTTCCTTCACCTAGCTGGTTATTTCTTCTTCTTGCTTTCGAGCTCAGAACCGCAGTACTCGACATTCGACCGAGCTGGGTGCAATTTTCATGTGTGTATACCCCAAAACGAAATGTCTTCGCTGAAAAAGCTCAGACTGGGGAAACAGCCAAGTGCTCATGCATTTCGAGTGTGTGGGAAACATTCTGCGAAGTAGATTTAGTGTACGGCGTTGGAGTCGGTGTTCAGTGAGTACGGCATGAACTTTCTCGGACTGTGGGCACTCGAACTTAGGACGTATATTTGCGCCTGTAGGGGAACTGTATCTTGTTCCCGGAGCACGACCATCTTAAACATAACAGGATGTTTTGATTTTGTCATCCATCAAGATACTGTACCCAGCGATACATGTGCACACATGGCAAATGTATGGAGGTTGCTGATGGAGCTCGCTACCTCTCCCTGGTCGACAGTAAGCCTGTTATCTCATGCAGCCGATGATAACAGGCGAAGAGGAGCCCCTCCATGACTATTATGGTATAGTACTATTTCACAAGACACACTGGAAACAGTTTTTGTGACATGAAGCTCGAACGCAATGTGCTGTGATTAAAGGTGGAGGATCCACTTCACATTATCATGTTTGTGAGGCTTCGATGTTGTATACATGTCTACAAAATGGTAGCTCCAGCGTCTTTGTTGGACAGTGTGTAAGTTGCATATCAATCTTTAGGAGGAATTAAGGCAATCTTGCACTCTCAGCTGAGTGTGTTGAAAATCATTTGCGAAGTGCGCTGTATGATAAGAATTATGGCGAATTGATTATAATTCCAGAAGAGCACAGGAGCCCTGGCCACCTGCACAATGAGCAGCTGCTGGTGGATCGTGGTGTCACAGCCGATGCAAGTGCACCTAATGTGAACATCACTGTAGCAACATCAGAGCCTTCCAAAAATGAAAGGGCAAACAAGGAAAACACCCCTGAAGTGCCAGACAAGGAGAAGGCAAGCCCAAGACCACGAACAGGTAGGATGGCACTTCTCAAGAGAACTTTATCTGCTGAGAATGAAGTTTGCATTGCACTGCTCAGGGAGGAGCATGCGATGCGAATGCGCCTTATGGAGGAACTCAAACAAAAAAATAAGGAGCATGAACTCAAGATGGAAACAGAAAAGTGAGCTGCTTAAACTGAACAAAATAAATGAGACACCATAAAATTGAGCAGTTGAAAAGCCTTCGGTGTGAAATGAGTCCTACAATATGCGGTGGCAGAGCGCAGTTATTTCACGTGTTTGAAAATGCTAAAATGGCTAGGAGCTGTGCTACAGCAGTGACTGAGTGATGGAGTGGCACATTCTGTACAAAACTGCAGCATTCATTTTGTTGCATGGCTACATGGCTGCATGTCTGGGTAGTAATTAAGCGTGCGAACATATGGTGTTTTCACGCTGTCTATACAAATGCATTGCTACACTGTGAAAAGCAGTACACAGAATACCCCACTTTTGAGAGTGTCCATGAACACTAGAAATTTTCAAACAACAAACCGTGAGTACGGAGTGCACAAAGACGCCCTCAAATAATCTGTCTTGGCTAATTGATGAGCGGTTCTGGTTCTTCGTCCTCTCGTGAAGGAAGTCACAGCCCCACCAGATACAACCTGCGATCGAGGGCCTGGGATCAATCAGGTAGTCAAGACAGTATCACAGGGGTAGGCAGAGGTAGACGCAGAACAGCCTCTCGAGACCCAGGCATGGCTGAAGGAGGAGCGGGCGTGCCCAGCAGACGAGACACTGCAATTGCTTAAGTCGCCCCTGAGGAGATGCCGGCTGAGCCAGGACCATATGCCACACTGGAGCAAATCCTCCAGTGGTCCACACAGCTCGTGGCAGCAAGCATAAAGAGACTGACCCCTGCATGGCTTTGTACCAACGCTTCGACCCTGCTCAAACAGCTCGAGAACTGTGGGCCCAAAAGAAGGTGGGCTTTCAAGAACGACATCACCATGATGTGTGTTGTCTTGCTGACTCGTGCAACCAACCTGGCCAGCGTGAAGAACAGGATGAGTGATGAGGGGAAGGCCAGGGTCACTGAATTGGAGCAAAGATATGCACTGAAGAAAGGGCCGACATCACGCTCTCTTGAGTGGCCCTGACCTTCTACCAGATCACCATCAGTGCTGCCAGGACTGTGCGGACAAATGCTGCCAGTGACCCATGCTGAGATGGAGACCAAGATCCCCGGGTACCCAGCAGCCACGATGACCCAGGCATTTGCTAATGCCATTCCAAGAGGGAAGTCGTATGAGGAAGAGCTCATACATGCTCATATACTGTTCCTCCGTGACTTCTCGAAGGTCATCAACCCATCTCTCCGGGACCGGGGAGACCTTGCGTTGCTCGACAGTTTCCAGACTGCACTGAAGGCAGCACTGGGAAATAGGAACCCAGAGCGCAACGCAAGGCATGTCACCCTCCTGATCCACATGGGTGTGCTGGTGGTGCCTGGAATGGGTCAGCCTGAGGCCCCAGCTGCAGAGGTCACAGCAGCTGCCCTCACCTTCATAGCAGTGCTCCGCGCTGCCCGTGATGAGACAGAAAGGCAGGCTAGTTGGGTTGGCTTTATTGTTCAAATTTACGTACACTAAACGACACATGAAACACGACTTCGTGCTGACCCCTGTGTATTTCTGTGTTTTTTATGCCGTTTAGTGAGCACAAATGTAAACAATGAAATGTGGTCCTACTGATTCGCTCCTCAAGTTGAACAGCCACTCTTAGTAACCGTGAACATTTCTCGAAGACATCTTGAATACAGTCTACACTCGTTATAACGGACCCGCATACAACGGACTTTCGGATACAACGGACCATTATTCAGCCTAAGTTTGGTCTGTGTATTAAATTAATGGAGCGAAGTTCGGTTTTAACGGACCGCGATACAACGGACTATCGGCTACAGTGGACGACATTAGCGGCACTTTTAGTCGAATTTGGGCGCATAAAGCGGACTTTTGCCGTGTTGACGCGGGCTGATAAGACTTCACCACGCCGCTCTCTGCGAGCTAAAGACACGGTAATTTTAAATGGCAGCTGGCAACATTGATGGCTTCCGGCCAAGCCAAGCTTCCAGCCAAGCCAGTCTGAGAGCACGTTGGCGACGTTGGTCATGCACGGACGTAGCTAGTTGACGCCATTTTGTCGTTGTGTTCCCGTGCTCGACTGTTCTGTCTGTTCGCAGATTTTGAGGTAATGGCCTCCAGAAAGCGGAAGCAAATTTCGATGGGCGACAAGCTCAAGATAGTGAACGCGGTCGCTCACGGTGAGAAGCAGGTGGACATCGCAAAAGCGATGGGGCTGTCCAAGCAGACCGTGAGTTCAATTGTGAACAACAAGAGTATCACTGGCAAGCAAGCTGCGGGGGAAATACATCCCAAGCGCTTCAGACTCCGCGAGGCGACGTATCCAGACGTTGAGTCCACACTTTTAATGTGGCTGCGTGATGCCCGGTCTCGTGATATTCCGGTCAACGGACTGTTGCTGAGGAAGCGGGCCGAGCAGCTAGCTGTGGTCCTCGGACACGACGACGGCGTCACTTTCATGCAAGTTGCGGTGAGCGCAACAGCGTGAGTGTCGACGCCGTCACCGAATGGCAGACCAATGAGCTACCAGCGCTTCTTGCAAGGTACGACGAGAAGGACGTATTTAATGCCGACGAAAGTGGTTTATTTTATAAGGCCAAGCTGAATAGGACATACACGGTTTCCGGCAGCCAGTGTCATGGTGGTAAGCGCTCCAAGGAGCGTTTGTCTGTGTTATTTTGTTGTAATATGAGCAGCACCGAGAAACGAAAACTGTTGGTGATTGGGAAAGCCAAACAGCCTCACGCCTTGCGGCACGTAAAGAACATGCCAGTCGAATGGACTGCGAATACAAAGGCATGGATGACGAAGGACATTTTCAACGCCTGGTTATTGCAGTTCGACCGGGAGATGGTAAAGCAGAAGAGGAAGGTGCTACTCTTCCTGGATAACTGCTCCAGCCATATGAAGCCACCCCAGCTCGCAGCAATTGAGCTGGCATACTTTCCGCCGAATGCGACCTCGGTACTGCAGCCGATTGACCAAGGAGTCGTGCATTCCGTGAAGGCTGCCTACCGCACTCGCCTTGTCGAACGCCTGCTCTTCGACATGCAAAATACTAATCGGGCGTCAAATATAGACGTCAGATTTCCGGTCGAAGTGTTGGCGAGCGCTTGGCAGCAAGTGAAAGGGGAATTAAAAATTGCTTCAGGAAAGCTGGTTTTCGGCAAAATGATGGCAGTTCCGACGAAGAGTCGTCCGTCCCAGATGACGAAACATCAGACCCGTCTGTGTGGCCTCAAGTCAGGGAGGCTTTCAAGGCAGACAGCTTCTCAGACTTCGTCACATTTGACAACGGCGTCGTCGATAATGAGGAGCTGACTGACGAGGAGGTGAGAGCTACGATCAAAGGCCGTTCTGAGCTGTCATCAGACAACGACAGCGAGCACAAAGACGAGTTCCCTGCAGTCAGGCTGACTTCGCAGCAGGTGATTGACCGCATTGATGAAGTGAAGGACTACTTCCAGCTTCAGCAAGACGACTGCAGTGTTGAAGTGTTGCAGCTGAGTGAAATGCAGCGCAAAGTGATAACAGCATCGCTCAAGGGTGCTCGCCAATCGCTGATCACTAATTTCTTTTCAAAGTAACTGTAAATAAAAAGTTTGTGTTTTGTATTAGATGTTCGTCACTCATTGCAGTAACGTTGTTAGACATCGCGACCTATGTTTTGAAAGCAAGACGTTCCGGTGCTCCGAGCAGGTGAGTTCTGCTGTCAAATTAGAATATTAATGCGAGAGGTGCCTTAGTGCTGCTCAGTTCAGAACTCTCAGACGAACTTGGGGCCGTCCGGCGATCCTTGGAACGGGAGGGGGGGGGGGGGCTGCGCTCCCGGCAATAGGCGGCCCCACTTCAGCAGATATGCCTTCCCGTCCTCACATTCGAAGCCGATCAACAGGAGTGCATGAAAAAGCCTACTAGAAATGTTTTATTATCGGGCTAAGCTTTGCTGCTGCGCAGGAGCCACATGGCGTCCCTGCATCTACTGTAACGGCATGGCGCTGCAATTTTGTTAATAACCGCTGCTAGTGATTAAGTCTTTTGTAAACTTGCTGGCGAATGCATTCAGCGTTCACCAGCAAAACTAGCCAGCCCCATACTGCTGAGCGAAATCGGAACGATCGTCACATGGCAACGCAATTCCCCCCTGCTCGCGATGTTTGGATATGTATTACGGACTTCGGATAAAACGGACTCATTTTGCCGGATTATGGTGGTCCGTTGTAACGAGAGTAGACTGTACTTGAGAACACCAACTCCACCCCTCTGGATCAATGCATGATCATCTTTCCACTGCAGGAGCATGCACAGGCATAAAACTTGAGAAATTGCATAGCGTACCTGGTTACATCACAGAACTAGCCATACATTACAGGCTATGCAGCAATAATTTGTTATGTCAAAACGGCTATGTCATGCACTATGTCATGGTAAAAACTGCCTCTCTTTTTAAAATGCTAGGTTGGGAAAATCTTTTTATGTTGTGCTAATGTCTCATCATTCGAAAACTACCCACTATTTAATTAAACTTTAGTGTGTCACACTTTCTTTGACCTCAAAAATTGCTATTTGCACACATCCATTATTAAAAAACACTGAGCTCAAGCAACAGACTTCTCTGGCAGGCTGCCAAAATGTGGCTATTAACTACTAGTTTGTCTTGATGGTGAAAGCAGTTCAGCAGAAAGAACCCAGTTTTCACTATCAGGGGACCTTCACCACTTGTCAAGCAACAAGGCTTCGATCTCGTTTGGGGCTTCCTTTCGATTACATGCACTGCGTCCTGGAAGGTGTCACAAAGTAGGCTGCCAAAATGTGGCTATAAACTATTAGTTTGTCTTGTTATATGTATAGGGAGGCATTTGAAAGTTACTGATTCAAGGCTACACTTGATAAAGCCACCTACTCAAGGTCAGGGTAACCACTGTCAGATCGTGGATTTTGAAGGGCTGTAGAGTGGTGTTGTTGGCTTCTATTTTACAGCCTTCCATCTGTTGCTGACTTAATGCCATGAGCTTATCAGGTATGCTTTGCACTCCTCCTGAAGGCTGTGCTTGTTCTGTTGAAGGATGTTGTTGTAAAGTGGAAATTTACGCTGCTGACAAGTTCCTTCTGACATTTGTTCAGCAAACGGCCAAACACTATGGACGAAATGTCATGACATTCAATGTCCATCAATTATTACATCTTGCAAAAACAACACAAATGTTTGGCATGCTGTGGAACACATCAAATTTCTCCTTCGAAGATGGAATAGGAGGGGCTTTGCAGCTTGTAACTGCAGTTAAAAGTGTGCCTGTTCAAATTGCTGAACGATGCATTATGCACCAACTGCTTCCATACAAACAGAGCTTTCACCTCATCTCCTGCCTACAAAGAAAGACCTCGAACATAGTTACAAGAGGTGCTCTAACAGATATGTCCTTGGACAGGCACAGATTCCAGATACTGTGAAAGGGCTTTCTAGGACATAGTTTGGTTGCATTTCACAGGTGTCCAACCACTTGCGAGCCCAAATTGGCACCATGACTATTCACAGTTCTGAGTACACTGCACCAAGCAAAACCTATTTTTGCTACATTAGAATGTGTGATCATAATTACTGTTTCGTTATGGGGATTTATGATGTGGAAGGCACAATGTAACTGCATCATTGTCAGCAGCTTTCTCTGCCGCTGAGACTATGCATACCGTAAGTCTATCATTTATCCATTCTATCATTAGTTGCTCAGAAAACTCACTCTGAAGATTTGCTTGTTCGGTAAATAAAGACCTGTTAGAGAGGTGTGGCTTCCACCGTGGTGGCCAAGAGGGTAGGATTGGAACTGGGGAGGGTTAGTTTGACAATAGCTAGTAAGTGGTCACTACCATAAGGATAGTTTATTCCTTCCCACATAAAACCAACAGTGAGCTGGAACACAGTGACAAGCCCGGACAACTTATGGCACTGGTTCTATGAGTTGTCGAAAAAGTAAGGACGTCAAATGACAGTTTAAAAGAAAGCACTGAGACCTGTTTTCTGATGCTGGGAAGGAAAACAAGTCAGAGGCAGAATGCCTCAAAGAAGATGTGCACCGGCTAAAAGTGAAAAGTGCGAAGCTGTTGGAACGTATCGGCGTGCTTCAAGACGCCCTTTACAGCAAGGTTTTACAAGCAGGTTTGATTATTTCCGCATATGCCACTGTCATGCACTGTCTCTTATATCGTTCCATAACTATCATACCTAACACGTTGCACTGATGCTACTGTTTATACATCTGTAAGTTGAAGTTGCCTTATATTGTGCAATAGGGGATATTCATAATGTATTGTGATCTGGCAACACTGGACACGTCCGCCATGTTTTTGGGGGTGCCGTCGCGGAATCGTCTGCTATTGGTGTAATTGGGAGAGGCTGGGAGGCTGTCACTGGTGGTGCCTTCGGGCCAAGAAAAGGCAGCAGTTTTCGGCGTCATCCAGCTACGAAAGGTCAGGGGAGCTCACTATGCTTCCAAAGTCGCCAAGAACACAATAACAAAGCCTTGCGCTCTTAAGTACCGACCGGGAAGGCAGCTGCTACAGGCACACTGCTTCGGTTCAAACTTCGGTTCAAATATGTTTTGCTAGGGAAATTTCAAACCGACAGTTTGGAAGACAGGTTTGGCAGGTACAGGCAGCTGTCTGGTGCCCGATATCACGTTTCGATATGTCAGATTTATGAATCCGAGCAGAAGCTGAAACTTCAGAAGCTACTTATCTTCCCAACTTGGATACCATTGCACCTTGCATTCCTACGACTGATTTGAAATTCCTTGTTAAGCAGTTTGATGTTGCAGTGATGGACGATGATGTGAAGGAGAAGAAGAAAATGCTACCAGCAATTACATATGTAGCAGGATATTGTGCACAAGCTGCAGTGCAGAAACTTGCCTGCTCTTCCTGCCAAGAAAACTTGACTGTTGAGAATCGGACCACTGAACTGGAAGATCATGTGCTTCTGTTGAGAATCGGACCATTGAACTGAAAGATCATGTGCTGATAGCTAATGCAACGCGTGGTGGACTGAAATTTCCACAAGCGGTAGTTGTGAATGCCATGCTCACAATGGAAACTGTCCTTGATAAGCTGAGAAGTCCGAAGTACGCATCACAATTTTTTGCTTGCGCAAAACAAAAAGAAGTTATTGTAAGCCTCGCGACTTCCCTGTTGAATGCAATGATGACTTGGATTTCTGCGATGGTGGCCACTCACCTGAACTTGTCTTAAACTATGTTCTCAGTGCTGCTGCCAACACGCTGCTGAATAATTTGTGCAAAGTTCAAAATAACAAGCTGAATGAAAGCAAGGCTGGATAGCGGAACAAAGTTGAAAATAAAGGAATTGAAAGCAAGGCTGCGAAGCGGAAGCTGAGTACTCTTGAAGCATAATCTTCTTTCTAATGAATTGTCCTGCCTGTTTGGATTATAATGTATCATGAATAAATATGTCTCACAATGAAAATTTAAGCCTCTTTTAAATTGCACAAAATGGCTGTGCATGCTGTTAAAAATTTCACGAGTGCCTGATGAATTATTTCAAGCCAGCGTTTAGGTAAACCATACTGAAAATATTCCGTAATGCAAATATTCTGTGCCCTCCAAAACCGCGAAAATAGTAATAATAATAATGTCGGGAAAATGCCATTTCGGAAAAAAAAAAAACGTAGCATTGGGTGAAGCCGACTTTTAGGCTGATCTCACTGCAGTGAAGTCACGCAGCACTGCACAGGCCTTCTCTAGTTCTAGGTGGTGTTGGCCCAGCGCCGATGTAGCTTTGGTTTTAGAAAGTTCTTGGCGTGCCAAGACAAAGTCTATGTGTGCCAGTGGCACGGAGGAATAACTATCGATGAGATGATGCTCTCAGAACATCTGTCTGTTTTCAGTGGTGTAAAAAGCGAAGTTGCCACTGGCTTGGGACCCTACATGCCCAAGAACCCCAGCCACATGATACACCCGTTGCATCCATGCCAGTGAGTTGCATCATTTGGAAATGAGCGTAGTTATAAGTCTCAATGATGTTAGGGCCACTCTTCCGAGGAAATCCTCACCATTGTTAGCTTATGCGGGAGGAGTGTCCATAACATGCATTCTGAAAAATAATGTGTAAAATATGCATGAAAGGATCAGAGTGATGGCACAAGTGCACTCTGAACGCACTGTGTGCCTTATGGAGCGTCAGGTGTATGGTATAAGGAACGTGATGGTTGTTAATGTGGACACGGTGGAGGCAATGCGTGCAAGCTTTGGCCATTTTGAGAAATTTGTAACAGAGGGTAGTGTTTGGGTATTAGTTACGTGTTCAAGCTAGATGTTATGTGTCGTACTTTGTGGTATGTTAGAGGGCCACTAAACAGGCCCTGACTTTTTTTAAGCTACCCAAACAAGCTAACTCATTCGTAGAGAAGGTGGCAGCGATCACATCTGCGAACGTGACAGCACTGCAAGCTGCACAGATGCCCTATTTCAAAAAGCAATTCCCGTACCTCTTTCTGGAGATTCACCAGTCCTCAATCAGCGATTGACGAGCATATACGCACAGCTACACTGGGTGACACATATTCAGCAGCCACACTGAATGCCGATAAATTTCTTTAGTGCAGATATTTTTATTACTCTTGCCATAATAAAGACCTTTGCGATGTGTGACTTGGCACTAATGCACTATTGCAGTGTTATCTGAAAATTGAAGGTGCATCTCGCGTCTCATGTAAGGACGTCACGGAGTGCGCAAACTCAAGAGAGTATTGCACAACCACATAACAGATAACCACATAACAACCACATAACCACATAACAACCTACCCCTCCACTGCCTCCAGTGTTCTTAGGGAGCAACAGGTGCTTAACACCCTTACGAGACAGAGAAGTGGACATGGAGCTGCAATATGTAACACAGGGAATGGACAGCCTGCAAGCCACTAGCCGTGATTGTAGTTACCGGCCGTAAGCATACTCTTCTGGAGGCAGGGATTCAATCTGAAAGCAGGTACTGTTCATACTGTATTAGCATTTGTTCAAAAGTAAAACTGAAATCCTCGTGTTTTATGTGCCATGACAGCTGCACTGCCATAGTGGAGGTCTCCGTGTTCATTCTGGCTTTCCAGTGTTTATTAACCGGCACAACGGTGCAAGCACACAGGTCGTTTTTCAGTTACCCTACAGAGAGGTGAGGCCACTGGACTGGAATGAAGCGCTGCGACCTCTGGCCCACCAGTGAATGGCCTTAGTCACAACAGCATATATATGGCTGTAGATTGTTTAGTGGAAGTAAAGAGACAGTCCTTTCTTTATGATTGCTCTATGTACTCATGAGTGTGGATTGTTAGGCTAGTTGGTTGGACATGTGGGAAGACAGCAAAATGTGCCAAAACAAACCACGACCGAGATTTCGTTTGTGTTTCTTTGCTTTGTCTGTTCTAGCGCTGTTTTGTATTTTTGTCGATCTGTTCAGTTGGTGCAGAGTTACACAGCGCAACAGCTTGCAGCCTCTGAGGACAAGGAGGATCCCTGGCCAGAACGAGAAAGCCATAGCCTAGACAGCCTTGTACAAGGAGCCCACCAAACACAGTGCGTAGTAGAATGCCCGTTAAGTGAGCAGCATTCCTGCAGGCCTCAAATAAGCATCAGACTGCATGGCACATTATGTTGTGGGTGGTGCGTATATAACGCGAATACGGCCCCCACCGTGGGTTCGGGCTTAGCGAGCCAAAGGGCCACGTGGGCAGTCGCCTATCTAGCACTCCGTTGCACACGTGCGTTCTGGACGCAAAGGCGTCGAGCGCAGCGTGGCAGTGACACAGTACTGTTCTCAGATCAACCGCAACACTTTATTGCACCATGGCGACACCGCATACACTGCACACCGCCCATAGTAGCAGGCGGTGGGAGAAGCAAAGGCTTCGCCACGCCAAGGGCAAAATACACACAAAGGGGCCGCGAGCACGTCACCACGGGCAATGGCTCGCGGAGATGCCGCGAAGGGAAAAGTGGTCCCTTGTGACTGTGCTGCGCACTCATGCGATTGCAGACCAATGGGCCCGATCGTCCGAGTATGGGCAAACTCCGTTCGCGTTCGATTAGTGTCCTCGGCGTAGTAAGACCACGCACGAACACGGGCACAATCTATGGCGTAGCGTTCGGAAGGGCAACGTAAGGGTAGGCGTTCGCCGCTGGCGCACAGGCACCGCGGCGGACTCCGTCCGAACGAGCTCGAACAGAGGAGCAGACGGACCAGGAACGAAAACCGTGCTTACCCTTCGACTGCAAGAGAGAGAGAGCTGTTTCTTCACCACGTCCCGCGCGACTCGACGCGCGGCGCCACCATCGCGATCTGCCGAGGAGGCGCGCGCGGCGAGTGGATAGAACGGGGAAGAACCGGTTTGGCCAAGAGACGCAGAAAGAGGCAAACGCCTGTGCAATGGCGACGGGGATGAATGCCGCGATCCCCACAATGTTTACCGATGGTGTCGTGTTAAAAGATCTGTGCGTTTTGTCAGGAAAATCATGCACAGTTCAGGAATAGAATTTAACAGTGCAGTGACTTCCATGTCCATTTCATTCTGTGCATTTGCCTTACGCATTGCTTCGTGTGTTGTACCAACTCCTAGGCTCCAATGTAGAGCTGCTTTCGGCCACCGGTGAAGGACCAGCCTCTGAAGAGCTGGAAGAGCCGAGTGAAAGCTGCACCAGTGAAGTTCCTGCTGTTTTACAGTTTGCAGTGAAGACAAGTTCATTGTCCTTGAAAGCTGCATGCGACAGCTACTCTGTCACGGAATGACATTGCCTCAAAGCTGATTAATCGAATGTTTGTTGATATATTAAGGCAGTGAGCTATTCGTGCACAGGCGATGTCAGTAGCCCTTCGATCCCTTACAAAGGAAATAGGGGGAAAGATCACTTTTCAAGTTGGGAGCCACTGAGTTCGTGTATTTCCACGAGCAGCCCCGGTCAGTTTCTTGGAACACCACAAGTGGGCAAAAGGGGTGCTTTGAGTCTGCACTGTAAGTGAAAACAGTAGGGTACTGTTCTGCGAGCACTGACCACGAGTTGATTGTACGCTTTTGTATTGTTGGCAGCCACTTGGTGCCAATGTAGACCAGATAATGCACAGTGCAGACAGAACTTTGTTACTGCAGGCAAAGCAGGATCGTAGCGTCTTGGTCAGTTAGGTCCTGTCAACCAAGTAAAATGAAGGAAGCTGCAGACTAGAGGCGACCATGAGAAGTATTTGGCCATCTCTCTCCCGTGCACTAATTGCAAGAGGCTTATTTTAGGGTGGAGCCAAAAACGCTAAGGTTCAGTAATTGGTCTGTGAACACGTGCCAATAGCCCAGACAGTGAATCTGGGGAGACAAGAGTGTATGTAAGTGCAAAAGACTGGTGGGCACAGCAGTCTAGTTGCTTGTCCGACATGGCATAGATGCTGATCACAGCATATCACATCAAGAAGTTGTTAGCGT
The DNA here is from genome assembly GCA_013339685.2 of Hyalomma asiaticum. Lineage (NCBI taxonomy): Eukaryota > Metazoa > Arthropoda > Arachnida > Ixodida > Ixodidae > Hyalomma > Hyalomma asiaticum. The sequence goes on from CM023483.1 coordinate 75,436,856, forward strand.
GGCTTTGTATCAGGTGGCCACATAACCTTAGCCATTTCATCCAGTTGAAAAGCATGCTTACTGTCTGCAACGTAGGCACCGGGACTCTGTCTCGAGTTAACTAAATCTGCTCGAGATCACCTTCAAGCTCTAGCTCCCGGGAACATTGGCACTGGAACTCCGTCGACATCGAACCTGTGCCACAACTACTGACTTCTCGCATCTGATCGTCAAGGAGCCTTCAGCGTTGCTGGTCACCATCACGTATGCCATCATCTGTTTATACTCCTGCACTTTCATTAGCTTTTATAAATTGGATTCTTGTCTGTTGTGCACACTAGCCTACTTGCTGCCTTAATTTCCTTAGCTGTTATTTTTCCCATGCTTGTATTTCGTAAAGCTCCTTGATCGCTGTTAAGCGCTTAATCTTTGGTTGTATTGAAGTGTAGTTTGCCTTGTATTCTTTGTGCTACCCTATAGCTATAGATTAACCTGTGCTGTTTTGTTTTCCCTAACACGACTCTGATCCTTTCCCTGTGCCTGCTTGTGTACAAGACGACCGAAACTGCTGTCATTCTCTTCACCAACTTCACGCCGGCGATTCTTGAATGACAGCTCTGTAATAAAACTGGCGTCCGCGGACAGGACATTCCGTACAATGGTAACACAGTGAACGGCGAGTGTCGCGCATGGTAGAAAGAGGTCGTTCATGTGGATTAGTGCCACTTTAGTGATATGGTGTAACATTATTTTGGGTTGTGAGGGATGGAATGGATTTTGAAAAGTTTATAGCACAGGGCAACCAGCTAGGCCTAGAGGGTGCTGAGCTGATGGCAAGGGCTGAAAGTGCAGCAGGAACCAGCCAGAAAAAAGCGGGCGTTGGCCAGAGAAGAAAAGGAGAGAGGGAAAGAGAAAAAGGAGAGTGTGCGAGGAAACAAAAGGAGCAACAAGAAAGAGAGAGCGAAAGAATAGTGCCAAAGGAAGCCGGAGAACGGGAATTGCAGTTGCTGCGATTAAAAATTAAGCTAAGTAAGAGTAGTGACATGAGCCAGTCAAGCAGTGAGCATCTCAATGTTGGGAGGAGCCGTGTTTGAATATAAACACAGGACGACTGCTCGTCACTTTCGATGAAAGGAGCAATGATTTGGACGCTTTCACACGATTGTTCCAAATTGTCGCGAAAGGCCAGAAATGGCCTGAAAGTCAGTGGTCAACAGATCTTTTGACCTGCTTAACAGGAAAGGTGCTTAGCGTGTATGGCATGCTGCTGCTGAGAGATGCAGCGGATTACACGAAAGACTGCTCTCCTGAAAGCAAGCACTTTCGCTTCATGTCGGACGGCTTCAGAGAGAGAAGTTTAATAGTGAGAAGCCAGTAGGGGGTGAGAAGGAAACCCAGTACGCGGCTTGCTTGAGTCAGTATTTTTATAGGTGGGTAGAGCTGTCGAAAACATACTGATTTCGAGTCTCCCCATGCACTGTTGATTAGAGAGGTTTTTGCATGGTTTTGGGGCGAAACTGGCGCTCTATCTGAATGAGAGAAAGGCAGAATCGTTAGAAAACATGCTCGAGGTGGCAGACCAGTTTGTTAAGCTCAGGGTGGAGCATACCTCACGAAAGCCAAGAAAGATGGTCCCATTATGGAGAAGAAAGGGAGAATCGAGAAGAGAGGGAACAGCCACACACCGCTACTGCGGTGCTACATTTGAAGCCGTGGAAACCACCTCACAGGAAAATGTCGTAACAAACCCGCCACTAACGCAGGCGTCATCTGTTTCAACTGCGGCAGAAAGGGGCACAGTGCATACGAATGCCAGTCAGGATCTAATGCAACTCAGGCGTGCTGCCTCTATGCACCACAGGCACCACATCAGGATCGCATATACGACAGATAGAGCTGAGGAATGGCAACAAGGTCCCCATCATCAAGGCTGTGAGGGTGACACAGCCAAGACTTTATGACGAGAACCTACCAGTTGTTATTGGTATTGTCCATGGGGCAGACATCTCAGTGTTGCGGGATACTGAATGCAATACTGTAATCGTATGGTGGGAATTGACAAGGGAAGACAAGCTGACCAGTAATGCAAGCTGATATACCTGGTTGATGGAACAGCAATGATGTTCCCCGAAGCACTGATTGAGGTTGAAACACCGCATTTCATTGGCCACCCTACAGCATTGTGCCTACAAGAACCCCTGTATGACGTGATCTTGGGAAACATTGATGGCACAAGACCCGCAGATAACCACAGAAAGGAGGCCGCAAGATCTGTTCGGAAAGAGGAAGGAAAGCAACAAACCTTGGCAGCGGCTATCACCTGTTCCCAAGCACCTGCACAGCTGGAAAGGTTTAACAAACTTCATATGCCCGAGACTGCGGCAGCATTACCACACCAGGAGATGAGTATGGCTGTGAACAAAGGAAAGATGCGACACTCAAACAGTGTTTTGAGAACATCGGCCGGAAGCAAACATGCTGAAATGAGAAGGTAAGCATCGAGTATAGAGAGGGGGGGGAACTGATAAACTGGCATTACGCAGAGACAAACAAACGGTTGGTACGCCAACACAGAAGCAGTGCTAAAGACAGCACATGACGGCATAATGGCAGGTCACTTGGGCAAGCAAAAAACAAAGGACAGGACCTCAAAAGAGTTCTTCTCGCCAGGCATCACTGCCGATGTAAAATGGTTTGTTGCACCATGTGACATTTGTCAGCGCACTATAGAAGGGTCAAGTACCACATCTCCCACTGGGAAGGGCACCTATAATTGAGACCCCATTCAAGGAAGTGGCGATCCATATTGTGGGCTCAATACAACCACCCTCAAAGCATGGGAGCAGGTACATTCTGACCTTAATGGACTACGCAACTCGCTATCCAGATGCTGTGGCACTCCCAAGCATTGAAACTGAACGAGCTGCCAAAGCCCTGGTCGAAATGTGCTCTCGGTTCGGCATCCTCAGCAAAGTATTGAGCAAATGTGGCACAAACTTCACACTGGAGCTGATGAAGAAAGTGGCCCAGTTCCTTTCTGTGTGCCAGCTTCACACCACCCCGTATCACCTCATGGCAAATGGCATTGTCGATGGCACCTTGAAGTTAATGTTGAAGCACATGTGTGCCGAGAAACCGAGTGATTGATATCGCTACCTGGCACCTCGACTCTTTGCTTACAGAGAGGCTCCTCAGGTCAGTATGTTTTCACCGTTCAAGCTCCTATAGACGATTATCCGCAGCTAGTTTGTCTAAGCAAAACTAGATGGCGCCACCGCACCGAAGCACCACAGCCTTCTCCTCGGCGGCACGGACGCGATGTGGCGTGTGGCGGCCGTTGCCCTGGCCTACGGCGAGAAGCAGGCGGCGCGGACTATCCGGGCGCGGGCGAGCGTGGCAAGAAAATATGTCTCATTAGCAGTTTGCCGAGCCCGGTGCGCTGCCGGGCAACAATGTGAGAGTATGCTGAACAATGGTGAGATGTAAAGGAAAAGTTTGTGCTGTGGTTGGGTGCAAAAAATGTGACGGAGACATAAAGCGGTGGGAGACGTCGGTGTGCGGAACGCACACGCCGTTGTTGCATCAACACTGCCCGTGCCCGAGGCCGTTTTCCAAGGAGAAGCCTGTTATGGTGCCGCTCATAAGGCGATCGCACAGAAGGGACGGCGTAGCACCGTACGCTATACAAAGCTTCTTTCTCGGCTCTCTCTCTGCATGGTCTGTGACTGTGCAATTATCAACGGAAAGCAAATGGCTTCCATTGAGCCCACGCTGGCCCCCAGGGGTTCCTGGTACGAGACCCTTCCCTTTCGCTGAGCCCGGCTTGAGGAAGAGCGGCCAACGCGTGGGAAGATGAGGCGGGCAAACATCTCATGCTCTCCGCAGTCGCTCGGGGGGGGTTGCGGCTGCGCGACCGTGCTTGTCTTCTCAGTGGCCGGTTCGGGGAAGAGCGGCCCGGACACGTAGGAGGAGAATGCGTGAGAAGTGCGCCGTCGCTCGAGGCAACAATGCGCTTGGCCCAACCAATTCTTTAACGACCGGCATGCGCTTTCGGCGCGCCGACTGGAATGCAGAGTTGAGTCGCAACAATGCACGGTCCGAATGCGGGAAAGGCGAGGACACGCATTGTTTCCCGGAACCCACTTTACGACAGTCATCGGGGGTTCGGCTGGATGAGCGTGGGAGATGGCGCGAATGCCGCAGGGCTGCTACGATACCGATATTTCGACTGTGAGAATCTCTGACAGCGTGGGATAAGGAGAGGGAGAGCCATGATGGGAAAGAATGCCAAAATGCCTGTTTAAACTGCAAAGACGCTGCTGTCGAGATTAGGGACAGCCCACTAGGGAGTGGCTTAATCTGAGGGTAAACAGATTGGATAACAGAGGGTTGAGGCGGACCAGCAGTGGCCACCTCCCCTTTTTCTTTGTTACTGCAAGGTACTAAAGACTGGACGGGATTCGTTTCCCTTCAGTCTAGGCTGTAATCACTTAACTGATCGATCAGTAAGACTCCATACGATGCAACTTCTGTCTGGGCCGTAACCACTCGGTGGTCGAACAGTGAGACTAGGTTCGTTGTATGTAGTAACAGTGTTCTAGGCTCTAACTTAAGAAAAGTTAAGTAGAAGAGTAAGGCGCTGTTGATGTCTATGTTATCATCAGTGTGCTTCGGCAAGATGTACATATGACTAAATATTTCGCTGCAATATACCTTCAAGTTCATTACCTCCAACCTGCCTCCTGCTTCATCGACGTCGATCATCTTCTTGACGGGACTTCAATCCACATCAAGGAAAAAACGAACAAAGAAAACATAACTAAGCCCATTAGATCACGTGTTCAAACGTGGCAGTGCCCGTTCGCCGCTACGGAAAACAGTCTATAAGGCCGTCACATGAAGGGACCCTTGGTGATACTGAAGGAGCTGTGGACAAACGCCGACTTGAGTGACGAAGCAAAGCCAATGTATCAGCATGTCTCCGACCTTTCAAATCTGATGGAGCAAACATGCTGCACAGCACATGAGGAGCTGGAGAAGGCAGGGGCTCGGTACATGAAGCTGTACAATCGCAAGGCAAAGGAGTAGAAATTCAACGCTGGGGACCAAGTGTTTATTTTACTTCCTACCAACACCAACAAGTTGCTGCTGCATTGGCAAGGCCTTTTTGAGATTCGGGAAAGAAAAAAAAAAAACAAAGCCAATTACATTATAGACACAGCTGGTGGCAGAAATTTGCTTTGAAATGTTTCAAGAGGGCCTATGTACTTGCATAGAGTTCAATTCCTTGTGCAAACCAGTCACCAGCAGCTCAGCTATATTAGACAAGCAAGGCAGCTAAACAGCTGGGTGCTCCAGTGGAGTTTTACCAGTTCACTGTTACCCATATGAAAGGTGGTGAAAATGTGGGAGCCGATTATTTGAGCCATATATGAGTCTAAGAATACCCTGCTGTATTTTCTTTTCTTTTTGTGTTCACTGTAATTATTGGTTCACTGTAAAGAGAAGCACATGGGTGTACAAGACAATCCATTTGCCATGGATTGTCTCTTCTTTTGCTTGTGCATTGGTTGTATTTTCACGTTTATGGAGCACATGGGTATCCTACTGGATAGCAGAGAAGTGTTTTGTATCACTCTGCATGGTTGTGTTTAGTAAGCACATTGATGAACGATTTTGTAGTATTGTGGAGTGGTGTTTTTCTTTTCATTTTTGATTTCTTTTTATACTCACATTGTGAGCCTGTGCATCATACAGGGTGCATAAGTGAGGCACCACTTACTGGTTTTGTTTTGTGAGAGTTCTTGGTGGTTTTGCTTTACTCTCGACGAATCTTACCCGTGTGCTGAAATTTTATGGGATAACATTCCGAAAGAGGGGGGAATGACATTGTCTCGAGGCGGATTAACTGGACATTCATTGAATACAGTAAGGCAGTGAGGTACCGCACACGTTCATGTAAGGGCCGCACCCCTACTTTTGGTCTTCATGCATAAATTTGTTCGGGCAAGAAATCTTGACCGGCTGAAAAGACTCGCCACTTTCACTAATCGAAGCTGGTGTTCATGTTGTCCAGTGTAGTGGACATTCTGTATCTTATGAAGTAAACTTTTGACTTCAACAAGACTTTTTTTCTCAGGTTTTTCTGAATGCACTATAATAGAAAATTAAAATTAAGCGGTGTTTACATGCGTAGATTTTTGTCATTAAACAAAGGGTTATACTGTGATATTTGTTTTGTTTTCCCAAACATGAGTCTGATCCTTTCACAGTGTCTGATTGCATATGGAACGAAACTACTGTCACTCCTTTTACCAAGTTCGCGCCAGTGACGCTTGAATGACAGCCCTGCAACATACTGCCAAAGGACCAAGGACTTCACAGCCTGCAGAAGTGCATTGCTGAGCAGCCTTTCCCCTATGGGCAGTATGCTCTCAGTCAAAAGATGCTGCACTGTCTGCAGGACTGCACTGTCTGCAGGACTGCACTGTCTCACATGGCAGAGCCCGTCAGTGATTGGAGAGATGGAGGTTCAGTTTTAAAATTTTTTAGATATGTTGACGATTTTTGAGTGATTTTAAAGAAGGGCAATTTCCCCGAGTTTTATATCAAATATTTTCGGTGTTTTTAGACAACTTCGACAAGGACTTGTATTTACGCACAAAATTCCAAACTCCGATCAGTTGCAGTTCTTAGATTTGAAATTCCATTTTAGTCTGCACCATGCATGTTGGGCTTGTTCCCCGCGTGCAAAGAAAGCGTTATTGCCTTATGATTCAGCCCACTCTAAACTTACACAAAGGGGTATTGTAGTACAGTGCATGAAATGTGCTCTCGGAAAGTCGTGCCCACACCACTTGTAGCAAAGATTTGATTGGCAAGTGACCCACCTCTTGGAGGCAGGCTTCCCTATGAGGGTCATTGTCGCAGTTGCTGAGTCTCTGCTACAAAAAGTGAAGCTCGGAGCAGAAAGGGACGGGGTTCAGGCCTGGCGTTTGAAGGGGAGGCCTGTGGTTATGCCCTACGTGCACACTTTTTCACATGGCCTCAAGAAGGTTGCAAACAGACGTGAGGTGCTTCTAGCCTTTTTGGCCCCCAACAAGCTGCAGAAACTTTGCCCTCACATCTGCGGTGAAAACAAGCAAGGATGCAGTATCAAACACACGGACCCTTTCGTCAAGTGCTCCATTGGTGCCATTGGTGTTGTTTACTCCACTCGTGTGTTACATCGGCCAGACTGAAAGGTGCATTAATGACCATCTTAGGAAGCATGCACTAAAGGCAAACAAAAAAGACAAATATGCGCATTTAGTTGCGCACATTTCTGCATGTGGATGTGAGCCAAAATTCAGAGAGATTTGAGGCCAAACTAAAAGCTGTTCTTTTCGGCTAGCCTTGGAGGCCTTCTTTATCAGGAAGTGCAAAGGCATTTGCGTAAGCAAGGCTTCGATTACCTTGTCCTCCTGTGAATATAACTTGCTGCTTGATGCCATGCGATGTGCGCAGATCCTTGTTGTGGCTTGTAGTTGTTCTTGTTTTTGTGTTTCTGTTACATAACGTTCCGCATGTGCAACATTTGAAACCATTGTTATAAAATGTTGGTGAGTGTAGGACAATTAAAGAGCTGTTAGTAGCGCCAGTCCATGTGTCCTTCTTTCTGTATGTACTCTTTTGGAGAATGGATTGCCAACTAGCCCAACAAACTGTTTTGTTTAAATGCAGTCAGCTGCTGTGCCTAACAGCAATGCGATAGAAAGAGAGGGCGCGGCCAGGAGTCTTCTGATGTTGGAGAGCCTTGGTGTCTTGGTGTGGTATGTAACCACTGATAAGTGTACCATGACGGGTACTACTCTATGTGCATGGATATGAAGAATTTTAGCCTTAGGCACATTGGACAAATAAAGTGCAGACCGTCTTGGTCGTATTCACAGGGCTTTACATGTTCTTGGTGATGTTTGTTATTATACGAGCAAATGTTATTTTCAACTTGCAGTGTTTCATGCATCGGCATGTGCGTGCTGTGTACACGTTGTGCCTTTGTTGTCCTCACCATTGTTGTGATCATTCCTACTGCGGTTCAAGTTTGCTGTTTTTGCAACTTCTCTCAAATACATCCAGCCATGCACTCAAGTTCTAGAAAAATATCTGTGGCCAGGTAATTTTAATTCTGTTTCACATTTTTTTTAGTAATATAGCACCTAACTCATATGAGCATGCCCTTTACTTGAGTGCATAGGGTTAGGTTTCGCTTGAAAATAATCAGCACCGAGGGAACAGGCTTTGGAAAGAGTGCAGGGCCACAAAGACTGGCCTGACATAAAGCACTACTTTGACTTCTGACATATTGCCAAAGCTACGTACGATAAACAGCTTTCTGTGTCACTGAGGAGTAAGACTCCACTCATAGTACAGGACGAGAAAGTACATGCTTTTCATAATTGGATGGCTGAAAACTGCACGTGCCAGCTGTGAATGGAGGTGCAATCACTCACTATGGTGGTCAGTCACTTTCTGAACTCTCCATTCAAGAATGCTGGTCATGTCAATTAACACTGGAAAGCACCCAATAATGATTTTAGACTTATCAATGCAGCCAACAACTGTGCCTGATATGACATCGGACAAAGCGGCATGGATTTATAAGACAAAAAAGGGCTACCAATAAATTCTGGCACGTTTACCAAAGACGCAGTGCACAAAGGAGCACATATTTGTGCTGAATGCCAATTTCGGAAGCTAAGAATCTGTCGTCATATACATCACCATCACATAAGTCATCAAAACAGAGTTCAGCTACTACAAACTGTCATTCCTGCTACAAAATCTGCTCGAAAGTACTCTTGGCGTTCTCACTCCTGATAATGTTACTTCGACATTAAAGGAACCAGGTTTGGTCACAGCAGTGGAAAAGATATAGGTAAGTGCAGGTATCGCAGCAATAACATTTCTGTGCAGGTTTGAAGCAGCAGCTCATGCTGTCACAAAATAGTGCCTATTTTGAAGTGAAACCCGACGTCGAAAGGTCAAAACAACAACAAGAAAAGCGGCGCCCGGAGGAGGCGCCTAAAGTCACGCCGCGTCTACAAAAGGCGAGAATACTGTGGAAGCTTTCTTCTCGCGGCGAGCGCGCGCGCGGGGCAGATGTAGGGAGAGAGAGGAGGCGGAGAGTACACACCGACACTCCTCGCGCAGTGAGAGAGAGAAAGAGGCCCCCCCCCAGCAAAGAAGGTCCGAGAATGGGCGAGAAGGTTCCCAACTGAGCATGTGCTTTGAGTCACGTGGCCCTGCGGAACCTTCTAGCACCGCTTCCCAGGGCTATAAAAGCAGTCGGACACGGGCCGCAGTAGGAGGAGAGTAGAAGAGTTGCAAGTAAAAAGAAAAAGCAAGAAGTCGTGCGTGACTCAGTCGCCAGCTGACAAGCCACCTGCAAGCTTCGAACTGAGAAGACGCCGAGTGTCTTGGTGAATAGGACTCTTTTGTGTTTTGTTCTTTGTTGTAGTGCATGAGCTTGTTCGTGTTGGTTGGCCTTGTGTAACTTTGCGACCCATCTGTGTTTGAGTTTGTAAAAGCCGTGTTTGTGTGCGTTTTGTGTGACTGCCTATTTGATGAGAATATATTTGTTTTGTTTGATCACCCTTGGCTCTGACTCGGTCTTTGAACCACTGCTGACGTTTTGCTAGTGTGCTGAAGGGGACCAAAAATCTTATTGTCCAAGCTTTCGTGGGATCTTTTTCGGGGAACCTAAGCCTTGGTTCTTGGAATTATTTCCGGCGATCGCGTCCCGTACCTCAGAGCACGGGTTCGGTGACACATGCCTGCAAGCAAAACTCGCAACTGTGCTGCCATACAGCTGCGGACTCACAGCATCATCAAACACCTGTATTTCGTGGCTTCAGCAGGTGGCGGCAATGAGAACCTTATTGTGCGCATGCGGTGTAGCTTGCTGAACCACATTTAGAATAGGCACAGAAACCATGACAGCCCTTTCAGAGAGTGCTTGCACAAGCCACTCCATGGCAAGGTGTGGATGACAAGAGCCGAGATGCAAGCTGTAATACAGGGCTACAGTAGCGGCTTCAGGCTGTCCAGGCTACAAATCGTTTGCTTGCACGTGATGTGTTCTGCAAAGTCTAATAGTTGCTGGTGTTTATGTGCCTAACTGATGATATGATTATGAGGCACGCTGCAGTAAAGGGCTCCAGAGACTTCGAACATGTGTAGTTTATAGGTAGTAGCATGATGCAGTATGCACGTCCCATCTTCCCTCTACCGAAATGCGACGATCATGACCAGGATCGAAGCGACATCATTCGGGTCAGCAAAAGAGACCATTGATGACTAGTGGTGACATTTTTGCAAAGCTTCATTCAGGGAACTGTGAAGCTGCAACGCAGTTTAATTTTCCCTGATGCTGCCTATAAACTGCTTTTATTCACTGTTTACATTCTATAAGAAGCGAACTGAGCTGCGAAGCAAAATGGTTAAAAAATCAGCTTTCAAAGAACACATTTGCTTATACATTAGTACATAGGAAGGAAGTCTCAAAAGCTGTAACGGTAACACTATATGGTATTACGAGTCATGTCCCTTTTTGTATAAGCCAACGTGTAGCCTTTAAACTTGAAATGTTATGATACGTTCATTTTTGACACAATCCCCAGCCTTGAACAAGATTCAGGCCAGTGTTTACAACTCCTGCCTGTTGGGTGACCTTCAAAAGCTTTGCCCCGCGGTACAGACATTCTCATTGGAATCATTCAACAGTCTTCTGATTCACTTCGCTCCAAAGTCAACGGCATATTCAGCATCTGGGATGAAAGCACCGCATGTTCGTATACCGGAATACTTCATTTCCTTGCCCGTCTCAGGACTCTGAGCACTGGCTATTCTGCATTTCAGTGAGAATGTCTCAAGACAAGCAGCCCGAAAAATCAAGGAGGAGGCAATACAGATTTCTGTTGTCTCGCATCGCCATGCTTAGTTGAAGAACAAATGCCTGTAAAGTAAATGTGGAAGACGTCAAGATTTCTATTCAGTCTTCAAACTCTGCATGAAGTTCAGACCAATGCCTGCAGCATGTAACTGTCCAGCAGTTGCTAGTTTGCATGGTTTGCATGCTTCAAGACAGTGTGTCGCAGGGGATTAGCCAACAAGCGTGACTACCTTTGGCATTAAAGTGACATGCTAGTGGGCTTTCACATTTAATTATGAAATCATAAGTATCGTTTCACCCTAAACAGTTTAAATGGGGCATACCTTATCGCATACACTTTTGTCACCCGCAGGTTACATGCAGGTAACTACTTCAGGACGTTGTGGGTCGGGCATCCACTTCACCCACAAGAAAAGTTCCTTTGAAAATCCACTGCAGCTTGGGAAGTTTTTGACTGATGACCATCAAGTCCACCAATGGAGGAGTTCATAGCCACACATAAATCAAAGTTTCCTTGTGATTCACCATAGGAAAAACACAGATGCAACTGCTGTTCCTGGCCCCACACCCTGTCGCCTCTTCCACATCATGGACCGTGTCGCCAAAGTACACTGTCTCAACGGCTCTGGTGCCAAGACCTACATCCTTCCTCCTATGTTCGCTCAGTAAGGCCACACGGGTGGTTCGTGGGCCCAGGATTCAGGATACGGGAAGCAAAGCAATGGACAGGACAGACATTTATGATAGGCATGCGAACAACACACACACACAATGGGTGACAACCACTGAACAGATGTGCCTAACAGTATACGTAATGAGCGTTACGTTCTCCCGTCCTGACTGGTGGTGCGGCAAGTCTATTAGTTCGTTGTGGTTGGGCGGTCACTCATGATACATTCTCGACAGCAGTTCTTGTGCAGCATCGTCTGCACGATACAGTCGCACAATTTGAAGAGTGTGCGAGTAGACCATGCACTGCTCACGTAACAGCAGGACAGCTTCACGCTGTCAGCAGGCGCCGCACCGCAACCATGCCCTCAGCCAGCCGGTTGTGCCGGACCCATCCCTTGCCTCGCCCGAACACCTCATGCCCAACCAGGAACGGATCGGTCACAGCAGGAACGGCACTGTAAGCCTGCCGCTAGCAAGGAGCGTTCTTTTCTTTAAGATTTTACTCGGCAACGGGCGACGTGTGTCAATGGGACGCGTTTCACGGCATTGGCTTTTCGCTTATCAGAACCAGGCCATATTTGTTGATTTTGTTTACTTTCCTCCTTTGTATCTTCCGCATCTTCTAGGGATGCGGGCGCCCCGCTGCAGAGTGAAGAGGGGGGATGCTTGAACAGTGGTCGCGGCAGTGACACACGCAGACGTCGGGGGGCCTGGACCTTTAAGAGGCCCTGCGGTGTTCCGAAGTACATGCATGCACGACATGGTGAGCGCCCGTCCGCGCAAGGAGGAGGCGGGCGGTGGCTCAGAAAGCGGTTCTTCCGAAAGTGGCGGACGAGCCGATACGGATAGCGCACCCCATATTCTCCGTACCGCGGAGAGACAAAACCTCCACCCCGCTTGCCTGAATGGAGGCCAAGGCGGGCCCTTTTGTGCGTGAGCACGCAGCGATAGCTGCACATCAGTTGTTCTGTAGACCGCACCACGCGCATCATTACGACGACCTGGGGCGGCTGCGCTGATTGTGGCGCCGGCATGCGACAAGCCGGTGGTGACAGCCACGGAAACTCGCGAGCCGTTTGTTGTTCGTCGTCGGAGGCGCCTAATTCTTGGAGATGTTTTGCTGCCGCCCCGTCCGAAGAGGCCGGACTTCCGGGTAAACACGAGGATAAATCTTCGGCAGCACTGTAGCATCTGTGAGCCGACACTGCCGTTTTTCGGCACCCGAAACGTGATGGAGGCGAATGCGCCCAGGGCGCCTGTTTGTGGTCACTGGGCTGTTGCCGACGCGCGCCGCGGAATGGCTTTTGTTCAGGCGTCCCTTCCTCGCACGCCGTGGGTTCGCATGCGTCTAAGCGCAGCAGGGTGCCGATAAAACGGGTCTAAGCAAGAGTCGGTGCGGCTCGGCTTGTTTGATGAGATAACCAGAAGCAGAGGCGCGGATGGGCCAACTTTCCCATGGAAGGGTTTCCTTCTGGCAATAACTCTTTCGGGCGAATCTTTTGGGCGCCTGCTCGTTTTCTTTAGCCGCGCCCGATCAGGCAGGACACGTGCGCAAGTAACGCAGTTTCACGTGCGCCATATCTTTGCCCTCGCCCTTCGACCTTGGGTGACACTGCTTGCTTTTATGTGTGTCTTGTTTAGGGGTGATGCATGTGCCTTTATTTTATTCTACGAACATGCCCTTGACGCCAGTCAACGGATTCGGTGGTGGTTTCACCAATGGACTGGCCAAATTGAGGAGGCGGGACAAAGGGTGGAATCGCTGCCCAATACCAGGGCAAAGTGAAGATGATTCGCCGGCTGATGCGCTAAGGCGGAGCAGTTGTGTTAATAAAGGTGGCTCCGCCATGTGACGGGGCATGCTGAACGGGTTGAAAAGTGCTACGCACTGCCGGCTACGCCGGAGTAGGGTCGCCCTACATATAGTTCAGTATCACTTTTATTTTTATGTATCAGTTAACTCCCTGTATTCCTTTTTGTATGCTACTGTAAATACAAGTTTTCATTCTCTTTTGCTTAACCCGAAGTCTCTGAGCCTGTTCTTCATTAGCTACACGTTTGCCCGCGAGCCTATTGCTGCCATACCAGCGGCAGCCAGCTCCTTCCCAACTCGCCCATGCCGTCTCAGACGGTGCGTTTAGGACGCCGAGCGGGGAGCTGGAATCCCGAAGAACCTTCGGCACTCGGTCTCAACTTTACTGGCACATACCCGCTCTGGCTTCTCTCCAGTCTGGCGCGGCTCTGGCATGACGGCTACCCACAGAACACGCCAGTCTCGTCCTGGCTGGCCTGTAGCACCAGCTTAGTCCGTTGTGTTCTTCGGGGTGCGTGCTGGTTAGCCTGGCAGCGCTAGATCAGCCCAACCAGCATTCCGAAGAGCACGAGCACCAGGAGCCGCTTGCACAGGCACGCACTCTTTGTCGTCGTCTTGACCCGTTTTTATCTTTGCGAAGCAGTCTCTTACCACACACATGCCCGACTCTTCCCCCTCATCACAATCAGTGGGCCAAAAATGTGGACCTACGGCCAATAATGTTGCCAATAATGTTGCTGGGGTTTTACGTGCCAAAACAATTATATGATTATTATGCATGCCGTAGTGGAGGGCTCACGATTTTTCTGACCACCTGGGATTTATGTTCACTGACAACAAACAGTACACAGGCTTTCAGTATTTCTGCCCCCACCAAAAAAGCAACCACAGTGGCCTGGATCGGAACATGCATTGTTGAGATCAGCACCCGAGCACCGTAATCACTAGGCCACTGCGTTGGACCAAATCTACAGCTAAACGTTGGCGATCCATGATATCTTTGAGAACCTTAAGCCAGCCAATTATTGGGGTCAACTTCCTCTTCCCACCATTCATGCAGTAGAACAAGGCCAGCCAGTTATTGACTGCATATGCCAATGCTTGCCACACAGTGTCCCAACAACAAACTCCATCTGCTTCACAATGGGAGCACCTTTCTCATGTTAGCAGACTACTTGCTTCACTGCAATATGTCCCTCGCTTGTGATACTCGACGTGCCTCACCTGTACCATGAGACTATCCCTGATGCTCACCACTGTTTGGCATATCCTGGACATGCCAACGCAGTGGCGATCGCTAGGAAAGCGCTTGACCAGCCTGCCGAAGCAGTGGCAGCGCTTGTTTATTTTCACACGGGACAAAGCCAAAAGCAGCAGTATCAATGCCTTCGACGGTTGTACCCATCGGTAAAACGACGGCGACATTATCCCAGCAGTTGCCGAAGCATTTTTGCGCCTGGCGGCATCGAAATCGCCACGGTCGCGCCTATCTTGCCCTGTTCTGTCGGGCCTGAAGCCGGCAGGTTGCTGATACATTTTGCCGGCACTTGCGACAACATTCCAGGATGTGATAGCGTGGGGCTGCCGGGAGAAATTCAAGAACTTTTTTTTTTTTTCCACCGCTGCCTAAAACGACGCTTTCGTGCAACCAGTGCACCACGTTTCTTTCAATCCAAACTTACCTTATCGACACGATGGGTAGACAAGGGTCACTCCGGCTCTTCTTGCCCGGTGCCGTTGCGCCACGTCCCAGCTCCGAGTAGGAGGAAAAGTTCAAGGTGAGTGCATACCAGTTCTGCGAGCGCGCAAAGAATGGCAGTCCCCGCGCAGCCACGCACGCGCGGCAACTGTAAACGCGAAGTTTGGTCGTGTTGACAAACATTTTCGATGGCGCACATAATCACGCGATGGACTACTACGTCGTAAACGGTGTACGTTTAAGACCTTCAAGTGGCTTTCACGAGACTGTAACCGACGGCAGCAACACGTGCAGCCGCACACACACCACAGAACACACGGCGCACACGGGCCCAACGCCGCCATTTCCTAACAATAGACCATGGTTGCTGCACGTCAAGCTAGGATGCGGCTAATATTAGCGATGGCACTACAACGTTGACAAAAATCGAAGCGTCATTGGGCTAATTTTTCATCAAAGGCAGTAATGTTACTAATAATTGATAAACATGTTGCGGCATGGTGTGATGTTATTTTTGGTTCTCAAAATTATCATTTTGTAAGACAACACGAAACGAATAAAGCCACTTGCGATATTGGCGCGGTATTCGAATTTTACGTTTGCGAACATCAATTCACATCACTTATTGGTGAGTTTTAGTATGTCGGAAAGCAGCAAACGTAAAGATTTAGCGTTAAGGTTAACGTTACGATAAAGCTGGGTGCACTTAACGGCACAAACTAGACTTTTAGTATAGCGGAAGAGAGCGAAACGTTAACGCTAACGCAAAGGCATGTACGACGACAACTACACCTTAAAACAACTCTTATTAAATCCCTAAGTGCGCCACAAAATCATTGAGCCAGTATCGTGTAAGTGTGTTGTTAGTGCTGTGTCGGCAGACCCGAAAAACATCGCTTCGTTTCAAAATGCCGCCATCGAGTCTCCTTTCTGACCCGTACTGCCTGTCATTTCGAAGTTGCGATGACATAGGAGCGTTTAATTTATACTTTGGAAACCAGAGAAGCTACGCAGGCAGTCCATGTCGTCGAGGATATGCCGTATACGAGAAATTTCGCGGACATTTCCGCTTTGAGAAGGCGGATTTTCCACTTGTCATCAGTGCCCCGGAGCTTCTGCAACATTTCTGCAGTGCCCAAGGGGTGCGCATCTGTGCATGTGCCCGCGAAGGCTGGCTTATCCAAGTCGCCTTTGTGACTGAAGGAATACTTCGCTAAACAATACTGTCATTTCAAGCATTATACATACAGTAATGCACCACACTACTCGTCTCGGCTTTATTTAATTGGTTGTAGCTTGACACAGCCGATGTACAAAAAAAAAAGCCCCGGTGGCAGTGCCGCCATCTCGACGAGACTACCGTAAACGTGAGCAAAGCGACATGGCCTCTGAGATTTCGAGCGCCGGCACGCGCAGTCTCGAAGGCCGTGAAAGCGAGTGCACTCACATTTTAAGCCTTGTGTGCCGCTTACTGAGAGCGTATCTTGAAAACGGCGACACATTGTCACCAACACACGGCTGGCGAAGCTTAATTAGCCAAACCTAAGGCAAATAAGAACATGAGCGGGTAATGAATGAGCTTAACAATGCAGGCCGATGTCCCGACAGATCTGAAGCGAGTGGTCTCACTTCGACTGACGCCGCCATCTTGCCAGCCGTACGGGTCCCTTTGCGAGCGTTAGCGTTGAACGATATCTTCCGAAAAAAGCGTAGGCACGTAAGGGTATCGTATACGTTAACGTTCTGCGCATGCGCGGTGTGTTCCACGGTAACGTTAACCTTACGCTAAATCTTTGCGTTTGCTGCTTTCCGATATACTAAAACTCACTATTGTCCTTAAAGGGACCCTGAAACGGTTTTGACGATTTTGTGCAAACATGGTGATCCGGTAGAGCGGGTCACTAGGACCATTACAGGACAGATTTTAGCGCTGTGCGTAAAGTGTGTAATTTACAATAAGGTTTTAAACACGGGTATCGCAAAAGGTCGCAGCGGCTCGCCAAAAAGCGTTTTCAAACGCCCCTGTCATCGAGCGATCGAATGAGAGGTCGCTGATTGGCCCCGACCCAAGTGACGTGCACGTAATTTTCAAAACCTAGCTGCGAACAACGTGCTTCTACAACGTACTCCTTCGTTTCAGCCAACGGTATCATCGCGGCATCTGGCGGCGTCACACGAGTCGCCGGCGCTCTATTACAGAGGCTAGCACTGCCGAGGCGGGCGACCTCAGTGAGGATATCGGGGCGCTATGTCACTACGGGAGGCTCGGCAGAGCGGCTGACGCGGGAGGCGCTGTCGTCGCTAGCGCGCACTCCGCAACAGATTGAGTTGAGGAGGAACAGCAGTGGTAAGGAGGAAGGCGACAGAAATAAGCCCATAGCTGCCTTAGCGCATTGTGATTCGCTTTATTTATGGTGTGAATGATTTCGCAATTGTGTTGCCTAATCAGTGACGCAATGTCAAAAAAACGTTTCAGGGACCCTTTAAAGAAACTATAGAGGGCATTACATAAGGGGCGGTTTGACGAAATTTAAAAAGTGTTCGCAGTGAAAAATAAGTAGGCAGTCCGTCGGAAAATGTTGATCGGATTGAAATGGCGACGACGTCATGAGGACGGTCATTGCAGTATATAATGCAGAAGGGCATAGTAAATAAAAGTGCTCGTTCAATACGTTTCCGAGCAACTTGAAGTGGATGATTACTGCGGTGAGATATTCAGGCTGGTGAGATAACGTAATGTTGAAAGAGTAGGCTGTGAAAAAGGCAGATTTTACGCCCCGAAACCACGATATCACAGACGCCGTAGTGGAGGGCTCCGGAAGTTTTCACCACGTGAGGTTCTTTCACGTGCACTGACATCGACAGTACAGGTATACAGGCCTCAACACTTCGCCTCCATTGAAAGGCAGCCGCCGCGGCCTGGATTCGGTCCCTCGACAGGTAGGGGCTGGAAATCTGGCAGCCAACGACAAGGTTCAAAACAGAAGATTTTTCTTTAACGCGATATCGTTAAGAAGCCTTCGTGTCGCAAAAAGTCCGGTATCGGTACCCACGGTAGAACTATGCTTCTCGAAGCACCCCTACCACACCACGCCCTCTGCCATTAAGCATGTGCCTTAGTGAACAAAATTCAATTTATCAAAACAAAATCGACCAGAAATGTCGTAAACTACGAATCAACTACACACCTGATAGCTCGTGCTGTAATTTTAATGTACGAGAAAACATAATTCTATAATGAGCAGGCGATGCGAACGGGACCCAATGAAGCGTCCTCCAACATCTTTTTTTGATGCACTAGCTGGTTGTGCGCCAGCTGTATTATGCGAACGGGAAGAATAAATTGACCTAACTGCACGGCTTTGAACTGCCTCGAGTAAGTCGATTAGATGCGCTTAATTTGGCTCCAGATTCCAAACACATTGATAGGCTTGTAGGCTTGAGGCTTAATCACATTCTTTGGGGCATGCCAAAGGTGACATTTCAGGAAACCTACAGATTTGTTTGCAGATGATGCACCTGTTACTGATATGCGCGTGCCAAATAAAATCATCGCACATGGGGTGACGCGGAGATGATTGCACGTGTTATAGGGCAACGTTAGAAGTTCCATAAAATAAATCCACCGTAGAATAAAAATGGGATGGCGCGCGTAAGGGAGACATTCCCAACTCATGAAACGAAATCTACCACTATCACTCAAGCGGAAACTATATAACTAGTGCATGTTGCCAGTACTGACATACGGGGCAGAAACTTGGATAATTACGAAAGAGCTCGAGAGGAAGTCGAGAACCGCGCAGCGGGCGATGGAACAAAAAATGATAGGCGTTACACCAAGAGATAGAAAGACAGCCGAGTGGGTCAGAGAACAGATGGGAGTCGCCGACATAATAACCCACGTTAAGAAGAAAAAAAATGGACATGGGCAGGCCACGTGATGAGAAGGATAGATAACCGATGGACAGTTAGAACTACGGAATGGATACCAAGAGAGGGCAAGCGTAGCCGCAGACGACAGAGAGTAAGATGGGGTGACGAAATCAAGAAATTCGCAGGCGTCAAATGGAATCACCTCGCGCAGGACAGGCAAGAATGGAGAGGATTGGGGGAGGCCGTCGTCCTGCAGTGGACATAAGATGGGCTGATGATGATGGTGAAGGAAACAGAATGGGGTTGTGGCGGCGGTGCAATGAGATGATTTCGCACTTGTTGGGGTTAAGTTTTACATTCGTTATATTTACGTTATGTTTTGCTTTGTGAGGGTTAAATTTCATAAGCCAGAGGTCACACCTTTCTTGCACGTGATTGAGGTCATCTTGTACAGCAGCTTGATCAATGAGGTTACAGTGACTGAGCGACAGATGACAATCGTCGGCAAACAAACCGACGCTCGAGGCCCCGCCACGGTGGTCTAGTGGCTATGGTACTCGGTTGCTGATCCGAGGGTCGCGGGATCGAATCCCGGCTGTGGCGGCTGCATTTCGATAGAGGCGAAATGTTGAGGCCCGTGTGCTGTGCGATGTCAGTGCACGTTAAAGAACCCCAGGTGTCTCCACTACGGCGTCTCTCATAATCACAGCTGGTTTTGGGAGGTTAAACCCCACAAAACAAGAACAACCGATGCTCGAGGTCACTGATGCGAAGTCACTGATGTTACTTAGATGTTACTGGAAAGGGACTAGAGTGCACTTCATTCAGGGAGGCAAACTGGGAGCTGTTAGAAAAAAATTCTTCTGTGAAATTTAAAACGTCCACGATATATATACTCATAATAAAGATCTCAGTCGCTTATGAGATATCTTGTCGACCGCTTTCGGAAAATACAGAAATATTCCGCCAGTCTGCAGGCCTCTTTCAATACTTGTAGGCAAATCCTGGAGGAAGAAAGTAAACTATATATATATATATATAGGATTTCGCGAACGCATGCTGGTGCAGGATAGAAGCAGTTATGTTGTCGTCAAGAATATGAAGGATTTGGGAGTAGAAGACTTGTCCCATGTTTTATGCAGGGTACACTTGTTAACGAGATGGGGTGGTAGTGTAGGCAGCTGTCTTTGTTAACTTATTTGAAGACCGTAGTGGCCTTTCCACATTTCGAGTCGTCAGAAGTGGCCGGTGCGAAGTGACTCATGTCACAGCTGCGAAACTTATGGTACAGGTCATTAATTGTTTATGTAGCTTAATTCCTCATTCCTTTCTGGTCAGATTTGCGCTGTGGACATCTAGGCACCTGTTTACTATATTTCAAAGTTCCCTAAATTGCAGTGTCGTTCCATCTTCCTGGAAAAGTGCTAAAGTACTGCCGTTATATAAATCGGGTGACAGACAACTGTTATCAAATTATAGGCGTATTTCTTTAACGCCAACCTCATGTAAGATGCTAGAACACATAATCTATAAGCATATTATAATGTTCTCTGAAAATAACGACCTCTTGACCAGGTTCCAACACGGCTTCAGGAAAGGTAACCCAACTATCGGAATTCACCCATGACCTTTCGCTTAAGTTCGACCTAGGTAATTATATTGACGCCATTTTCACTGACTTTAGCAAGGCTTTTGACGCTGTACTACATTCTAAATTACTTGTTAAACTCCGTATTATTAAAAAGAAAACCAGTTGGTGTCATGGATTTCCAGTTTTCTATCTCTGCGGTCCCAATTCGTGTGCTGTGATTCTGCGGAATCATGTGTAGTTGACATCTCCTAGGGGGTGCCTCAGGGATCCGTGCTTGGTCCACTTCTATTCTTATTGTTTATTAATGACCTCCCAGATCATGTAGCTTGTAAGATACGCTTCTACGCGGATGACTGTGTTATATATCATCCTGATGGTTCCATCGCCAATCATCAGTGCCTACATCAAGGTTCTGTCTCATTTTGCGATTGGTGTGCTACCTGGAAAATGAATATCAATTTCAATAAAACTGTCATAATGTCTTTTACTAACCGGCATTCCCCCGCAATCTTTTTATTATACTTGCAGTGGTGCACAACTAACAAGAGTTTTCCAGTACAAATATTTAGGCAGCATATTTACACCCACATTGTCTTGGTCGAATCATATAGATGACATCTGTGGTAAAGCGTTAAAAAACTGGGTTACATCCGCAGGTCTTTGTCTGTTGCTCCGAAGGACACCAAATTAGTGGCGTACAAAACATTGATTCGCCCAATCCTAGAATATGCTTCCCCCGTGTGGGACCCGCATAAGCAGTGTGAAATTAATCTTGTCGAATCGGTCCAGCGGAAGGCTACTCGATCGTTTCAATTTTCGCCGCTTTCACCGACACTTCTCACCGTCAGCTGCTCTTTTGGAAATAAACCTGCAGCCTCTTTCAAAACGACGTAGCGTATCCTTGAAGCTCATGTACTCCTATCAAAACTCCCTTTGTTCCGTCTCTGATCCCTCCCTTTTGATGCCTGCTTGCCCCACATCAACTAGAGCTTATCATGTCTCAAACATTAGACCATTCCATCCACGCACTAATACGTTTAAGTACAGTTTGTTTCCATACATGCACGATTGAACAATGAAATTTGTTGCCTGCCGAAGTTCGTTCTTTACCAATTTCTCAATATGCATACAGCTGAGAACCCTCAATTGTGGTCGAAGTCCTTCAGTGGCGGTTATTTCATGAACTATATATAATCGTACAGAGCCCGCAGTATAACGCGTAAAATTACGTGAATTTTACTGCTGTGGCCTTGCGCCCCTCGGATCGCACGCGTATTCCCGCGTAGTCACGCTATGCTCGATTTTCCTAGACGTTCATAGCAGGCACCTACGTCACAAACAATTAGGGGAAGCTTCACTCTGATGTGCGAAGACTGTGCTAACAGCGAAGCTGACGGTCACACTTACCTTGATCTCGGTCAGGCTAAGTTCTCGCGCCGTTTTTGCGCGACATCACAAGCATCCGCAAAGACACTCAGACAATAAAGGACAGTATCGCTAGCTATTTATTCATTGCCAGTCATCCCCTTTCTAGTCGTCCTGCGGTGCGACTCGCAGACCTGGATCGTTCTGGCGACACCTCTGCATTTACAAATGGTTTCGCTCGTTTTCACGGGCTCGCAATTCCTGATGGGCGCTTCAACGACGTTTCGCCGCCGCTTCACCAACTCGATACTCGGGGTCGGTCTGAAGTCGTCTCACACGTTTTTGAGCATAGCGCTGCGACGGCTTCCTCTTCTTCGGGAGTGACGCACTTCCTCTGTCGCCCCATGTTCATGACGATGGGTTCAGCGCGGAGGAGCGGGGCATTCTGTCACGCTGCTGGCGACACGGTGCTTTTACTAGGAGGATAGGCGCGGTGGCGTCACTTCCGTATCCGCATGTAGACAGCTGTTGCGCTGCGATTTTTGCTAAAGCGTGTGACGAAACACTGCCCTCTTTATGTATTAGTAGGCTGAAGGCATGCATGAGAGCTAAATAAGAAAGAAGTCTAAATAAGAAAGAAATGCGCGCGCATATTCCTGATTCATTCTTCTTAGCTCATTGGTGCACGCTTTCACATACCCCAAATTGTTTTTAGAGAGGTAATTGCAATAGCTGAATCAAATCGGAACATCAGTATTGAATTCAATTATGTTTTCCCCAATAATTCTAAATTTCAATGCCACAAGCTCTTAAACAACGTGTTGCAAGATTACCTTGCTCAAGTACAAACTAACCCCAGGTGGTCGAAATTTCCGGAGACCTCCACTACGGCGTCTCTCATAATCAGAGCTGGTTTTGGGGCGTAAAAACTCAGTATGTAATAGCCACAGATGCTTCCGTGAAAGAGGAAAAGGCAGGGGTGGGCATTTTTTCGCCTCTTCGCTCAACTAGTCTTATTCATTAAGACTCCCCGATTTCACCCCTGTATTGTAGCTGAGCTTTAAGCGATAATCTTAGCCTTGCGGAAAATCCCGTTAGATGCAGTCAGTGCGGTGATCGTAACAGATTCCTTTTCAGTCTGCACTACTCTAACAGCTTGTCTTAAGTCCGCTGCCCTCGAGACGTTCCTCGTGCACTATAGTCCCTCGACTGATAAACCTAGTAAAATTATTGGCCTGGTCAAAGCGGGTTAAATCTAAACGAGATAGCCGATTCGTTAGCGAGAGCACCGCTTAACGGACCAATGAGTATCAGTTCTCCCAGCATTGGAATTTCCTACTGCTCTAAGATATCGGACATATGCTATCCACAGGGATGCATTGAGAAAATAACAACATGGACGGAATTTCGACACTTCAAATTCCCGTGGAAAAGCCAATGGTGTCCGTCGCGACAAGCTGACGTGCTGATTACGAGATTACGCTACCGAGTCCCTCCATTAAATCTTTACTCGCACAGGGTTGGTCTGGTGATATCGCCTCTGTGCTCATTCTGTCTTGAAATTGGAGCAATAGATCATTATTTTCTTAAATGCCGCCGGTATACATCAATAATAAAAAGACACCTGGAAATTACGCTTTCGAAATTTGGGCTAACGTTCTCATTGGAAGTTATTCTTACTTTTGGTGCCTCGGTACTGGGCTTCACCTACAGGGACGTATTTGATGCAGTGTGCGGCTTTGTAAAGGCATCAAAACGGATACGTTTGTGATTACGCACATGCCAAAGTTCTTAAGACTATGATAAATCTTATGCATTATTAAAAAAAAAGGACACGTTGCCTGTTTTGATAGTACAAGTGCACAAACAGTTTTTTTTTCTTCCCTTTTCCTTTTCGCTCATTTATTATTAATTTATTATTCTTTCTTGTTCATAATGCTGCGGCATTCGCACAATACGAAACAAAGCTTAACCATATCAGGTCTTGGCCAATCACCCGAAGTGGGTATGCGCCATATTTGAAGAATCATCATCATCATCATCAATGCCCCGCACTGGGCAGAAGTGCGCCCTTGGTTATTTTATGGTGATCATTTCTTGCGAACTATCGAGCGCCTTCCGCCAAATTAAACAGCTTCGTTAAAATTCTGACGAGTAATATTCCTGTGTAGTCCAAAGAAATAAAGCATCCCAATATGCAATGTACTGAAAACAAAACATGCTTTTTTTGCCGCCCTCAGCAAGCGGGGGGTGAAGGGCCGGCTTCACTCCAGGAACGACGGAATGGATTGCAAGGAAGGCATAAGCGTTTGCACAGGAGGGTGGGCTTTAATCACCTGAGAAGGGCGCCATACAAATCTGTCCAATACGTTTTACATTGCACTGCGTTTTGACCAATGTGGCCCCACTGGAAGGGGGTTGGGAGGAGGACGGGGATTGAACACCCCCCTATTTCCATCATAGAGAACCCTGCGTACGCCTTGAATATCATCCAAGTTTAGTGTTGGCTCTGTGTTGATGTTGATGATGATGATGATTGTGGTTCGGTTAAGGAAAGGGCGCTAATTTCTGCGACTCAGTTCGGGAACACGGCTAAGCGTCCGTGGCGTAAGGGGAGAGGAAATGAAAGAGATAGAAAAGAGAGAAAAGGCTCCGTAAGTTTTGACCACCTAGAGTTCTTTAGCGTACACTGACAACGCGCAGTACACGGGCCTCTGACTTTTTCGCCTCAATCGAAAATGCGACCG
The DNA here is from genome assembly GCA_013339685.2 of Hyalomma asiaticum. Taxonomy (NCBI): domain Eukaryota; kingdom Metazoa; phylum Arthropoda; class Arachnida; order Ixodida; family Ixodidae; genus Hyalomma; species Hyalomma asiaticum. Next base: position 75,461,528 of record CM023483.1, read on the forward strand.
CAGTGGCCGAGATCGAACCCGAGTTGTTGTTTTTTTTTTTTTTTTTTTGAATGCTTGCACTGTCAAGGCAGAATGGGCAGCACATCGCGTCCGTCTTTGATTCCTGTGATTCGCACAAACACTCAGGGGTGGAAAGTTGCTTGCGGTGCTGCTGGTTTACACAAGTGGGTAACAAACACGTTTCTGCGATAACTTTTTCGAAGCGGTACAGTCACACTTGTTTGACTGTGAAACACTGGCCCCCGCTCATTTTGCTCTTTCCTCTGCTACGCGTCCTCCTGCTGGTGCTGACTCCTCCTCCAAATGCCACGTTACAGGCCATCACCAATGGGTTCTGTTGCTATCTATCGTGCCGGCCCGTCGTCCTGCGAAGGGTGTTGCTAATGGCCTCACAAATACAATGGAACGGTATATGCTAAATCGCTGGGTTGATGAACTTTATAGGGAGGGAGGCCCTTTGGCGGCGTTTCTGTTCTTTACCCCCACTGGCTGCCCGCAATGGCACGGGGAGCAATGTGACGAGGAAGAGGGAGCTTACGGATCTTGTCGGTCACTATCGTTCGACCAGTCGACAGAAACTGTTGACACCATCAAGTACAGCCTGGTGACGTCAGGACGAGCTGAGGTGGATGGATGGAAGGAAGAAAAACTTTATTGTGGTCCGGCCCACGTTATCGTGCATCGGGCCCAGCCTCCCTACGGCGTAGCGGGCCCGTTGGACAGCCCGTAACTCTTCCAGGTTGGGGCAGCGTTAGGAAGTGTTACTCTCATCGTCGAGTAACGCGGAACACCTCCAGAGCATGTGTTTTAAGTTGGCTAAGTATGGCAGAGTGCGCACACATTTGCTGTCTGAGTATGGGGGCAAATCCTATGAAGTACTAGGGGGCTGCAGGAAAAGCCCGGAGGGGCGCACGGGGTCGTTTTCTTCGTTTTGTGGCGCTTCCACGGCGCGTAGCGCTGCCATCGTTGATGCTGACGGCGTTCTGATTTGGACACGTGTGCTTGATTGATATGTTTAACAAATATCGATGGGTGGTTCCCTTTAAGATGTAGAACGGTTCTAATTTGGGCTGGTCGGTTCATGATTACAAGAAGATGAAACAGCGCTGAACAACGGGACGAGCGAATTATGTGGTTTTAAGCTTCGTTGATACGGAAACCACATAACTCGCTCTGCTGTTTGCACGCCAAAAGGGCACTTTAGTGTGGAGTTTCAACAGCCTGCGTAAAGCCTTCCGGTTTCGGTATTCTCTGTGCTGCAGATGCGCTGAAGGACTGGTTCCTCCAGGCGCGAGCCTAATTACGTCCACAGTTTGAATATGCGCCAATGACAACGGAAAACAATCGTACAGAAAGGGCATTCGGCGACCACTTGCTAAAAAAAAAAAAATACGCATTTGCCGGAACTGAAAGCAGCTTCCTACGTTTTTACTGCTCTCACTAACATATTAAAGTACCTCCATTTCAAGCTAACAAGTCTGCTCAATGTGTTCAACGCACTACACCTCTCTTCCTCATCATTATCGAAGTCGTTTAAGAGTTGACGTTTATTCCGGAGGCTCCGAACCGAACAACAGGATGGAGCGAGGCCAGGGAATGAACTCCTCTTCTTTCTCTTCTTCTTTCTCCTTGCCACCTTGCTTTCCACAAGCACCGTGACAATATTATCTGTTTCCAAGACTACTCAAACCTGCAGTTATACACAGGAAGTTTCTCTATTACTCAGACATTCGAAAAGAACAAAACAAATAATTTCTTCCGTATCTCCCTTCGTGTCCATAGGAGCACATCGATATCTTCGACCGTGCACGACCGTTTTCTTCCGCACGAAAAGCCCAAGCGGAAAGTTAGCGCTCACTCCGCCGTTCGCTGCGTTTCCTGTCTGCGCACGTCCGTAGCGGCACTGCATATTTAAGCGGAACTCTCGAGCGCGCGCGAATCATTATTATTAAGTGATTAACGGGTACAATGAAGACGTCACCTAGCTTCTGAGCGATGAGGCCCGTCGCATCTCACGAAAACGCTACTGCGCGCGAAGCGCCGTACATATTTAAAGAAGTTACGGATGGGAGCCAAAACGCTCGCTTACACAGATTATGACGAGAGTCCAACGATTGGCAGGCGGAAATAAGAGTCCATAGTTTGAAGGAACATACAGTTGACCGGGGAATGCGGCGACCCTCCATCCACGAAGACGACGGCCGAAGAGTGCGGCCCTCGAAGATGATCTCTTCCGGGGCTGCAGGTGCGTTGTCTCGGGATGCGGGGAGGCGGCTGAGATTTCCTCGGGAGACGCGCGGCGGACTCTTTCCCTCCGTTTCGCGGTCTGCCGCAGGCGGGCGGCAGGGCGCGTTATATAGCTTTCGGGAGAGGGTTGAACGGCGCTTGTGATCACCGGCTCACTCAGTGTCACTGTGTCACAGCCCAAAGCACCACACACACACACAAAAGCGCCGCAGGTAGTCCACACACAAAACGGATGAGCACGTAGGCATGTAGCTCTCACACTGCATGGCCGCCATCTTGGCGTCACAAAAAATAACGAACAACCAAAAGAAAGACCAAGTTCTGGCCATGCATGGGGTGACCTTGAAGCGGCAAAAAAATAAAGCAGCCAAAACAAGAGGCACGTACGCCAACAGCTTTTGTATTGCTAAGGGTCGTACCGAAGGCGAGAAGAAGCTACAGATGTACAAAACGAAGCTCAAGTCTTTGGCTTTATAGTAGAGGACACTTTGAGCTGTGAAAAACAAAAGAGAGAAAAAACATGCGGCACGTAGGCCCCCGCTTGTGGGCTGCGAAGTTAGGCTAACTACAACGCGATTCAGCGAGCACGTATGCATGCTCGTGCACTGACCAAAATAAGATTCGGACTTGACAAACATTCGTAACAAAGCGAACGCAGCAACTTTATACAAAATATAAGAAAGAATAATCAGGCATGCCGCCAACTCTGTGACACGGCCCCCCACTTTCGGAATATTATAACATAATATTCTACACTCACAGAAGGCGGCGCGCAGGCCTGTACAAAAAATAAGGATACAGCATACACAGAACACAGCAGGTAACTAAGGTCATTCGTTTCATTTCGACGCATGACGAACATCGTATTTGAATGCCTATACACTGCGAAGGAATACCATGCTAAGTTTGCAGCCGACTGAGGTAATCCGCTCCTACGTTTTCCCTGCCTCTGATATGTTCAACGCTGAATTGGTATTCCTGGAGTATCAAGCTCCAACGCAATACGGGGCTATTTAGCTGCTTTGCTTTTTGGATGTAACTAAGCGGTTGGTGGTCCGTTTGCACTAGGAAGGGCACACCATACAAATAGGTAGAAAACTTTTGAACCCCCCAGACTAAGGCTAAGCACTCTAATGGTGCTGTAAGCTGCTTCTCGGGGAGTAGCTTCCTGCTAGCGTACGCCACCGGGTGGAGCCTGCCGAAGTGACAACCCGAAGTTGCTTTTTCTTCTCCACCTCCAGTTCTTCCGAAAGCTTGTGAACGTCTCGCTCGTTTCAGACTGTTTCAATGCTGGAACCGGACTCGCCCCATCGCCTTCCGTCTCCGTGACGCCGCAACTAGCAATACAAACTTTTCCTGCTGGCCTATTCTCCCGCTCCTCGGGCCGTTTGAGCAAGTTGGCATGAAATACTTTTCTGCCCTTTGGACTTCGTCGTTGGCAGATATCGCAACAGGCGACAAACCTCTTCACGTCCGCAGTGATCCCTGGCCAGAAAAACTCCTCCAAAATTCGGTATTTTGTCTTTTGTGCACCCAGATGTCCTGCCATTATTCCCTCGTGGGCCGCTTTCAATACTTCAGAGCGGCGGTACTTTGGGACGACGAGCTGACGCACTACCTGTCCACTTTTCTCCGTGTACATTCGGTAGAGTAGCCCATTTTCACGCTTGAATCCAATTTTGTTTTCCCTATTTCTGCAGGTCAGTTTCTTGCCAATCTGGGAAAAGCATGGCTTGGGCGTCTCGTCCTCTTCCTGCTCGTCTGCGTAATTCTTCTCCTGTGGTTGGACTGCGACATCGGGGGTTTTCAGTGTTTGGAACCTCTGGGGTTGCTTCCTCGCCTTGGCGCAGGTGACATCTGCCGCAACAGCTTCTCCCTTGGCACGCTCGTCGTCGACTGCCCGTTCATCTGCCTCTTTCGGGTTATCTGGTGCCCTCGCGCCTTCAATATTCCCGATGATCAGGTCGTAGAGCGGGTCTGACATACATAGCGCCGTAATTGCCCCGGAAAAGTACGGAGTATCGATCTCAACCTGGGCCTCGGGCAGCATCTCTTCACGGTTCCATCTATACCAGGTAAACTGGACTCTTCTCACCCGTGAGGTGGTCGTCGCGGATGAGCTCTCTTCTCACGATCGCCGTATTGCACGCGCTGTCGCGCAACACCGAGATAGTTCTGCCCTCTAACGTTCCAGTCACCACAGGCTGTCCGTCTACTAGAGACTTCAGGCGCATCGTCATCACCGCATTCACGACGGGGATTTTCCCTCCATTCTTGAGCTCGACGTAACCATCGTGAATGGCCTCCTGATTTGCGATTTTAGCCGGCGAGTACACACACGATGCCTGCGGCCTGTTGTTCAGCAATGATCGGCACGCGTTCGACGTGTGACCCGTTCGTCCGCACCGGAAACATCTGACGCTGTTACTGTTGACGGAGTACGTCCGACACTGCGAAGCCTGATGCCCGCCGCGGTTGCAAAGATAACAGCGGAGTGCTCTGCCGGGATCATTTCTTCTGTCATCACCTCGTGGCTTCACAGCATCGTCACGGCTTTCTTTTGTTTTGGAGAGGTTCACGCTGCCTTGAGCTTCTAAAAACTGGTCCGCTAGCTCGAGCGTCTCTTCTAGCGATTTCACTTTCCTCTCTCTTAGATACAGGGCCATGTTGGGGTGACATCCGTGCAAAAACTTCTCCTTAATTAGGAGCCCTCGAAAATCCCCGTAGTCAGCCTTCGTACCGGAGAGCTCGATCCAGCGGTCAAAATAGTGGCTGAGGCGTGCCGAAAACTGAACTGCGGTTTCCCCATCTGCCGGTTTGCCGGAGTTGAACTTATCCCGGAAACCGTCTGCCGTGAAACGCAATCTCTTCAAAAGTGCTTGCTTCACCTTCGCATAATCTGCTGCATCACCCGGTGGCAAACGCCCATAGACACTCAGTGCCTCTCCACTCAAGCAAGTAGCCAAAACTGTCGACCATTGGCCCTCGGGCCACTTCTGACTTTCTGCCAGGCTTTCGAACCGTCTTATATACGCGTCTAAATCATCCTTCCTCTCGTCGAAGGGCATAAGGAGTTTACTCGCATCCAGCCTTAAGTCGCTTCTCTCCCGACTCCCTTCCTTTTCTCTAGTCTCTTTCTCTAGTCGCTGACACTCTATTTTCAAACTCATAAGCTGCATCTGTCGTTCGTCAGCTTCCCTCGCGGCTACGCGCTCCTCCTCCGCTGCTTGTCGCGCGAACGCTCGCTCCTCGCGCTGCTTATCTTCTACCCATTTCCTGAGCTCTGCGTTCGTCAGGCCAAGCTGGCTACCCATGGATATTAACCGCTCCAAATCCATGTTTCTCTGTTAAGCGCTTCAACTAACGCGAACAGAAGCTCAAACAACTCTCAATCGGGCACTAAATCAACCGTGCAACTCAATCATGCAACTCAACCGTGCACAACACTCTACACTATACCGCTCAACTTCTCTAAACACCGCAGAATTCCTTCTCAGTTCACCACGTTCCCTTTGCATCAATCAGTCCTACGTCGCGGACGCCAGTTTAATTGTCACGGTCTCCACGATTGCGCGAGGCAATCACCGAGGCGTGGCAATGGGGGGTGAGGTAGATTGATGCCCGGCAGAGCCGGTAAGCAAACGCAGTGACTGAGACGGAGGCACGTCAACAGAACGAAACAAAAATTTATAAGATCGATACGAGGAACAATACAAAACAATGAGAACACTTGTAAAGAGTTGAAGTTACAAATTAACAGGCAGCGAAACAATATAGAAGCAGCATTGTCACCCGCCTCACGAACAGACGAAATCTATCCAGCTATGTCGGCACGTTGCACGCGTAAAAGAGGAGAAGATACATGCAGTTAGCGTTGCAATCACGGCCCGCACGCGAAGATATTGCCGAAGTGCGCTGGATGTTCGATAATTCTCGGGATATACGATAGCGTTTGCGATGACGTGCCGGCGTGTATATTTAAAAGCTTCGGTTCATTTCCTAAGTGCGCAAACTTGTATGGTCGCAATGACCGTCGCCGAGCTTCGCTTTCCCGCCGTCTCTTTATATTGACGTAGTGGCAAGAACGCGCTGACAGATGCTGTCGTCGGCAGAATGTAGCAGTGTCCTATTGCGTGCGATAAAAACGGCCTGAAAGCTTCAGTTACGGCCAAGAGTGCGAAGCGAAGCAGGTAAGTCAAAAAACGTTTTCTTGAACAGCAAACAGTGGCGCAATGCTAATCGCTGCGACTATTCAGCATTTACAGCATTGATATGATGTCAGGAGTTTGACGTCCTGAAACCAGCATATACAGCACTCGAATGATAACAGTTCGCAGCGAACGCCATACAATTTGAAAAGTCGTCCGCCCCTCCATTCCCTCTTCGTGAATCCGGTATACGTTTGGGGGAGTATGTTCAGTGTGTTACGCGCGCAAGTGCCTTGTCCTGTTCGTCGCACCGGTGTACGAGACCTGATCGCACGTATCTTTCTGGAAACGTGGCGTGTATAGGTGGGACAGCCGAGGGTACGTGCTGAGTTGCAGGCTGCGCTTTTTCTGTGGCTGTTGCCTGTAGAGGTCTTCATGGGGTTGGGGGTGTCGTCTTTTTAAACATTTCTCCCAGTACTCCTGCTCTTCAGTCGCTACGTTTTTGACTGGTAGCTGATGTGTATGTTGCGGGAGTCGGTGAATTTTGTAGGTTGAACTGTTGATGCAAGGGCGTTTAAAATGTTCAGTTAGTTAGTTAGTTAGTTAGTTAGTTAGTTAGTTAGTTAGTTAGTTAGTTTATTTGTTTGTTTGTTTGTTTGTTTGTTTGTTTGTTTGTTTGTTTGTTTGAAGTTGTACCACTGTGTGCATTCTGCGTCACATTCTCCAGCGCGTGCACTGACTAGTTCTCCGCACATTGCACTGAGAATATTATCTACTTCCTCCATTCCCGGAATTTGACATCCTGATTCACGTGACCATATAGGCGTGCACAGGGGGAGGGGCAGGAAGTGCGACCCCCTTCACCCACCCCTTATTCACATGGAGGTACATGGGGCGCCACACTTGCCTTAATCGTTTAGAATGCGTTAAGTAGACCGAAAGCTGTGAAATGGCGTCAGTGAAAAATAGTTGGGAGGAGGAGCGGGTGCTGGAATTAACCTTCGCCCTCCACTCCCCTCCAGTAATGGAGAACTCTGCGCCACATCTATGGGCGTGAGCTAAACTAAGTGGTAATTGTGCACATATTCCGCTGTAATATTTGTTATTCTCTATAGCTATATGTTAGCTAGGAAGTCATGGTGGGGAGATTGAAAAGTGGTTTAATTATGCGCTATTTTTATTCAGGAAGTGCAAGCAGATATGGGCAAATATTTGAAAAGGAATTTATCCATTTTTCAGAGAAACTATGTACATATGTCCTCAGTAGAGTTCAGAAGCCCACAAGCAGTTTTATCCAGACATGACCAAGCATGGCCCGTCGTTACCTCTCTTTGTCTTCGTATCTTTCGTCCATATGTAACCTTACACCCGGCGCGGTAGCTTAGCTGCACTAGGGTGCTGGCTTGCTAAATTAAAGGTCGCGGGATCGAATCCCGGCTACCACGACCGAACTTCGATGTGGGCGAACTAAAGAAAAAAAGTAAAAAAGAAGAAAAAAACGTATGCCTAGTAAAAAGTAAAAAAGAAGAAAAAAACGTATGCCTAGTAAAGAGCCTCACGTGGCCAAAATACGCCGCTTTCGCAACTTCAATGCTCAGCGAAAAGGTCGATGCAACAGTCGTGCCTTCCCTTTATTTTACTTCCGCATTCTTGGTACGGTGTCGATCTTGAGAAATCTTGCGACTCTACGTGGAAATTTGGGATTTTACGAGACCTCGCTGACCTAGTATTCCGAGGCAGAATGCTGAATTCTCTGTCAGATTTCATGAATAAGAGAACATTTCAGGTACGTCCAGGCGCTGCCCTTTTCACGCACATTTGTCCAAGAAAATGGACTCCCCCAAGGCTGCATCCTCAGCACAACTCAGCACAACTCCTCAGCACAACTCAGCACAACTCAGCACAACTCAGCATCCTCAGCACAACTCAGCACAACTCTATTCATAGTAAAAATGAATTCCATTAACAAAGTAATTCCACCAAGAGTTGTGCACTCCTGAGTTATGACGATCTTCAAATCGCCTGTCGCGCCTCAAACGTGTCAATCGGTGAAGGACAGCTTCAAATTACAGTGAACAAACTGACACAGTGGGCTGATGAAAATGGCTTCCATTTCTCAACACAAAAGACAGTTACCATCTTGTTTACACACAAAAAAAAAAAGAGGACTGCACCTTGACCCTGTTTTGAAACTAAACAATGTCACGTTACCGGTAAAACATGAGCACATATTTCTAGGAGTCATTTTCGACAAAAAGCTCAGTTTTCTGGCCCATATGAGTGCACTAAGAATAAAGGCAAACAGAGCAATGAACATTCTGAAAGTCTTATCGCACAAACACTAAGGATCCGACCGACTGTGCCTGCAACGTATTTACCTTTCTGTGGTGCGCAGCATTCTGGACTATATATGCGTGTCGTTCGCGGTTCTGCCTGAGAATCCTACACACGACGCCTAGATCCTGTACACAACATTAGGTTGCGGTTATCCTATGATGCGTACAGAACTTCGCCGGTGCAGAGTTTGTACGCTGAATGTAATGAACCTCATCTTTGGCTACGAAGTTATACTCGGACGTGGACCCTGGCGAAGAGAGGATTTTATTTTTTTATCCTGGAAATTACAATACGAGATGTGCAAACGAAACCATCGGCTATGTCTTTCTCGAATCTTAGCACGCCGTCTTCCTGTTGGATATTCTACAGAGAAAACTTAAGAAGGATTTTTCTCTGACTCCCCAAGGTATTCGCTTTCTGGCTATTGAAAGGCAAGGTGGGGTATACATACGACCTAATGTACTCCCGGTTAGGCACAATGTCTGGAGATCTCGTATGCCAGTTCGAATTGTTGATGTGGACGCTAGAGCGGAGCGACAATACTTGCCTAATGGTTGCCTAATGTGGAATTGCCGTTGTCCGTTCGATGTTTTTTTTTTTTTAGCGCTACGTTCTTTAAAGCTAGAGGGGAGGAGGAATGAACTTTATTTTGAAACCAGCAGGTTTAGATGGCCGGGCCTAGGCCTCCCACGAGGGGACGTCAAGGGCTTGCCTCGACGCCGCCTCGCGGGCATGCTGGGTAGCTAGAGAATGCCTTTTTTTTTTTACTTTTCACTTCTTGTGGTCCTTGTATTTTTTGTACACTGTACATTGAGATGCAATAAAAAAAAACGGCGTTCGATTCCCCGACAGGGAGCCCTTTCTTTCCCAAAAAAATTAGCTTTCTTTTTACAGGCAATAACGCATTTCCTTCCTTCACCATCTGTCAGGGCGCTTGTGTTGTGCTCGACATTTCCTGCACTAGGACACGACGTGTGCCCTTTGTTCCGTTCCCGTCATCTCCTCGTTAGTATAGTGGCTAGTATCCCCGCCTGTCGCGCGGGAGACCGGGGTTCGATTCCCCGACGGGGAGCGTTGTTTTTTTCTTTCCCTTAAATCTGTTTTGTTTACAAGAGATAACGAATTTTCTTCCTTCGCCATCTGTCAGGGCTCTTATGCTGTGCTCGGCACCAGGACACGACGTGTGCCCTTTGTACCGTTCCCGTCATCTCCTCGTTAGTATAGTGGCTAGTATCCCCGCCTGTCACGCGGGAGACCGGGGTTCGATTCCCCGAGGAGGTGCGTTGCTTTTTTTTCTTTGCGGACAATTTGTTTGCTTTTTTTACAAGGGATAAGAACGCCTTTTTCATTTTTTTCTTTATTGCCTGTTTTCCTTTACATGTGTTCACACAGAAACAGGAATGCTAAAACAAACCTGGACCAAACTATCTTAAACTGTGTCAGCTGACGACGACTGCGGGCGTTAGGTTCGCGCGAAGTTCCTTCAAGGCGGGATATGATGCGCTGGCAATAAGGGTCTGCAAGCTGATGCGATTGAAATGATGGGTTGTCATGCGGCGATACTTGGTCGACAGTAGCTAAGGACGTAGCGTACGAGGAGGGACTTTGCGAGAGTTTGTGACATGAGGTGGCTGAAGGTTCATTGCCCTGTGACGCAGGAAGCGGACACCGAGAAAGTGCGTCTGCATCCTGGTGTTTTCTACCGCTCTTGTAAGTGATGGTAAAGTTGTACTCCTGGAGACGCAGAATTCACCGACCAAGGCACCCGGACAGGTTCTTGGACGTCGAAAGCCAGCATAAGGCGTGTTACTAATAAGGCGTGATACTAATACCACGGTTGGTACATCGCCTGCTTGATACATCGCTTTACTATATGGTACATCCTTCCACTGCATGAGAAACATGTGAGGGCCTCATACCGACTACTGAGGAATTATTGATTGTGTGGGAAGCCGATTGCACAGAAGTAATATTAGTAGGCACGGAATGCTTTTAGCTATTGTTGTCGGCATCCTTCGAGCGACCTTGTGCCCGGCTCTGGGCTTTCAAATGACAACATCCGGGTGCCCACGCGATAACATCCGGGCAACGAATTGAATGTTAAATATATGTGGCTGCTCAACACGAACCCTTTGTGCCAGCGCCGCAGTATAACAAGGGAGTGGATAAGGGACGTGGGGGTGAGAAGTGTTACTAGAACGAGGAAGAGGGAAATGAGGAAGGAATAGGGTAATACGCAGCTTGCCCGTGTATAGTATGGTATAGCAAGTAGGTGGGAAACGGATGTGAGGGTAAGGATGGGGAAAGGAGTAGGGGAAGCCCACCAACTCCGCTTTCACCTAGCCTTGCGCCCCTAGTTCGAGATGCCCACATTTTTGTTACTACCCGAACAAGTGACATATATATTGCTTCCGAGTCTATGTTGGTTCGCATCGCATCACCGAGGCTGTAAGGCCCAGTATGCTGACGTTTCATTTGTCATTTCCAATGGCGGCGCTTCAACGGCATGCAGTTACAGTGCGCCGTATATTTTATTGTCATTCAGTGCCAGCGATTCAATGCGTTTCGCGGCGCAGGTTGCCAAGCCGAACCCCCTCGGTATGCATTACAGTGGCTTGACCCCCGTGCAACAATTGGAATGCCTTCATGATATTGGTAGCCTCTAGCATCTTCTATCCTAGTTCCCATATTTTATCAATAAATCCGCGATCTTACGAGCTTGTCCATCCAGTGCGTTCCTGTATAGTAGCAATATCCTGACAGTTTATTAGGAGAAAAGGTATGGTTATAATATTAATATTCAATGCAGAGTATGACACAAAAACGAAGCTCTTCTTGACGGTTTCATTTTATTTGTGTGTCCTCTTAACATAGCTGTGTGTGAAATGAAGCATCATTAGGTAAGGCGCATCTGTGTTTTGATATTCGATATAATATGCCATGTTCGAGGCCGCATATTCACATTCGAAAATCGTGACATTCGCACACCCATAAAGTGCGTCCGGTGAGCCTGGCGAAAGACGCCGACAACGCTGTGAGCTGCAAGGCATGAACCGGCACGGACCGCGAGTGCAATCCGAAGAATGCCATGCACAAAGAGGCGGCTGCAAATGCGACAGTAGGGCGAACTGGCCGCCTGTTAAAGGCTCGCAGTACACCAGCATACTCCCATGAGCACTGCCGACTCCGTAGTAGAAGATATGCTTATCGTGATTTCGCATGTTAGCATCGACGAATAGCACGTACTGGATCGCTTATCCTTGACCGCCATGACGCCTCCGTGCCTCAACGATGCTTACTCGCATGGGCATACCGGCCACCTCGGTAACAAGGAGGCACTCCGGCAACGAAAACAGGTGGACCTTGAGGCGACAGAACCATGTTCAAATACCTCTACTAAAATATAATAGTCACATTATAGGAATTACGGCGTCGAATGGAATGTCCGAATCTTCTTTATATCATAGGCAAAAGAATTTACAACTTCATCCAGTAATACACGTTTCTCCCTCCAATGTAATATTTTACTGCCCAAGGTGCGCAAAAAATTATGAAATAAAGACAGTAAGCTTCTCGGCAATCAAGGTGTGGAACACACTCCCTTTGGAGGTTAAAACTTCACCCTCACTATATGCATTCAAACATTCAGTTCGCCATTATAATTGCTTCACTCTTTGAATCCTTGACACACATATAATCACTCTCGTTGCTTTTTATCGCTTCTGCAGTGTTTTTCGTGAATTGATGACTTAGTTTCAATGCTTTTTATTTTTATTTTTTATAAACCTCTAAAGATTGTCTCTGTGACACTATGTTTACATTTTCTTATTTACTATTTTATTTTGTTTGTTTATGTCGCTATCACTTATTCCTATTATCATTTCATCCTATGTTGCTGCACATATTTCGTATGCATTGTATGCATGTATTTCATTATTTTTGTTTCTGATTGTATTTTCTTTTATGTGTTTTATAACAAAAGGTCCCATTGCAGAGTTCACACTAAGGGACCTCTTTCTGTGGTGGAGGGTCTCATATGAAACCCTCCACCCAATTACGTTCAATAAACTGAAACTGAAGGGTATTAAGCAATGCCAAACCATAACTGACATTCTTTAAGTACTTTAAGTACCGACAAACAAAAGTGACGGAGGAATACTTCATTCGTAAGAAGCGCAATACTTCACCACCGAGGGGCCATCTACAAGAGAAGCCACAAGAGAAAACAAGGTAGAAGTTGAGCGCAGAAGAAGAAACACGAGCGCATAAGGTGCATTGGATATGTGCCAACTTACAGAGGAGAAGAAGTGCATTGATCACTTCATCATATAATCAATGATCAGTAAATCCACTTACTCACTAGCCCGTAGGCTGGCTGGTAGTCTATAGCCCTGTCTTCTTTCTCCCTCCTCCCCTGTTTTTTTTTTTAAATCCTATTAGACTTAGTTGCACGCAAGGTGAGTTTCTTTTCCATATATGTCTTAGTTTCTTCATTTCTTCATTTATTATATTTCCTATTCTGCTTTGAGGCCCATTAAAATGTAGCTGACAACAGGTAAAATTCGTTCTTTATGACTAAATTTAGCTCAAAAGCTTTCCCTCTCTAAAATTTTTCTACGTAAATAATTTCACATAGCGTCCCTTCCCACGCAACCTTTCTTTCACTTCCTTTTCGCAAAAGCCAGTCTCCGATAACAGCAGGTTACTTGGCTGATCCCTCTCAGTGGGTAGGTGCCATTTACAGACGAGCAAAGCAGCAAGGACAAGCAAGTCATTTCAGCGCCATGACTCGTAATGTATCATATTCTTCCAATTCTCTATAACGTCCTCACGAGCAGTGGCTCCATATAGGTGCAGATGTCTGTCTCATTGTGGGCAGTGACCCGGGCGCGGTAGCTGGGTGTTCGTTTTCGATGGCGGTCTCGGTGAATCAGGCTCGCCATGCACAGTGTACTTCTAAGATATGTACCACGAGTGGATTCCTTGGAAGCTTTCGTTCTTGCCATGTATATTCGTCACGCTAACACCTGTCACCCAACTTCCCCTACACCCTGCCCCCCCCCCCCCCTTTTTTTTTTTCTTTTCGCACGTCCGCTCTTCTCCTCTCCTTTTGTGGACGGAGGAGAGCGTGCAGTGGCGTACATATACGAACGCTAGAGAAGGCAGTCGCTGTCCTGATGAAGTCCATCCCTGTTCTCAATCGTTTTTAGCGTTCTGTTCATCGATTGCACGGAACGTGTAACTCAAAACTGCAAGTGACAATAATTGATGCGGTTATACGTGCCAAAACTACCACAGCGCAGAATTACGAGGCCGGTCGCAGTGGAGGGCCCTGTAAATTTTCTCACGTGTCCCTATATAATATCGAAGCCCGCCAGGCTTTATCAATAAGCTGCGATCGGACTGCGACGGCTGCGGCCTGGATCGAACTCGCATCTTTCGGGTCAGCAGCCAACCACCATTATACTACCAAGGCTGTCCAAAATTGCGAGTAAGAAGGCAAAATTGTCTAACCATGGAATGGAACATATCCGTACCGTTGATGTGAATGGACGTATCGGCCCGTTGACATGAGCGACTAGCCACTCGTGCCAATACATAGTGACATGTACGGTTAGGAAGGAATAGGAATATGAACGAACCAGTGATAACTCAGTGGTTTGCACCACCGCGTTAATCGTCAAAACCAGCCTAGGCGCTGACACCTTGCCCTGAAGATACTCTTGCAAGTAAATGTTCACGTCTTCACATGGGGAGAGAAAATTCTAATATAAACCATCCTGAATTTTAAAAAAAGAAGAAAACGAAAGACCGGCCCATCTGCGTGCTGTTGCGTTGGCGCGGCGCAAAGGCCAAGCTTCGCTAATACTCCAAAGGTGCCCCAAGGACAATAGGAGAACAACACAACGGCAGCACCAACAATTTCCTGTTGTTGCGTTTCTCCCTTGTCGTGCCTGTTTTACCTTGCGGCTAATATATGTCTTTAGGTGGATATTGATTTTCCCTTTCACAAGGATACGCAAAATTATGACGCGTTTTTCCGTCTATTATGGGCTTTCGTTATAGCGGGGAACACTTGACCATAGGAAACGATGGCAATCAGTAGCCAATGCTCCTGTGGATTTGTCAGCCATATATTATTTCAACCTGACGTATCAGGGAACTTCCAATTTCGTTTCAGGTACAGCTAGAAATTACCTGCTCTTCTGTCGGGAAAATGCGCCATTAGGGGCACTTTCTACGTAGTTTGAGACAGAACTAGCATTGTCTGACTCCATGGCAGCGAAAACATTCTCCGTAATGTTCCGTATGTTCTGAGTTCAGTAGGTGAGATTGTTGTGTATATAGATGATGCATACGGTACTTAAAATGTCCAAAGGCGTGTTCTTCTACATAGACGACATCATTGTCTGTAACCATTGTGAAGAAGACAGCAGAGAGAAATATGAGGTCATTGTATCCAATGTATCGTGTCTCTGTGTTCTTCTGAATATAACAGATATCGGTAGGTCTCTACTGTTAAAAGCATCTCGAAATCGATTAAGTTTTGTACTTCCGTTCTAGATATGCGATCGTCCGCTTACTCTTCTTCTTTCCCCCACGCTTGTGTACGGTGGCATCCCACCTCATTTCCCTGTGCTGTATCAAGCACAAGTGCCCGAGTCCGCCACTCCGTTCTTAATGCATCCACTATTAGACAGCCCTGATTCAAGCATATCATTGTGAAGGGGATAATTCGCATCCACCCGTTTGTAGCGCTAAGCTACGAAAAAAAAAAATCAGACCTATTTCTCAGAAAGCAACTTCCATGTTAAGTTTTCCCTTTTGTAATCGTTACTCTGCCTCGTGCAATTCCGCAGGACTTATCTGCCAGAAACACATCTTTGTTCCCAAATGCACCGGTACTTTTGTCATTGCAGGCTTCGTGGTGACGCTTTTTGTGCCTCTGTAAATTAAGCTATGTCTCTGTAAATTAAGTTGTGCCTCCGTAAATTAGGCACCCCATTGCAACCAATGTAACTGGTTGCCAAAGGGGCGTCAGTGGCGAGCATGGAGTGTAACAGGTCGCCATGGGGTGCCTCCGCGTCTCCGAGGTCCAGTGACGCTAGCGTGCAGCTAGTCGTCACAACAAGTCAGCGACCACTTTCAACGAAAAGGGGAAACGGCCGAGTTCATAACGCGCGCTGAAGCATAGATTCTTCACTTTTCTTTTTCATCCCATCTTTGTGTAGCTTCCAGAACGATCTCCCGGCCGCGGCGGCTGCATTTCGATGGACGCCATATGTTGAGGGCCATGTACTGTGCGATGTCAGCGCACGTTAAAAAACCCCGAGTGGCCGAAATTTCTAGAGCCCTCCACAATGGAGTTTAATAATCATACCGCGGTTACGGGGCGTAAAACTCCCGAAATCAGAACACTCTTCGAGGCAGACAGAATCGAGAAGACGGGGCACGGATGGTGCAACCCCGCTTGTATACTTGACGCGCTAATTCCGCTGTCCGCCGCGGTGGTGTAGTGGTTACGGTACTCGGCTGCCACCCAAAAAGCGTGGGTTCGATCCCGGCCGCGGCGCTCGCATTTTCGATGGAGGCAAAAATGCCAGATGGCCCGTGTACTGTGCGTTGTCAATGCACGTTAAAGAACCCCAGGTGGTCGAAATTTGATGATTGATTGTGGTTCGGTTAAGGAAAGGACGCTAATTTCTGCAGCCCACGTAGGGAGCACGGCTAAACGTCCGTGGGGGTAGGGAAAAGGAATTGAAAGAGACAGAAAGGAGAGAGAAAAGCCGCAATGGAGGGCTCCGGAAATTTAGACCACCTGGGGTTCTTTAACGTGCACTGACAACGCACAGTACACGGGCCTCTGGCATTTTCGCCTCCATCGAAAATGCGACCGCCGTGGCCGGGATCACAACCGCGTTTTTTTCCTTTTTATATGGGGGGGGGGGGGGGGGGGGGGGGAGGGGGACTGGTCGAAATTTCCGGTGCCCTCGACTACGGCGTTCCTCTTCTCTCTCTCTCAGTCCCCTTCCCCTACGGACGCTTAGTCATGCTCCCGACATGGGCTGCAGAAACTAGCGTCCTTTCATTAACAGAACCACCATCATCATACTTCCGCTCCTACTTGACGGACTCGAAAAGTTTTTCGTGGCAGGTGATCATTAACGCAATTAGCTAACTTAAGTAAATTAGCATTAGTTATGCTATCGACCACGAATGAAACATTGAAATAAGATCTATTTGATGTACTCTATATGGAAAGGGCTGAATGGTTCTACAATGTACTTTATTTGTGAACTGAACAAGGGATGCGCGGTAGTAATGTGGTAAATGCATCGCACTTGAAAAGGTATGACGTGGACTCAGAGACAATTGCCCGCGGCCAGTTGTCTCTGAGTACACGTTATTATCGCCACTTTGTTTCAGTTCAGCACGAAATCAGCAGTTGTCCCTATGGCCTTCGAGGTTACCACTTGTGGCTTAATTGGGATTGTGACCAATAGAAATCGAGTCCTTCTCATAACTGTGACATAACATCACACGTGTGTTGACATGCGTCTTTGTCGCTTTATACAGCTGGCAGTGAGACGCCGATGGAAGCCATATTTGTGTGTAAGTACATACTTTGTCCAGGTCCCGCGTGGGCGGACCTGCTCTGGTCAACGTGTCTGAAGTACGACACAAGTTAGAATACTACTCAATTCTTTGACTGCACAGTTTGAAGCCATTACTAGGTTGTTCTTGGGAATGAGGCAGTCGTTCAAGCACACTAGTGACGACGTGTTTTCTATTACAATTACACATTTCATTACCTTATTTCTAACCTTTCTTGACATTCGTCGCAGTCAACTCGATTATGTTCTCGTTTTTTCAAAACTAACAGCAAATAATGCTCGTATTCACCGCCAGTTATCCCTAGAAATTGGTTATGGTATATTGCTTGTACAAGCGAGTGATTAATAGGCCTGGTTTCGCAGTTTTACAACAACCTCTTTCATTAGCAGAAATAAACACATTTGCTACGTGCTTAAAAAAAGTTGAGATTTTCAGCCTGTAAGCCAGTGTGAACAGTTAAATAGAATAAATTCATACACACTGTTTCCAAACGAATAATTTCTTTCGACCTGCTGTTCAAACTTTCTCAAGGAAACATAGTTCGGGCAGCGTCGTGATGAAGACGTCAAGCAGCGAAGTGGGCACCTATATGGGCAGAACAGGCATAAGGGCATCTTATATGTTTGAATGCGGTGGCATCCTTGTGCCCGCGGTCGCCAGCGCATAGCCAGCCAGAAAAGAATATATAGAAAAGGAAATTCATTCTTCGGGTTGTGTTCCTTAATTATCACTTCAGTTATCGCAATGAAAGCTATTGCTGCAAGTGAATCACTACGGTGCCCACCTGCTTGTGCGTTAAAATGCAGCGAGCATAGTGTATAGTAAGTTTGGGCCAAATAGCGGACAGCAGGTGTGCGTACCCTGCATACAATAAACGAGGAAGAATAACCTACACTACCTCTTCAATTATGTTAAAGGGATACTGAACAAAATTGGGGAAACTAGCGAAAACATCGAAAACCTACTTGGAAGACGCCCCTATTCCGATTAACAGAGTTCATTTTACGTATTTTCGAACAGTTGGCCGTATTTTTAGTGGATTGTGAAGAGCGGCGGCTGCACGCCAGTGCTCTTCTCAGCGGCCGTGACGTCACATGCAACTGGGGCCCTCTCTCCTCCAGCCGCTTCCCTCTCCACTTTTGCTCGTTGCGAATTATTCGGCGCGTCAGTATCCGGTGGGTGTCACGCAACTAGACGCACGAATTTGCGAAAAATGCATTAAATTCAGTATTTTCCGCTAGTCTCTCGCCGAAATGGATGTTGTAGAAACAAATTTCAGTACCCAATCTATCAATTGGATCATTTATCTCGATGGTGAAAGTTTTGTTCAGTATCCCTTTAAGGACGAAGGAAAGGAGAAAATACATGGAAGTTAAGGCCTTCATAAAGGTCTAGCTAGGCCTCAAAAAAGGCAGAAAAGGACCGCATATCTTGAGAAACTGTCATAAATAAATTCATAACTCTTGAAAGCACATGTTTTTTCATGCTTTCTTATTATTCACGCCCTTGTAATTGGCCTGTAAGTGGTCGGTAAGCGATTGATTCGCATTCTCAAACACGTCATTGTTGAGTCGTGTGGCTCAGAGGGCTACGTTGTGTGCATAGGATTACACTCGTCATCTAATCTCTAACAATAGACATGTTCTTTCTCTATTTAACATTGTCTCAACATATGTATTCAAGTACGGTGTTAGCGTGCTGCTTAGTTTTGTTTTGAGGCTTCTTATACGAC
The DNA here is from genome assembly GCA_013339685.2 of Hyalomma asiaticum. NCBI lineage: Eukaryota > Metazoa > Arthropoda > Arachnida > Ixodida > Ixodidae > Hyalomma > Hyalomma asiaticum. Next base: position 75,480,608 of record CM023483.1, read on the forward strand.
AGTTTTCAGCAGGCAGTGTAACAAGCGATACATGGCAAGTGATGTATTTGATACATGGAACAAGAAAGGAAGGGAAAAAATAGGAGAAAGTATGGAGCGCGTTTCTCTCGTCTGTTTCTATTTTTTTTTCCTAATGTACTGAGTCATTTTCTTTTTCAATGCAGCATATACTAAATGGCCAGACGACTGCATTTACTTAGAAATTTCCGGACACTATAGGTCTCTGTAGGCTCCTTTATTTTTTTGGCAAGTACACCGTTATATTGCGAAGAGACACAGAGATGTAAATGCTCCTGTGTCACGGCATATGCAAAGCTAATGCATCGTACGGGTATTTGTAAAACTTCTGGCAATGCGTTGCCTCGCGGATGTAATGAGGTTTTGATTCATGAGATAGGCTGCTATGGGGGGCCGCGTAACTCGATATAAGCAGAAAAATGTGCAATATCCCTCGCTCCTCCTTAGCATATCTAAAGGCAAAAGCAGAGACCTTTTGGTAGTCGAAGACAGCACATAGGTGCTTGAACCGGAAACCCTTGGCAGTCGGAAATCACATGAATGTAATTTGGCATGTTTGAGATGGGCTGTGGAAGTTAACATTTGATCACATCCGGCTCATTTCCCCTTTTTTTGTTCTCTTCATGCTCATTATTATACATTATATTCTGTTGCTCGTGATTCGGTACTCATATTTCTCATGAATTTACCTATAGATTGACGTCTGACGTTATGGGTTTGTAATGAAATGGGTTATCAAATCTTAGCGCACATTTTATTTCGAATTTCGGAACCGCTTTTTCAAGACCACCTAAAAAAAGAGAGACATATGAGGCTTTCAGCCTAAAACCTGGAACAACAGTGGGTTTCCGGGAAACGCCGGCCTCCCGATAAGGCTTCGAAAGTGGCCATATTCAGCCGCACAATGGTCTGATACAGTTACGATACCACACAGTTACGGCGGCTGAATATGATTTCAATGCTATTGAAGAGCAGTGGGCGGTACAGTCTTCATACGAGTACAAAATGTACACATACACGCTTTGCAGTATCTCTTGAAACAAAATGTGGACATAGTGTTTCTATCTCTGCGGAAAGTGAAATTTCGGTGAAAATGAAAGTGAGAAATTTCTCCGCGTCTTACAAAAACCCTGTCTGTAGAGAAAGCATTAAATCTTCTGAAGTGTTAATGCGTGACAAATATAGTTATCGCGATTACTAACATTTTTATGCGTGTCTTTCCCTCGTCTGTCCCACCTGAAGCTGGAGACATCGAATCAAAATCAAGTAAGCACCAGAAATCACGAACAGGGGGGAAGCAGTTGTCAAGAACTAGAAATTAGCTTTTCTTTCTTCCTTCCTTTCTTTCTTTCTTTCTTTCTTTCTTTCTTTCTTTCTTTCTTTCTTTCTTTCTTTTTGTTCTTTTTTTTTCTTTCAGCGGGCACTGCAAGAAGCCGAGGGTCAAATACGTATTGATCTCCTAGTTGAGTGTTCGAATACATATAAAGTGCAGAGCTATTCTAATCGGTCGAACATCCAACTATATTAGAACTTATCGCATTCGCGAGAGAAGGGCGCAATCCTACCGACCAGCTCCTGGGAGAAGCTTATTCCTTTATATTACGACAAAAGAGAGTTGAAACTTCTCACTTCCAAATCTGCAGCAACTGCACCTCGAAAAGATATGCCACAGCAGCCGGGGAACTCTTCCAATGAGAGCGCCTAGCAAATTTCACCTAATTTCAGAAGGAGAGCAATGTTACACGTAATTATACCCCCAAGGACTATACATCCTACTAATAGATTCTTTCGAGGGCCTATATATGCAGTCAGGTGGGCTGCGCAGTTTGAGAGCAATCTTGTGGCTTTCTATGCGTCCCCAACGCCGCTGACACAAATCTAGTATAGCTTTTTTTTTTCTTGTTAAAGAGTTACAACTGCGTGTTGCCGCTTTTCAATTCCTGAAAACAATTCGAAGCATGATTTCTACATACAGCATTCGTCTCCACGATTCTCGTGTCGTTCTTATGAAAAAGCAAAAAAGAAGGAAAGAAAGAAATCACATGTTAATCGTACCCGCATTAATACGTCGGCATGCGGGCTGGTCCACCTAAGACTAAATTCTGCCTTGGTCAACCAGAATCCCACCTTATTCTACCACGAGTGCATGAGACATCAGAGGTCAATGTCATTCAAGACACTTAACTGACCCTTAACGTCTGCTTTGCACATTTTTCTCGGTGGTCTACTAGGAATCGATGTGCTCATCCTAGGTTGTAATACGGGAAGGCGTGGGCCAACTATACACCTGTCATATCGCTAGAAGCTTTGAAAACATCATTAAGTTGACTGGGTGTTTCTCACCTAGGTGGCGTGATATATGAGTAAGTACATTTCACGTCCTCTGTTCTTCAGAAGGATATCCTTTTTCTTAGTTAAAAAGGTGGGTATTCCGGGTGCAGCGTCAACTGAACGGTATATACCTATATGGCTCGACATGTTGCATTTGCAGTCGTTTTTTATAGAGAAACGTGGCCATCGCTAGTTTAAAAGATATATCCGATACAAAAACTCACTTTCACAAAAGCTTTCCTCATTCGTTACCTTCCAGTATATTTCAGGATAAGTTTAGCTTTTTACGTATTATCCGCGGTTGACCAGCAAGCCCATGCAGCGAAATATCTCCTGGATTGTATAGTTCCTACTTGTCGCATTTTTGTTTTAGGTGCGAAGCAGCTCTTTGACTAGCCTGTGTAACGCTGTCCCTCCGTGCCTCCGTACGAACGCGCCGCAACGCGCTCCCCTCGCCGCAGGTGTTGGAGCGGTGCCAAGTAGGTCACGCCGCAGCTGCGCGTTGACGTCACGCTCCCCTCGCAGTGCGCGCTGACGTCACTCTCTCCCTCGCCTGCCGCGTGCTCGCCGCAGCGCCCGCAGCTGCCGCCTCGTCCGTTCGCCCCCAACACCTGCCGCTACCGCCGCTCGCTCCGCTACCGCGACCGCCGCTCGTTACACCGCCGACTCGTCGGTTCACGCGCAAAAAAATTAACACCATCTTCTCAAAGGGAACCCTGATGGGATGCGAAGCACCCGCGTTAGCGCCGTTCAACCCGTGACGCCACCCGCGCGCAACGCTGCTGCTTCGCATGCCATCAGGGTTCCCTTTGGGAAGATGGTGTTAATTTTTCTTTTGCATATCTTTTGCCCACTTGTCATCAATACAGCAAGGACACTACGATATGGGCAACGTAGCGGTTTCACACGTATGTATTCCCCACTCGGTGCTACGAAGATCCAGCCCTTAGTGTCCGGCGTTCATGCCTGCTTGATCGCCCGCGGCCCTTACCTTGGCGCGTGACAACCTTACACATTTGTGGACGTGATCTGAACGCGGCTACGGTAGCAGTTTTCCCGGGACCGGGCCGAACTCCCGCGGCGCTCAAGACGTGACCGCCTTCCTCGTAGCCGATATTACAGTTCTAGGGTTTGAATGCAGGGCCAGCCGATAGAGGAGGAGGAGGAATGAAATTTATTTTGGAAACCAGCAGGTCTAGGTAGCCGTGCCTAGGCCTCCCACGAGGGGATATAATGAGCCGATAGAATGGCGTCGATTAAATTCCGGCGGCGACAAAAATGTTCGTTAGTGCTTTTCGAAGAGAGAACGACATGATCGTATATAGACGAGGCAGCTTCCCCATTTGAGGTTCCAACATTCGCTGGAATGTGGCCGGACCATAACACAGAAAGAAAGTCTGGCGTTACAAAAGCGGTCATTTCGCAGTCCCGTTAATCCGTTTTATTTCCCAATAGCTACTCTTAAGGTCGATAGAGGAAGGGTGCCCCGCGCGCCTTAGCCTGTCAAGAGAATATATATAGTCGACACTACAGGGAACGCGTACGCGCCTTTTTTTTTTTTTTTGTGAAGTTGTGTACATTCGCGTAGTCAGCCATCCTGGTTTTGTGTAAAAGCGGTGGCGAGGCTAGCCAAGCTGCAGGTATGCAGCTTCTTCCCTCCATCTACATCAGAAACAGTGCACCCTTTTGTAGAAAAGTGTATTTATGTGATGGAAATACAGCAAATCGCAAAGCTCAAAGAGTATACGTATATACAAAGTAGAGAATAATGGACTAGTTTCCTTTTGACAGAAGATATCGCTGTGGATGTGTAACACAACTGCCAAATTTCACAATTCGGCAGGAATTCACATAGCTTTTGTCGCCTTTTTTTCTCCTTCTTACACCAGCGTTCATATCTGTTCGACGTTCAACCAAGTAAACAAATCAGTCTTTAAGCAATGCTTCACAAACAGGAACCGGTCTTCAACCTGGAAATATCAAGTACACTTGTCGAAACGTCTACTCCAAGCTTAGTCTCCTCTCGCGCGGACGTGTTTTTTTTTAACAATGTTGCAAAGTGTTCCACCAACCTTGAAAACATTGTTTCATACATCCCAATCGTTTTCCTTTCCCTGATGTCAGTGAAAAGAGGAACAACATGTTGGTCACATTTCTCGTGGCCACCGCCCTGCTGCTACTTGTCACCATGACTCTTCTGGCGGTTGTGCTGCTTGTCAAGGGTGAGTGCTTCATTTCAAGGATGAGTGATTCTGGCGGGAACATGTCACGTTACATTTCGTTACGAGATTTGGGTGATCGCGTGTGAAGTTGCTGCCAAAATCACGTAACAAAATGTCACGTGGCACGTTTTCGTCCACATAACGCAACGCAATGTCAAGCCTAACAAGTTAGCCCCGCCACGGTGGTCTAGTGGTTTGGCACTCGGCTGCAGATCCGAAGGTCGCGGGATAGAATCCCGGCCGCGGCGGCTGCATTTCGATGGAGGTGAAATGTTGAGGCCCGTGTGCTGTAGAGATGTGTCGCTCAGGAGTGATCCGGATCTTTTGAGCGGCTCTTTCCAAAGAGCGAGTGATCCGCGGGTCGGTAAAACTGAGCGGCGGATCTTTGGGAGAGCGGACGGCGGTTCTCTCTCGCTCAGTGAACCGATGGCGGGAGGCCATCGCACTCCGCTCCGCAAGCGTGCGGAGGGCGTGCGGAAAGGTGAAAACGGGTGTCAAAGGGAACGAATCGCGAAATATCGGATTTGGTGGGGCTTGCGTGACCCCACCGACTTCAATAATTCGCGATACGATCCGTTTAAGAGCCGTTTTCACCCTTCCGCACGCTCTCCGCACGCGTGCGGAGCGGTGTGCGGCCCTCAGTGACCCGTGCGTTCCGTCTCGCTCACAGAGCCGAGGTGAGCCGGCTCAGTAAAAATGAGCGGCGGCTCTTTGGGAGAGCGGACGGACGGCGGTTCTCTCTTGCTCAGTGAACCGTGCCGCGGTGAGCCGTGCTGAAGTACCGGGTCGCTTTTCGTTTCGACGGCGGCGACGAGTGTTGGCCGTCGCGGGCTGACTCGCGCTACTCGCATCTCGCTCGCTGTGTGCGCTGCGTGAGGCAGTTCATTGTGAGCTCGTGCAACACTTCGAAGGGTATTTGGTGTCATTAAAGACAACAGGTCAACGTAGCTTACGTCCTCATTAGTGCTCATTAGTATAGTTATAAATATGTCACCCATATCATCCAGTCCTCTGAACTTCCTGAGCATGTATTTTAGCACATCAATAAAACGAATAACATGCCGTGTTCTGTCAAGGCTTCATATTATTTCGTCGTGGCGCATGTTGGAAAAAAATCATGGCATGATCGCACTTCGTTTTGAGCTAAATGCCAGAGGCCCGTGTACTGTGCGTTGTCAGTGCACGTTAAAGAACCCCAGGTGGTCTAAATTTCCGGAGCCCTCCACTACGGCCTTTCTCTCCTCTCTATCTCTTTCACTCCCTTTCCCCCACCCCCACGGACGCTTAGCCGTGCTCCCTACATGGACTGCAGAAATTAGCGTCTTTTCCTAACCGAACCACAATAATCATCATCATCATCCACCTCGCGCCGCCGGGAGGCTCGCGCTCGCCCTCGGCGCGTGCCTCCCGGCGCGCGAGCTCTCTCACTCTTCCATCTGCTGTCTTGAGAGAGAGAGAGCGAAAGGCGCGCGTTGACTATGGAAACGCTCTTTCTTCGATGAACGCTGTACCAGCTCGCAAAGAAGGAGAACGCGCCCTCACCCGCGAGAGACAAGCTTGACGCAGGCAGCGTCTTCTAGCGAGTTTCTTGATTGAAAAATACCGATTGCTCGCGCTGGAGAACTGTTCACCGGCCACCCATATATATATATATATATATATATATATATATATATATATATATATATGCACTGGATCTTCACTTCCAATGAGGTGCCGGTGGGAGATTTCACTTGTGCTTAGTTAAACCATAAGGTTTCGTAGCATGCGCGTTAACTAAATTAATCCGGAACTCGGCACTATCTACGATGAACCTCCGGAGCTTCGCCCACTCATCATCATTCACTCCGTGGATATGCTGTGAATTTTTTTCAATCAAGAAACTCGCTAGAAGACGCTGCCTGCGCCAACGTTGTTTCTCGCGGGTGAGGGCGCGTTCTCCTTCTTTGCGAGCTGGTACAGCGTTCATCGAAGAAAGAGCGTTTCCACAAGACAGCACATGGAAGAGTGAGAGAGCTCGCGCGCCGGGAGGCACGCGCAGAGGGCGAGCGCGAGCTTCCCGGCGGCGCGAGGTGGCTACATACATACTACTACTACAGAGGAGGGAACGACCCACACCCTAAAGTGCTTCGCCCCTAAAAAATTCACGCATATCCACGCAGTGAATGATGATGAGTGGGCGAAGCTCCGGATGTTAATCGTAGATCGTGCCAAGTTCCGGATTAATTTAGTTAACGCGCACGCTACGAATCCTTATGGTTCAACTACGCACAAGTGGAATCTCCCACCGGCACTTTATTGCAAGTCAAGATCCAGTGCCTATATATATATATATATATATATATATATATATATATATATATATATATATATATATATATATATATATATATATATATGGGTGGCCAGTGAACGGTTCTCCAGCGCGAGCAGTCGGTATTTTTCAATCAAGAAACTCGCTAGAAGACGCTGCCTGCGTCAAGCTTGTCTCTCGCGGGTGAGGGCGCGTTCTCCTTCTTTGCGAGCTGGTACAGTGTTCAGCGTTCCTCTAAGAAAGAGCGTTTCCATAGCCAACGCGCGCCTTTCGTTCTCTCTCTGTCTCTCTCTCACAAGACAGCAGATGGAAGAGTGAGACTGCTCGCGCGCCGGGAGGCACGCGCCGGGGGCGAGCGCGAGCGTGGCTACGACGCGACAACGAAACAGCGAGCGCCGCAGCGCCATCTATTGATCAATTCACGTACTAGCTAAGCAGCTGCACGGCCACCTGGATCGGAGCGCGCGGCGGTGTAACACCGCCGCGCGCTCCGATCCAGGTGGCCGTGGCAGCTGCCACGGCCGGTCTGCGAGCGCGCGCGTCCAGACCGGCCGTGGCAGCACCGCAGCGCTATCTCGTGATCATTCTGATATCATTCAAGAGCGAGCGCATTCAAGAGCGAGCACGAGACCTAGCGGTCTCGTGCGCCATGCCACGGCCGCTCGATTAGCAACGCACGAGCGTTTTTATCCAGCGGCCGTGGCCATGCGCTCCCATACTACGAGTTCCCATACATCTGGATGAAGCGAGCACCGCAGCGCCATCACGCCATCTAGTGAGCACTTCACGAACTAGACGAGGTGGCTACGAGGGACAACAGAGGATGGAACGATCCACGGCGTAAGGAGCTTCGCCCCTAAAAAATAACGGTGAACGGACAAAAAAAAATAAACAGAGGTAAAGCAATTGGAGGCCACTGAACTTTCTCCTTTGAGGGTGGAACGCGATAGCGCGAGCTCCATCTTGATGTTTCCACAAGTACCCGAACCAACGCATCTTCTATATCGATCACGTTGCCCGGGAGCGCCGTTATTAGACATTTTTAGTTTATCGGGCTTAGCGTAATAGCGTAGTTATCGGAATAGCGGGATGGAAGTGCGCATGCGCAGTACCGTAAACGGCCGATACCGTTTACCGCGGTATTTCGCAGACTTAACGTTACCGTGTTTGCGTGGTTATCGTAGTTCACGTAAAACATGGCGGCAGTTTCGGACGCCCGCTTCGATCTGAATTTAGCGTTGTTGTGGCAGGATTCACTTCGCAGCAAATGACTGTGCAAAATGGCTTCGCTCGCCTTCAGGTAGCTTCGACGACGCAGCATTAGGGATAACTTAGCCGAATTTTCGAGATCGCTTCCCATTTCGAACGTTGCTAAGCCTAGCGGGAGAGCATCTGTTTACATTTCTGCAACATGTCAGTTTATGCTCTTGGCGCTTTGTTCGTATGTATTTATTTCTCTTTAATCTCGAAAAGTTAAAATTCCGCTGTACGCGGGAGTGTACGCGAGCATTTCAAGCTTTATTTATTTTCACCTTTTTTAACGCATGTATCCTTCGCTAGATGGCGCCACAATCACAGCTATCGGGCCGTAAACGCTTCTCCGATCAACTAAAGCTCGTTTCTGCAACGAATGTTTGCGGTACGGTAACGCTATTCCCATAGCCCCGCTATCAAGCTAACGCGCTAAACTAAAAATGTCTATTGGCACGGTAAAAATGTCTATTGGCATTTGTATTTTAGTTTCATCGTAACAAAATTGTGGTTCTTCGTACATTCAAATAACAGTTCGACCGTGTAAGGTGTAGATAGGTCGCCGTTTACAACTATTCTGACAATCCTTACACTAATTAATTCAATTTTGTTCACTATTATATCTGCGCCATGGCGGAGGGCCTGCGGGGTCAGAATGAACTTTCCCACCATGGACGCCGGCATCGACTCCAGATTTTCTGCGGCAGAACTTGGCGCTAATATCGATACGTAAAAGCCGCAGTAGCGTGGTGGTACTGAGGAAAAGGAAGATGTGTGTATATTGCTCAAGGGCTGCCTGGCCGCTTATGTGGTATTCACGTAAATACACTGAAAATTGTATTTCGCCTAAAATAGCATTGTGCTTCCTTACTTGAAATTCGACTTGCGCCATGAAATAAGCATCTTCTCGCTATTGTACATGTATGTGATGCATGAGCAAGGATGCCCAGCGTCCACAAATTCAACATGGCACGCTGCAATGAAAGCAAAACTTTAAAGCTCCAGACTGGGCATTCTAGCCTGACTAGCATAAAGTCGTGTACAAGTTCTTGATTTTTGTCCTCTTAAAGCGGGCGGAATTTTAGATGCGAAGCAGCTTATGGCGGAGTTCAATCCGGTGGTGGTGGTGCGCGGCGTGACTACCCTTACTGCGCATGCGCAAACCTTCGCCACACACCTCCTCTCCACTCCCCCTCTCCACGTGACCCTTTCCACACACCTCCTCTCCAAACGGCGCGCGTTGACTATACGGAAACGCTCTTTCTTCGATGAACGCTTTAGCAGCTCGCAAGAAACGAGAACACCCCCACGCCCGCGAGAGACAACGCTGACGCAGGTAGCGTCTGCTAGCGAATTTCTTGATTGAAAAAATTACCCCATCTCTCGTCAAACCAGCGCTGGTCAAACCGATGCAAACGCGGTGTGCACCCCCCGTGCTGCTTCGCATCGCCTCATGGTCCCCTTTAGCGGGAGATGGTGTAATTTTTTCATCGTAGTTTGTGGTAAGCCCCTCGTACCGTCTAACACAATCTGTCGCGCCAGTGTGTTTTCTAACGCTGTCGTGATAGCTCGTTTCTTTAATGATCACGTTCCAGGCAATGATCACGAACAGTCCACCTTGACAAACGTGGGAACGGAAGACGGTGGGCTCCAAGATTCCAAGGACGTTTCCGTGGGTTCAGCGGCTACTTTCGAGATTGGACTCAACACGCCTGCTACTACCAAGCACGGCTCCGGCTATGCACCCTCGACCCCGGCGGTCTGTAAGCATTATGTATACGCAGTTACCGCAAAAGCTATAGCAAATAAGCGACATTGTCATCTGTAATGAAGAAGAAGCACGCCGTGCACAGCCCTGCAGCCGTATCGTCAGCGCATCACAAGTGGGGCTCGGGCTGGACGTTGTTACTGCCTTGGCTGGGAGGCCTACGCTGTTTCGTGTTGTGTCAGCTACATGCGCTGCGTCTACGACCACGTTCGGCTTCTTTATTATAATTGGTGGAGGTGCTGGGTATCCATGATCTGATTGTGAACAACAAGGCTTCCGTGCGGTAACTGAGGGGTCTCTTTTACACCCTCTGCACCCTCTGCAGAGGGTGTAGAGGGTGTAATGCACCCTCTGCAAGACACACGCTGCTACTCTGGAGCACACCATCTGGGGATGCAGCAAGGACTCTCCACCCCCAGACCTCCTAGGCGAGCCACACTCAAGCGAAGCCCGGCTGAAACTTCTCTTGAACAAAGGCCTGGGCGCCCAGCTACGGGTCATGAAACGCGCCGAGGAAGTGGCGGCCAAGCACGGTGTGGACGCCCTCTCCCCTTCGGAAACCGGGGGTTTTGTTAATAAAGTTGTGTACTACTACTATAGGAATTATGCAATAAAGGGGAACGAAAGAATGTGGATGAAGAAACACGCCTGCCGCCGGTGGGGACCGAACCCGCCACCTTCAGTGAAAGTATCCGATGCTCTACGTAAATGAGGTACGACGGCGGTCGTTCCATCGTCCACATTTATAGGGTATATATTGGTACAGCGAACATATACCGGTTCCTTTAGTAAGTATACCCGCTCGCTGCCTAGGACAAGGGATAGGACGGGATCATAAGTAAGCGATATTGACATTCCTGCTTTCATTGTGCACGCAGCTTCCGTGCGCGAGCCGAAACGTCCCTTTACGAATGCAGTTTGACCTTGGTCGGTGCAACGTGTTCTTCTCGCTCACACTGGGGCATTTTGTTGCGATGTCTGCTACCGCACTTCATAAGTGTTGGGCGGATGACTTACGTTCTTTATTTCATCTACGACTGGTTCTTCACAACGCAAAAATATCGCGGGAAAGAACCGGCTAGAATATTCACTACCCTGTGGCTCGATGGTGCTTCAATTTTGTGTGGGTATGTGTTTGTGTCACGGGCTGACGTCATCGTAGACTGACGGGTACCATCACTTGTGCGGGCCGATTGCAATTTGTAAGCGCCTTTCTGATCAGTGTTTAATACAGGCAGATGCATAGCGGCTCAAAATGTATAGCAACATGTAGGCCAATAAGGAAAATAGCACAGGAAGAAACACACCCCCGACGACGATACATATGTGCAATGTCTCACATGCCGTCGTTAACAGTGCCATATCTTGTAAACGTTTATGTTAAAAAAGAAACCTTGAATGCAGCACGGCTCACGTTCAGCGAGAGTGAAAAGTATTTTATGGAGTAGGCCTGTGACACCCTTCCATGTAAAGTAAGGAAATACAATCTCTCCAACACAATTCACGCATGTATCTAGCAAGTATTCCGAGCCTTGTGTTGGGTACAGGTTGGTGGGCAATACCTCATTAACCACAAACTTTCCAATGACTGTGTTTTTGATAACTCAGAGGACCCATTGCAAAGGAGGTTCACTGAACTGGAAAAGCACAACAAAATTGTGCGTCTTGAAGTGAAAATGCAGAAGAGTGCCGGAGATTTGGGCAAAAATGTGTACGTAGATTCAAAAGGGCGCCTTTCAGCTGGTTGTTTCTCTTGAAATAAGCACTATTTAAATCGTGCACTTACGCTATGACGTGGCAGAAAACATCAACCCATTGTATGAGAACACCTTTCAGTTGCGTGTTGTGTGACGTTTTTGTCAAACGGGAATCAGTTATTTTTATACTCATTTATGAAAAAAAAAAAACTTGATGGCCTACAAAAGAAGTGCTGACTGCACCCTACAGGTTTGCAATTTTTGTCTAGAATGTCGCAAAAGCCATCACAATGTAGTGCCGTGGCTCTTAGGAATACGAAAATGTCATCCAGTCCTAACTATTTATAAAATAAGAGGTTCATTTTCTCAATATATCACACAGATTACAGTCACATAAAATTCTTCCTTGATTACAAAACTTACCCTCCTATCGTAACGTGGGGATATTGTAACCGTCCTCCTGTAAATCACATACTCCGCACCTCGAGTAAGTCATGTTTCCCTATGATAATTCGCAGCGGTTCCGTCAGGGCCAAGTCGACTTCTGTGCACGGTACACATGGGATTTGACAGGAACACGTTCGAGTTTCCTCCGGACGGTCTGTGCTCCATCATCACGTTCAACTCGCTCTTCGGCCCGGACGGCAACACGCTGCAACCGCCTTACAAGGATGATTTCGTATACTTCCTGGACACTGCTGTCGAAGGCGTTCAAACCGAGTACGCCATCGGAATCGACCACGAGTGAGTGTTCCACGGCTTTAATGATGACTGATTTGTGGGGTTTAACGTCCCATAACCGAGCTCTGATTATGAGAGACGCCGCAGTGGAGGTCTCCGGAAATTTCGTACCACCTGGGGTTCTTAACGTGCACTGACGTCGCACAGCACACAGGCCTCAACATTTCGCCTCCATAGAAATGCAGCCGCCACGGCCGGGATTCGATCCCTGCGACCTTCGGATCAGCAGCCGAGTGCCATAGCCACTATACCATCGTGGCGGGGTAGTGTTCCACGGTTACTTATGCTTTAGTCCAAGTGCGGTGTACGTGAGCGACCAGGAACTTGCCCGACCGTGTTTGATGCTGACGACTGCGGCGTATGCAGCAGCGCACAAGCGCCGATACCACGGCCGCCTTTACAGTGTGAATCAGAGCCCCCCTTTTTTTTCCTCGTTTAATTTTTCCAGTACAGCACTCATACTTCGCGCCGCGCGCTGCAGTATGCGTAAAGACGATGTAATCAGTCGACTGTGACTCAGAGGCTGCGTGAACAAGAAACGTGCCATAATACACACGAAAACAAGAAAAAGGGGCTGCGAAGACCGCAGTCAAACATCTGCACAGATTTAGGCGCTTAGGCTACTTTGAAAGGAACCCACTTTTAGATAGATAGATAGATAGATAGATAGATAGATAGATAGATAGATAGATAGATAGGATAGATAGATAGATAGATAGATAGATAGATAGATAGATAGATAGATAGATCACCTCCCTTAGTACTCCAAGTGTCAGGTAATTACTGTGGCGCACACAACATCGCCAGCGCGAATACTGATTAAGTGTTCGACATTGTGAGACACTCTAAGAGGTTTCCGTCCAGACAATTCCAAAGTGAATAGATTTTTCATGAACAAATTGGAAATATTTTTGAGCTGAGTCCAATAAACATCACTGCGCTGTTACGAAACATCCAAGATGTGAGCTTGATCACCAGGGCAGACAGTCTTCCTTGTCTCCGGCTAACGTCCGCGCCCGCTTTGCGTTGCTCTGCGTTGGCTGCCGAGAATGCGTGTCATGGTCGCGTAAGGGCCTATAGTCCGTTTCAGGAGTTCCGTACAGCACTGTGGAAGCTACATACACGTTCTGCCAATCAGGAGGGCAAACACGTGTTAAACGTATCCCTCCGCACCATGGCATGTGGCAGTCGTGAACCGTGCAGTGGCAGGAGAAGCCTTGGAAAGGGGAGAAGGACGGCGAAGTGAGGCGCCTATTTGCAGAAGTGGCTCGTAGGTGCGTGTCCGAACAATGACATTTCGTGCAGGGCTTAAAGTATCCTTTTCCTGCAGGAGGCCCCCATAGTGTGGCGACCAATACATAGTGGTCACGCTACTAGACCCCTCCTCCCTCTCTCTCTCTCTCTCTCTCTCTCTCTCTCTCTATATATATATATATATATATATATATATATATATATATATATATATATATATATATATATATATAAACAAGCTGCAGCGCGAAGTCAGTGATGGAAATGGCAGCTGGTTAGGTCGTTCCGTACGCAAGCAGTTCTGTGGTCAGCAAGAAGTTTGTGCACATCCTCCTGCTTCGCACGCAGCACATCAACCGAATAGTCGCGTGTTGTGATGGGTGAAGTGACTCGCACTCACGGGTAGCGGTTGCATACTCTGTTTTAATAGACGTTCCACAAATATATACAAGCACAAGGACACAGTGTTGCCAACCTAAACACTAAACCGAAACTGCCAGAACTATGTACAGGATACAACATTTTTCCCTCCCTCATTTATTTTTTTATTTTTTTTTATTTTGGGAAGGTGTTAGTACGTTAGTATAGGTTAATCGCGCACAGTTTATATATGGAACGAGAAATACACAGCAAGAAATACACATCCATATATACACAAAATTATCTATACACATGCCAAAAATATTGAATGCATTAGGTAATTGGTCCACCAACTAAGGAATATTTATACATTCACAATTAATAACCATATCTGTCCGGTCGCCGTCTGTCTCTGTGCGGCTGAATGCGACGACCAGGTGGGCACGACACCACAGGTTCTTCTGTAGTGTTCACGGGCGGGCGTGAAACAGTTTCTGAAGCCGGAAACTGTCCGGCGGCTGATCTTGTTGGCGACCTGGAATCGCAGTCTGCACTAGGCACAGGTTTCGCTGCGGGAACACTTGCCTCGGCGGACACTGGTTGCCATGTTGCAGGAAGAAGCGTCGCATCAACGGGATCATGATTTAACGAAGATTCACGCCCTGCAGAATGGTGCTGAAGGCCATTGTCGCCAGGGCGCCGAGCAGGCACCTTGCACAGCTTGGCCGCGTTCCATGTTTTGCCGTCGTCGAGAATGAAGGATGCTGGACCGCATTTCTCGATGACTTTTCTTGGCTTCGAGAAAGAAATGTCACCCTTGAATGAAACCGATGGTTTCTTCACCCGCACCATGTCTCCTACTGCCACTGTTGTCGGTTTTGCCGCTCGCCTCCTGTCGGTGTAGGCTTTGCTGTACTCTTGCCTGCGCTTGACACGTTGCCTCAGCCTGGCCAGTTCCTGGTAGGGTGCCTTTGCGAAGGGCTCAGGAGATAAGCAGAAGATGTCAAGCTTCGTTCTTGGCAGCCTTCCATGTAAAAGTACCGCAGGGGCCACTCCTGTTGTGGCGTGTGGTGTACACATGTATGCGGCGAGGTAATCCCGTACAGCAGTTCGCAGCGGACGTTGTTCTAGACGGGCCAGTTGTAGGTAAGTCTTGAACGTGCGGTTGAAGCGCTCGATCTGTCCGTTTGCCTGCGGGTAATAAACAGATGAATGCGACAGACGGATCACTCGTTCTTGTAAGAAGTTGACAAATTCCTTTGACGTGAACTGGGGCCCATTATCACAGACTATCTCTTCAGGATAGCCTTCCCGGGCAAATACGTTGAGCAGGAACTCTGTCACGGTTCTTGTAGAAATTTCCCTTGAAAACTGTACTTCTGGCCATTTTGAGAAGTAGTCTACGAGTGTCAGCACAAATCTGCAATCTGGAGGCGCCCTCTCCAGGGGACCAACGATATCTATTGCAAGTTTCTGCCATGGTCTCTCTGGTAGCTCGACAGGTTGCAGCGGGGCAGGCGACGTCTTTGCCGATTTATCTGCTGCTTGACAGATGCTACAATTGTGGACTGCTTCCACGTGAACGTCCATGCGGGGCCACCAAAATTGTTCCCTAAGTCTGGCTTTGGTGCGTCCGATACCCTGGTGAGTTTCATGTGCTGTTGCCACCAGTTGAGCCACGAGAGATGATGGAACTACAAGCCTCTCTGCACGCAACAACAATTCGCTCACCACTGACAGTTCGTCTCGAACTCTGAAATATGGTTCCAGACCTTCCGGCAAGTCTCTGTGTGAGGGCCAAGACCCATTTACAAACGCCTTCACCTTTTGAAGAGTGGCGTCAGCAAGAACCGCTTGTTCAAACTGCTCTTTGGTCAGGCAAGTTGGTTGAACCATGGAAACAATTTCTTCCTCAAAAGTCAGCTCTCCATCTGCCATATGAACGGGTAACCGCGAAAGAGCATCGGCTACTGTGTTAGATGAGCCTTTCTGGTACTCCACCGTGAAATTGTACCGTAGTAGCCTTGTGCACCAACGTGCAATCCTAAGAGGGCGTCGGCCTGAGCCCTGCGAAGACAGAAGCGAAACGAGGGCCTGATGGTCTGTTCGGAGAGTGAAGCTCCGTCCCCACAGGTATGCATGCCAATGTTCGCATGCCCAAATGCATGCAAGTGCACCCACTGCGTACTTTCTTTCAGCCGGAGATAGCGTGCGTGATGCAAAAGCAACAGTACGAAGCTTATTACCGGCGTGCTGCTGGAGGACTGCTCCTAGACCACATTCGGATGCATCAGTGGAAATGATGATTGGAAGCGCAGGATCAAACATGTGCAAGACCAGATCTGAAGATAATACCGCCTTTACCGCGCGGAAACTGTTATCCACCTCAACAGACCAGGTGACGGTTTCGCCTTTCCTAAGAAGAGCCCTCATTGGTTCAACCATCTCGGCCAAGTGTGGCACAAACTTGGCGTAGTATTCCACCAACCCAAGAAAGGAGCGGAGTTCAGCGGCATTTCTTGGAACTGGGGTTTCCACAATTGCGTCCACTTTCCCTGGGAGCGGCGAAATACCGCAAGGTGTCACCTTGTGGCCCAAGAATTCGAGCTCCTGAACTCCAAACACACATTTGCTGTTGAGCTTCAGACCTGCGTCTTTGATACGCTGTAACACTGCCTCCAAGTTCTTCAGGTGCTCCTCAGCTGATTTACCAAAAATAATGACATCGTCAATGTAAAAGAGGACACCCGGACAATTGCGAAGGATTCGAGACATCATACTCTGGAAAGCAGCAGGTGCTGAGGCTAGCCCAAA
This sequence comes from Hyalomma asiaticum, assembly GCA_013339685.2. Classification (NCBI taxonomy): domain Eukaryota; kingdom Metazoa; phylum Arthropoda; class Arachnida; order Ixodida; family Ixodidae; genus Hyalomma; species Hyalomma asiaticum. Next base: position 75,497,378 of record CM023483.1, read on the forward strand.
ACAAACGCGTTTGAACCGGTACAGTCCTTCATGTGTGATAAAAGCTGTCAAGTCCCTGCTCTCAGGATGCAGGGGAACTTGGTGGTAGGCAGACGCTAAGTCGAGTTTAGAAAAGTGCGTGGCACCCACCAAGGCATGAAGCAGCTCATCCATGTGAGGCAGCGGAAAGCTGTCCGGAACGATGGCCTTGTTAGGTTCGCGTAAATCTACACAAAGCCTAATACTTCCATCTTTCTTCTGAATGACTACAATAGGGGACACCCATTCTGACGCATCGATACGTTCAATGATGTCCAAGCTTTCCAAACGCTGCAGTTCGGAAGACACGCGTGGTCGTAACATGAAAGGAAGCCGGCGAAGTTTTGATGCTGCTGGCTGAACACCCGCACGTGTCTTAATCCTGTGAACAAAACCTTTTGCAAGGCCCAGCTCATTTGTGAAGAGCGAGCAAAACTGCCGCTGAAGTGCTGATGGCAGCTGCATAGATGGCTCTATCGGATATGTCCGAGCTACTTCGGCGTTCGGTACCGTGCTGGTTTGAAAACACTGCAGCTCAGAGCCTTCAATGCGCAGCTTCAAGGCCTTAATACCATCCAAGCCAATGAGAGAAGTACCCTGCTCGACGACATAAAACAAAAGCGGTGCGCTGCGATTCTCGAAAAAGACCTCTGAAAAGAAGCAGCCTCGAACCAAAATTGGTCTTTTGGAATAATCCAGAAGCGTCACACGAGGAACGGGAAGAAGCGGCACACCAGAGAAATGTTGGTCAAACTCCTTGCCTGAAAGAATGGAAACGGAAGAGCCAGAATCGACTAACAGCTTCATAGCGACTTGCCCGACTTGAATGATAATGTGAATTCCGGATGCAAGCGGCTGTTGAACTACAAGAACCTCGACGGTTCATCCTGCAACGGGCTATCTACTGAAACCTCGCGGACCGCTGCTTGCGACCGCTTCTGGTTGCAAACGTTTTCAAAATGTCCAATACGGCCACAAAAGAAGCATTTTTTTCCTTTAGCTGGGCAGCGTTTCCAAGAAGCGCGATGCTGCTTAGAACCACATCTGAAGCAATGCGAAGAAATCGCGTGTTGCTGCGAGTTCGATGGGGAGCGCTGTCGAGATGGGGGGCGGTTCCCCGATTCGCGTTGACTGAAAGTGCGAGCACGCGGCAGTGAATTCGGTGATTGCAACGATGAACTGCCTTTTGTGCCAGACTGCGCAGATACTGGTTGCACAGAAATGGAAAATTCCTTCATTTCCACTGCTGCCTGCTCGATTTGACTCGCGAGAGCAACTGCTTTATGGAACGAAAGTGAAGACCCTTCTAACAGAAGACGTTCCCGAATACGATGCGAGGACACACCGGCAACAAACTGGTCCCGTAGTGACTCTTCTTGCGACGTAAATGAGCACATCGCGGCACGCTCTTGTAGCGCGGTCACGTATTCTGGAATAGACTCGCCTGGGAACTGAATTCGACGGTGAAATCGGTGGCGCTCGACGACCAGGTTGCAGGTGGTATCGAAGTGCTTAGCCAGTGCCGCTACCGCGGAGTCATAGACGTCGGGCGTAGCTCCGGTCCCTTCCTCCTCCGTCTTTTCGGCAGCCTGCGAAACAGACAGAGTATTGAAGATACGTTGACCTTCGGGTCCCAAGGAATGTAGTAGAAGAGCCTTGCGTCGCTCTGGGGAGAACTCTGAAGCACCGGACGCCAGCAGGTAGACCTTGAACATGTCGTGCCATCGGGGCCATGGCTGCACGGGACGACCCGGTGTCGGAAGGAACGGATCCGGTGGGGCGATGCCGGCAAAAGCCATCTGGGGGGGCGTGGCTGGTTATCACCCGGGAACTATATCAGCAGGGGTCCCATCCTCGTCGCCATTGTTGTGATGGGTGAAGTGACTCGCACTCACGGGTAGCGGTTGCATACTCTCTGTTTTAATAGACGTTCCACAAATACATACAAGCACAAGGACACAGTGTTGCCAACCTAAACACTAAACCGAAACTGCCAGAACTATGTACAGGATACAACATCGCGCATAAATCATTGTTTGGAAAATTGGAGAGCTACACTTTCCCCGCCCAAGTCACCATTGCCACATGGGTGAACTCCGGCGCTTGTCGAATATATGCCACAATGCTACAGCTGACCTGCCGAGGGGCGCCGGGCCCCTCCCTCCTTGAAAAATTAAGAGGGGGGGGGGGGGGGCGACTTCGATATGTTTCTTCCGAGGCGAGACGGGAAGAATTCGGCGCTCGATGGCCTCGTGGCATTGGCTCTGCTGCACGGAACTACAGAAACAGACTATAGGGTTTAGCGCGCGAAGCAAGAACGAATAGGCAGGAACCACACGTCAGGTACGGCTACGTGTGGTGTTGGCTGCGGCTCTTATTCGGGCTCCTTATTTTCTTCTTCCCGCTGTACGCAAGTTCTCAAAGCGGTTATGCATTACATGCATACAAGTTCACCTCATTAGACACTAGGTGAGGAGTCGCGTGGGAGTCTTCGGATGCAGACTAAATCTTGATAATGTAGAGGGTGAAGAAAGATTCACTGATTGATTTCTCAGGTTTCACGTCCTTTTCACTTTGCTTCAGTTTCAGTTTGCACGCGTGCGGACGATATGTATAATCAGGCCGCCCTGGTTTAATCTTGTCATCTGGTTTGTCTGAAAAGATTTTGCAGAGACGAGGCGAAAGTTAATAACCTGGTTGCGGATCCCTCTACCAAAACGAACCTGGACAGCCTGTGGGACCAAGGGGTCTACCACTATGCACAAGTCAACACTCCTGCAATACAGGCAGACAACGACGTCTTCGAGTACATCACGCAGTCGGCGAGAGGTCTCCAGGTTTGTTTCAGTTAGCTCTTACACGTCCAGTTCTCTAAGCAGCAAATATAGTTCTTCATATTTACCAAGACAACCATGCCCTCGGCGTAACAAATGGTATATACGGAGATACAACGCAACATCTGGAACCCACATGTCATGAAACCTGCTTGTATTAGAAATGATGAGTTCGTGCCATAAGCACAGCGTCACCTTTTGTACTTTTTAGATGTCTTCACCTCGAAGACTTAGCAATGTAAAAAAAAAATGCTGATTACATGTGAACAAATGCTGAGGACTGCGGCCCTTGTCAACATGTGTCCCATGCTCCGTGCTTCTTCTACCAATATGGCACTTTCACCTGGGGGGAGGGGGGGGAGAGGGGGGGGGGAGGGCCTGATCTTAAGTGGTTGCAGTGTCATCGTCACAAGGTGACTTCTGATCGCAATCAGCCCTGATCCAGATCTAATTTCTTGGAGGATATGATTGGCTCATCCGCGCAAGCTACGGAAGGGAACTAATCACTGTATAGGGACATGTGCTCTCATTCAGCTTCAATAACTAAGAGTAACTGTGTAATACCGCTGTCACTCTATGACACGGTATTACCCGGCTACTCCAGTTGCGCTTTACGTTGATCATGCCTTGTCCAGATGGGTAAGTTTGCGGCGTCGTAAATGTTCGTTGTAAGGCCTATGTTTTGTACGAATTAGACCAGTGCCCTGTGGCACTTCTTGTAATGTGGAACGCCATCAAAGCTGACCGTAGAAATGTACTAAGAGTGCTGCTCGTTGAGATGTCAACAGAAGGTGCAAGTTTACTAAACTCTGTAGCAGCCTCCGGAATAGCGAACGCAGGGAAAGGGTCGAGGCGTAAGGAGCTATTACAATAATCCGACTCTGAAATCCTTATAAGCATCTGCAGTGGTGCTGATAACTGAGCGTAATTGAGGAACAGACTTTCATTTGAAAGTTAAGAAACCTAAGGTATTAGGAAAGTATGTTTGAACTTAAATCAGTAGCATAATAAAATAGACAGCCCTCGTGAGTACAGAGCAAGTTGGTAGATGATGATGATGATGATGATCCTCAAGATGAAGAAGACGGGATAAGGCGATGTTTTGATTTGTTAACTCCTACCAACGTAACTATCAAACAACTCTTGGCCAGACCAGGGGTGATTGGCCAAGAGTTGTTTGATAGTTACGTTGTTAGGCGTTAACAAATCAAAACATCGCCTTATCCCGTCTTCTTCATCGTCTTGCACCACGTTTTTAACTGCTCTATTTACAAATGTTAAATGTTCATGGTTGACCATAATTAATATCGAAGCGGTGCAAACGGTGTCTCAAGAACAGGAACAATTTATGTAACGGTTAGCACCAGCTCACCCGCACCCGCTTTTGTGGCATGCGCCCGCACCCCCTTTCTCCAAAAAATTCGTGGCTACGCCTCTGAATGTGAGCGCAAATGGCGAATGGCAAATGGCAGATGTTTGGGCCGCAGCTTAGATCAAGCTCTCAGTTGAGAGGTGACAGTGAAAAAGTAAATAAGGCTCCGATGGAGATCACTGAGAGGCGCCGGGAGCATTACAAGAGGAAAAGCGGAGAACAAGAACAAAAGCGGAATAGCATAAAAGCTTGTGGTATTCTGCCACATAAAGAACTTCCAACCACAAATTTAGTTCTTCTTGGTTGGGAGATAAGCATAGTATGTCACAACGTTTAATCAATGCTAACCACGTTAACGTGGACAGTTTTAAGCAGAAATAAATTCTGTGCGAGGCAAAAGGAAAAAATAACGGAGGACGCTCAAAGGAGCCCTGAAACCATATTTTACTCGGCGAGTTTTGCATCGAAACGGGTTCTATATATTGTCCTGAGGTAAATGCAAAAATAATTTTCGAGAACGATGCAGGCTAACTCAAGTTATAAAACTTACAAATTCAAAATAAAAGCAGACGACAGATATCGGCATCCCGAGACGTGCACGCTGCTTCAATTAAAACCCGGCTTACACCTTGCAGAACCGGAACCGTGCTGCCCTCTGTGGCCTTCCTACTACAACCACCACATGGGCCCGCACAGCGCTCCTTGTGTCGGTTACAAGCAAAATAAAATTGTAATGCACAAATTTGTACCTTTTAGTAGCTCTATCAAGCATAACACACGTTCTCAATTTGAAATTTCTTATATTCGATGCATTGTAAGCATGTGTGATGCATACTTTATTCCTACTGTTCCTAGCCCATCAGAACCTGCAGCAAAGCCAGCATCGTGATGTCATATCCGCTCGGAAAAACTGTTGATGTATGGCGCTGCAGACCACGCGGAAACAGATTTCAGGTGCTAATTAAAATATAATACGGTTCGATTTCGCCGCTTTTACTGGTGTTTCGGTCATCATCAAGTCCCACACGAAGCAAAGGTACAATAAAATCAATGTGCGTAAAATGCGTTTCAGGGCCCCTTGGAGTTTCGCTTTTAGGAGTGGAACGCGATATCGCTGTCGGGCCCCGTTGGCATCGCAACGCTGCTGCATTAATTGCATTGGAACGCAGAGAGAACATTCAATAATATCAGCGCATACTTACTAAAATAACAGGTTGATTAGCGCGCGTGGTGGGCCTCGGTGTCATGCGAAGCTGAGAGCGAGGAAATTGGCTATGCCGAATCGTTTGCCCTTCAGCAAAGTGCTACGAGTAATATGAAAGTCCTTGTGCAAATCTACCGGTCGCACGCACAACGCGGGCTTACCGCGCGCGTCGACAGCACAGCGGTGTCTGTGCACGGTAGTGTGTAGACGTTTCTTTTGCCGATCAGAAATGCACTCTGCGGCGCGTGTATGCGCCTATCATATAAGCGCTATTTGTTGGAGTAATCCTGCGGGGTCGAGGCAAATTGCTCGAAAGCATGCCGAGTGACAGTTAGTGCGTGCGTATTGTTTCTTATTTTGCTGTAAGAGCCGTTAACGCAAACAACAAGAGCAACTGACGTTAGATAAGCACCGCCACCACAAATGCCTGATGCAATAAGTTTAGTTACAATGTGTACCGGTGCACGAAGAACTTTTTTGGACGAACAATAGCGTGCTTCTAAGGCACGTAGTCGGCCCGGATTCTATTGCTACCCTGGCACGGCTAAGCGTCCGTGGGGGTGGGGGAAAGGGAGTGAGAGAGATAGAGAGGAGAGAAAGACCGTAGTGGAGGGCTCCGGAAATTTAGACCACCTGGGGTTCTTTAACGTGCACTGACAACGCACAGTACACGGGCCTCTGGCATTTTCGCCTCCATCGAAAATGCGACCGCCGCGGCCGGGATCGAACACGCGTTTGTGCTAGCGCGTTACGGCCCGTGTAAGAAGCTGGTGTAAGACGCTGTGGCCTCTCCGCCTTATACTCTCTCAGCAGTCATGTGATGGCGTCGGCAAACGCGGTGCGCGTTCCGGCCTGTGTAAGGGGCTGTGTAAGACTTCTTTACATGATGATCGACTGGGCGAATTACACGGAAGGTTCACGGTTTGCCGATGATTCCCTCCGGAGCTTCGCCCACTCATCATCATTCACCCCGTGGATATGCTGTGATTTTTTTCTTGCTTCTGTAACATGCACCAACTAGCCCAGCAACAAACTCTGCTGGGGATAATATCTGCCGGACTTTTCTTATTTTTCAAAAATAAACATGACCTTCATCCAGTCGTCTCTCTCCTTCCTTTTCCTTTTTTGACCTCCTTTTCGGTGCAGATGATCTCGGCTCTGATGAATGACAAGAAGCAGGAGTCTGGGTCACTGCCAAGCTACACAATATTACACTACCCATTGAAATCTGACGAGGTGGCTCCCGATGTATTAAAGGCATTAAGGTGAGCATCTAAATCCTCACTGGAGTTATACGAGTAAACGTTCACTGCCCAGTGGCAGCTCCTGCGGTCACTGGTGGTTCAGAGTACTGGTCTTAGTCGGCAGGCACTCGCACATTGACGTTGTTTTCCAACGCTGCTAGCCTCGGTAGGTACAGTGACGTAGGTCTTCTATATCGAAAAAAAAAAACTGAAAAACAAGTTCTTCTACTGGCAGCAGGGGGACGCGCAAAGCTTGACCAACCCCGTGGAGCCGTTGACCGCTCCCTTCTTTCTTTGGCAGAAAAATCCAAGGAATTCCCGTGGCTCAAATGTGTTAACATATTACGTATTTATTTATTTATTCGTTTGTTTGTATTTCGCGCTTTGAAAATGCAGCCGCCCCTTACAAAAATTTCTAGAAACATTAACTTGGCAGTCTACAGACAATTGTTACTAGAACCCACCAACAACAAACAGAATGTCTACCAAAGGTCTGTGTACTTCTTTACTGACTGCTTGTTGGCGTTCTTGGTACCAACAACAAACAGAATGTCTACCAAAGGTCTCTGTACTTCTTTACTGACTGCTTGTTGGCGTTCTGGAAACAATTGGCCACCAACAGTACATTGACGCGTGTTAATAGGCTGTGTGCTTACTTTCTACCAGTGCCCTATGAACATCTGTCTTTTGACGCCCTAGGAACATACTGCCAAAATGTTTGTAGACTTTCTGTGGATCATCTACTAACATTTGTCTCAGTTTACTGACTGCTTGTTGGCGTTCTGGAAACAAGTGGCCGCCAACAGTACATAGACGTGTATTCATAGGCTGTCTGCTTTATTTCTACCAGTGCCCTATGAACTTTGTCTTTTTGACGCCCTAGGAACATACTGCCAAATGTTTGTAGACTTTCTGTGGATCATCTACTAACATTTGTCTCAGTATACCATTTTAACAATTGGTTAATATATCTAGTGAGGCATGTTTATGCACACACTGTTCACATTCTCAGAATGGTCTACCAACATATGTTACCCCGTGACAGCTTGTGTCGATATGTGTGAACGAGTTGTACAACCAAGCGCAAGCAAAATACATACGAAGAAGTAGCAAAGTGAATAATTTATTATCCTTCTTTGGTACGCAGCAGTAAGAATAATAGACAAGCGCATTATGTAGTAAACATTAAAATAGGCACTGTAAAGCAGCCTCGACTTAGCACGAGGTGGCTAGATAAATAGATGATTAAAATAAGCAGATCTGCTTTAGCCTCACAAACACATTCGCATAGAAGTATGATTTGTTCACGAGTATTTCAACTATAAGAAAGTTCATTAATTGATAAAAAGGAAATAAAGAAAGACAGTGTCATTTAACTTGAAAATTCATTCCATTAGTAATTTACTACCAACCGCAGGGAGCGCGCGCCCGAGCGAGCCGAGCGTTGACAATGCGGCTGGCCGAGAGACTCTTCGTTGCGCAGTTGTAACCTTAAAATCCAGTCACCCGTGGCGCATGCCCGTACTTCCTTGCCCTAGCACTGCGGGTATATGAGTCACACACGTTATCGTAGCTTCGTTAATCGTGACATGTGTGACAAGCATGTCCACGGCCGGACTCGACTCTTTCTCCTCCGCGCGGAGGAGAAAGAGTCGAGTCCGGCCGTGGCATGTCATGTTAGCGATGTCACTGTAGTTACGGTCAAATGTATAGCTGAACCCCAGAAAATGCTTCGTATTTAATATGTATCTCTCCGTGTGGCATTGCCGTGGCGTCGAGTACAATCTCGACGATGTTTGGTCAACTACCCGGGCCAATGGCTCGTCTGTATGGGTGGCGCTGATCTTTTCCGCCAAGGACGCCCTACACCTACAAAGGGCATTTGGGGCGAAGCTCCTTAGGGTCGAGGCTTCCGGCGCGCGATCTCTCTCCCTCTTCGACAGCGGCGGTCGTGAGTGCAGTCAGATGGTGTGTGTGCATTTGTGGGCCGATTCCGGATGATGATCATCATCATTCCGGAGGAACCAAGACAGTGTCATCTGCTGTCGTGAGAGAGAGCGAACGGCGCGCGTTGGCTATGGAAACGCACTTTCTTCGATGCGGCGGTCGCATTTCCGATGGAGGTGAAAATGCCAGAGGCCCGTGTACTGTGCGTTGTCAGTACACGTTAAAGAACCCAGGTGGTCGAAATTTTCCGGAGCCCTCCACTACGGCCTTTCTCTCTTTCCTATATCTTTCAGTCCCTTTCCCCTACCCCCACGGACGCTTAGCCGTACTCACGATATGGGCTGCAAAAATTAGCGTCCTTTCCTTAACCGAACCACAATCATCATCATCATAATGAACGCTTTTCCGAGGGTCGCGGGATCGAATCCCGGCCGCGGCGGCTGCATTTCGATGGAGGCGAAATGTTGAGGCCCGTGTGCTGTGCGATGTCAGTGCACGTTAAAGAAACCCAGGTGGTCGAAATTTCCGGAGCCCTCCACTACGGCGTCTCTCATAATCCGAGCTGGTTTTGGGACGTTAAACCTCACATAACAACAACAACAATGAATGCTTTACCAGCTCGCAAGGAACGAGAACGCGCCCTCGCCCGCGAGAGACAACGCTGACGCAGGCAGCGTCTGCTAGCGAGTTTCTTGATGGAAAAAAAACCGACTGCTCGTGCTGCACAACCGTCCACCGGCCACCCCATATATATATATATATATATATATATATATATATATATATATATATATATATATATATATATATATATATATATATATATAGGCACTGGATCTTCATCTGCCATGCAGTGCAGTGCCCGTGGGAGATTTCTCTTGTGCGCAGTTGAACCATAAGGATTCGCAGCGTGTGCGTTAACTAAATTAATTCCGAACTCGGCACGATCTATGACGAGCGCAGGGACCTCATAAAGACCAGGAGCATAAATCACAACGCGTGTGTAAATATACACACGCGTTGTCACTCATTTTTACATGCATGAGTGGGCAATGTCAGTGGTGATTTACGGTAACACAGAACGATCCCCAGCTTCGCCCACTCGTCGTGGTTCACTTCGTGGAGATGCGTGGTTTCTTTTCCACTTGCGACAGGAGCTTCGCAATGGTGTCGTGTGTAAAATATCAGCGAGACGGGAGCAAGAAAACGCACGGACAAACGCTTGTCCGTGTCGCTTTTGTGTTCGTTCTGAATAGCGTTTTAGGGGCGAAGCTCCTTATGGCATCACCTGGGCGGTCCTCGGTTGTCGATGCATCCTGCGTAGCCAGTAGCGTCTCCCTGGTTGGCTGCTGCGCGGGCTGCGCGGGGAGCGCTCCTCTCATTCTCCTGGATCGTCGCCGTACGTGTCGGATCGCGCTTGGTGGACCATGGACGATGAGAAAAAAATTCCGAACGTTGTGTCCGAAGCGCGCAATCGAACCAGGGACCCCCCGCATCCGAACGCGCGGCGCTAGCCACTACGCCACGAAGCGCACATGGACACATGCACCACGATGGCAGTAAATACCCAACATTAACGAAAGACTGCGCGTTTCTAACGCGTTTGTGCTAGCGCGTTACGGCCCGTGAAAGAAGCTGGTGTAAGACGCTGTGGCCTCTCCGCTTTATACTCTCTCAGCAGTCATGTGATGGCGTCGGCAAACGCGGTGCGCGTTCCGGCCTGTGTAAGGGGCTGCGTAAGACGTCTTTACATGATGATCGACTGGGCGAATTACAAGGAAGATTCACGGTTTACCTATGATTTCCTCCGGAGCTTCGCCCATTCGTCATCATTCACCCCGTGGATATGCTGTGATTTTTTACGGGCGAAGCTCCTTATGGCATCACCTGGGCGGTTCTCGGTTGTCGATGCATCCCGCGTAGCCAGTAGCGTCTCCTTTAGCATACAATAGATGGCGCTGTCCCATAGAGATGCATGCAAACTGCAGTTGGGTGACGATACACTAGATGGCGCTGTACGCATTCTGTGTCGTCATCTCCATTTCATCGTCTCGTTTCCGAGAGGACGCTGTCCCATAGACATGCGTACAATATGGCGGTTGGGTGAAGGTACGCTAGATGGCGTTGGCGGTGCAGCTGCTCTCCGATTGGCTGCTGCGCGGGCTGCGCGGGGAGCGCTCCTCTCATTCTCCTGGATCGTCGCCGTACGTGTCGGATCGCGCTTGGTGGACCATGGACGATGAGAAAAAAATTCCGAACGTTGTGTCCGAAGCGCGCAATCGAACCAGGGACCCCTCGCTTCCGAACGCGCGGCGCTAGCCACTACGCCACGAAGCGCACATGGACACATGCACCACGATGACAGTAAATACCCAACATTAACGAAAGACTGCGCGTTTCTAAGCTAGCGCGTTACGGCCCGTGTAAAAAGCTGGTGTAAGATGCTGTGGCCTCTCCGCCTTATACTCTCTCAACAGTCATGTGATGGCGTCGGCAAATGCGGTGCGCGTTCCGGCCTGTGTAAGGGGCTGCGTAAGACGTCTTTACATGATGATCGACTGGGCGAATTACACGGAAGGTTCACGGTTTACCGATGATTCCCTCTGGAGCTTCGCCCGCTCATCATCATTCCCCCCGTGGATATGCCGTGATTTTTCTTGTTTCCGTAACATGCACCAACTAGCCCAGCAACAAACTCTGCTTGGGATAATATCTGCCCGACTTCTTTTATTTTTCAAAAGTAAACATGATCTTCATCCAGTCGTCTCTCTCCTTCCTTTTCCTTTTTTGACCTCCTTTTCGGTGCAGATGATCTCGGCTCTGATGAATGACAAGAAGCAGGAGTCTGGGTCACTGCCAAGCTACACAATATTACACTACCCATTGAAATCTGACGAGGTGGCTCCCAATGTATTAAAGGCATTAAGGTGAGCATCTAAATCCTCACTGGAGTTATACGAGTAAACGTTCACTGCCCAGTGGCAGCTCCTGCGGTCACTGGTGGTTCAGAGTACTGGTCTTAGTCGGCAGGCACTCGCACATTGACGTTGTCTTCCAACGCTCCTAGCCTCGGTAGGTGCAGTGACGTAGGTCTTCTATATCGAAAAAAAAACTGAAAAATACGTTCTTCTACTGGCAACAGGGGGACGCGCAAAGCTTGACCAACCCCGTGGAGACGTTGACGGCTCCCTTCTTTCTTTGGCAGAAAAATCCAAGGAATTCCCGTGGCTCAAATGTGTTAGCATATTACGCATTTATTTATTTATTTATTTATTTATTTATTTATTTATTTATTTATTTATTTATTTATTTATTTATTTATTTATTTGTATCTCGCGCTTTGAAAATGCAGCCGCCCCTTACAAAAATTTCTAGAAACATTAACTTGGCAGTCTACAGACAATTGTTACTAGAATCTACCAACAACAAACAGAATGTCTACCAAAGGTCTGTGTACTTCTTTACTGACTGCTTGTTGGCGTTCTTGATACCAACAACAAACAGAATGTCTGCCAAAGGTCTGTGTACTTCTTTACTGACTGCTTGTTGGTGTTCTGGAAACAATTGACCACCAACAGTACATAGACGCGTGTTAATAGGCTGTCTGCTTACTTTCTACCAGTGCCCTAGAGCATCTGTCTTTTGACGCCCTAGGAACATACTGCCAAAATGTTTGTAGACTTTCTGTGGATCATCTACTAACATTTGTCTCAGTATACCATTTTAACAATTGGTTAATATATCTAGTGAGGCATGTTTATGCACACACTGTTCACATTCTCAGAATGGTCTACCAACATATGTTACCCCGTGACAGCTTGTGTCGATATGTGTGAACGAGTTGTACAACCAAGCGCAAGCAAAATACATACGAAGAAGTAGCAAAGTGAATAATTTATTATCCTTCTTTGGTACGCAGCAGTAAGAATAATAGACAAGCGCATTATGTAGTAAACATTAAAATAGGCACTGTAAAGCAGCCTCGACTTAGCACGAGGTGGCTAGATAAATAGATGATTAAAATAAGCAGATCTGCTTTAGCCTCACAAACACATTCGCATAGAAGTACGATTTGTTCACGAGTATTTCAACTATAAGAAAGTTCATTAATTGATAAAAAGGAAATAAAGAAAGACAGTGTCATTTAACTTGAAAATTCATTCCATTAGTAATTTACTACCAACCGCAGACACGTGGCACTGTATCTTAAGCAACATGTGCTGTCAGATAGGCTTCACACTTATAAATCAGCATTCCGAGGTACACGCGTGCACACTGCTAGGCTGAACGTATATCAACGAGGAGAATTATACGAGGAATTATGCAGCAAAACTTACCACATGAGCCTCTTCGATCGAAAACGAATAGAAATATGTAAGCAAAAGAAAATATTCAAGCGCATCACACTAACAGAACATACAAGAAGACTGGAAATAGTTCATGCGTGGTCAGAAGATATAAAAAAGCCCAACGAGACGCAGAAGTAGTTACCACTTGGCCTTGTCATTGCTGTATGCAGGTTGCAGTGATCTTGGCCTAAAACAGTGGAGGGCTTGTACCGGGTGTCCGTTTTCTTGCCTAGAGCACATCCTAATAGCTTTGCTCTTCGGAAACACCACATAGTTTCGGGCCACTCATATCCAGGTACTCACACATATCGAAGAATATATCCAGGAGCTCACACATGTCGAAAAACTCAACGGCTTGGGCTGGCATCTCCGACACACGGCGCATTCAGCATGTCCACGCAAAACTGCCAGACCGGTGACACAGCACGTGAAGGGCTCCAGAAATTTCGACCACCTGGGGCTCTTTAACGTGCACTGGCATCGCACAGCACACGGGCCTCAACATTTCGCCTCCATCGAAATGCAGCCGCCGCAGCCGGGTTTCGACCCCGCGACCCTCGGATCAGCAGCCGAGTACTGTAGCCACTAGACCACCGTGGCGGGACGCGCGCCAACAGTGGACGGAGAGCTTTGGCACAATGGATATTCGAGGAACCGCATAGAGGGGGGGAGGGGGGGGGTGCTGCCGGACTTGCTCCTCGTTGCAAACTAGTAGTACTGGTTCAGTAATTTTGTGCACGCAGCATGTGCCAGCGTGGCGTTCCTTTCGGTATGGTTTGGAAGGTCGTTTTGAAGGAACTTCGTTTTACCATTCCTGAGGAAAACTGACATCCGCGAAGTCTTCGATGCGCGTTTTTTTTTTTTTTTTTTGCTTCACATGCAGTATTACTGCTAGCTGCTACTATTACTATAATTCCGCCTGGTCAAACTCTTTGAGAAGGCAGAATTATTTGACATCTTCAAAACAAGTGCGCTTGCCACGCTTGACGGCTACACGCATGTGTTCATATTTACGCGCACACACAAGGAAAGTAGCCTAGCCGTGAATTTATGAGCGTGCGAGCCACAAAGGAAATGCTCGGAAAAAAATGAGCCTGCACAAAGCTTTAAACATAATACCCACAAGGGCTTTTATGTGGCAGATGGTTACGCAAAGGGAATCTGCGGGAATTAGAGAAATATGAAAGCCGCGCAATTAACTCATTATGAGATTGTGCCAGCTTATGTGCGATAGCAATTCACTGCTCTGTGCTGGTAGCAATATGAGCTTTTGTTGCTGTTTTACGTTGTTTTTTTCTTTTTTTTTGCCAGCAAGCGAAGCACATATTAAACGGTAACAGCTGCCATAAATCTGTCTGGTTAAGCAAAATAATGTTAGTTTTGAAACGAGATGACACCAGCGTAGGCCCCTGCTTCGTTTCTTTTTTTTTACCTGAAATGCAAAAAACCGAACGTTTCGGGGTCAGCTCGGACCCTTTTGGTGTGAGTGCTGGTCTTTGAATCTTTGTGCAAGGCGGCCGTATCAAAGAAGTGTGTCATCTGTTAGTTTGAACTGCAGAAAAAAGAGAGTATACGTGAAGGTGAAAGTCTGGAAAGACGTTAGAAGTGCCCACTAGAACAGTACTTGCGGGCTCTCTCAGTTATACCAGTTATCTTGACAAATGGAAGTTTGATTACAATCTCGCATGTTATTTTTAAATGCAAAAGCAGCTTACACTATGCGTTGCCAACAAGTTAGCTCAGGTGCACTTGTAGGGGACATATACTTTGTGTTCAGGCAACGTGCAGCTGCAATCGTGTCCTGCGGGAAATATCAAAGAATCGCTCAGTGTACAGGTTAAACGTTCTACGACTACTCACTTTTAGATAAAGTTCTTCATGCGAAAGTCCGAAGGATGTAATTTGACAGTGTGCCTAAATTATTTATACAAAAACAAAACTGAAGCAATTTGACGGTGGATTTAAAATAGTCTTTATATAGAAGTAAGAACGAAGCCATTTGACGATGTATTTAAAACGTTCTTTATACAGAATTAAGAGGGAAGTATTTATATGTGATGGCTGAAAAATTCTTTATACAAAAGTAAGTAGGAAGCCTTTAGACAGTGTAGTTAGAATATTCTTTATACAGAAGTAAGACAGAAGTCCTTAGACGTTCTAGCTAAAAAATTCTTTATGCAGAAGTAAGTAGTAGGTCTTTAGACGTTCTACGAACAAGTGTTACTACAGTGTAAATGTTTGTAGACTGTCAGTACAGTCAATAGAAAGTTAATACGTGGTCTACTCAATGTCAACAGACATTTTTGTAAGGGCGCTTGCAGGGATCAAACCCGCAAGTATAGAGCTAAATCTTTTTTACAATTTATCGCACATTGCCACTCGCACAACCACTGTCATGTAGGAGTGGGAAAGAGTGCATCCTCTTCTTTTTCTCCCGGTTGACAGCGAGGTCCTCCGATGTACGGCGCATCTTCGACATTTAAACAGCTGCGCTGTTAAAAGCCACTATAGCAGGTCCTGACATTTCCCGCCTTCAACTCAGAAGCGAGCGTCTGTGCTGCAATGTTCGTCGATTCTGCGCGCAGGGGCTCTCCCGTGGACATCTTCGTCGCCATCGCATACGTCGCGTACGACGATCACAACAACCCCGAGTGTCGCATGGTGCCGCCAGTCATCTACTCCTCGTATTTTCTCATGCCCGACCAACTGGACGGCTTGTACGGCATCCGCTTGGTAAGGAGACGTCTCGACAGCATCAGTAAATTTCCAGTGGCTTTCATGTCTTTACAAAGTGCGTGGGAAATTGAAAGCGAGAAGTTTATTCTACGACTAGATGAACTAGTCATAGTATAGCCACAGTCCCATCCGTACTTTTTCGCACTTGAAAGTGGAAATAACGGCTCGAGGCTTTCCTCACATAATTTATGTACAGTGAGCGGGAGAGGGAAACGTCAGTACACAGGTCGCCTTTTCTATTGTTCTACAAAAAAAGTCAATTTCTACATTTCATGTCAATATGCTGTACCCGTAGGCTGTGCCAAACGACCTCGTGATGGAGCGAGTGGCGACGCCCCGGTTAACTTTGAGCGCCTGGTTACCATTCCACCCAACGTCCTAAGTAGGAGCACGGTTGGAGATTAGCACTCGCGTAGAACTGAAGCCGCCATCTGGGCTATCAGTGTGATTGCCACTGAGCTACCATCACGAGCTTTTCTCACGTTCACACGCTGTCCGTGAATCGCGTCTTTTGCGTCACGAGTTCCATCGATCGCCCATACTCCAATCGCAACACTCAAGAAAAAGAGAACTGTACTAAAGCATGCAGACAACGCATTCACTTTGCACATAATAGTGCCTAAGAAATAAGAGAGTCATTATTATGGCTTAATCTGTCTAAGCCTCCTTCTGAGAGTTTGGCATGCTGGAAGTCATTCACACAAGCGATTCGTAGCATGTCATTGCATTAAATAACGTGTAGTATAGCCACACGAAAGTAAGACTTGGTCGTCGGGCTCTGGATTCGAAGTTTCGAATCGCCAACCGGCGGCTATCGAGACCAGCGCACTAACCGACTCGGCTACTGTCGGCTCACCACGCACGCATATTAAAACGTGGTTGCACGAACAACTAGACACAGCGCAAAGCATGCGCCCTCAATGTGCACGCTTTCTATCGCATGGTCTTCGAAGTTCGAACGAAGATGGGAACATATCTCAGTCGCATAAATCCCTTGGATTTTCTGCCAAAGAAAGAAAGAAAGAAAGAAAGAAAGAAAGAAAGAAAGAAAGAAAGAAAGAAAGAAAGAAAGAAAGAAAGAAAGAAAGAAAGAAAGAAAGAAAGAAAGAAAGAAAGAAAGATTGATTTGATTCCGGATTTCAGGAGTTTTACGTCCCAAAACTATCTATGGTTATGAGAGACGCCGTAGTGGATGGCTCCGGAAATTTCGACCACATGGGGTTCTTTAACGTGCATTGACATCGCACAGTACACGGGCCTCAACATTTCGCCTCCATCGAAATGCAGTCGCCGCGGCCGGGATTCGATCCCGCGACCCTCGAATCAAGAAAGAAAGAAAGGAAAAGACACGCATGCCCCACGCTTCGCTGGCCACCATTTTTCCGATAAGGGTAGGGCGTCCCTCATTATTTATTCTCTACAGTTCTAACTATAATATTATATTCAATGTTCACTTCTCATGCCATTAGCACGATTTCATGAGAGGTTTATTGCTTTACACACTTTTACTGCACATAGGTTTAGAAACCCTATACACCCACCTTGTATTTACCCATCGTCATTGACCGCACCTTTGCGTTTACGTTACGCGAAGTCGTGACTATCCCAGGCCACAGCTGGCCCTTGAACTACTGAGCGCCTCATATCATCATCACCCTCCATTCAACAAGCATGTCTTGTCTTTGCGCAGCGGATGTATTCGCTGTTTCTATTGAGACAAACAGATTTATTACTTCACCACTATCATCACGTTTTTATTTCTTCAACATTGCGCACGACGTTATAATGTTCAATTCAACGGTCACTGCACCAGGCACAGGTCCGTAGCACTGGTCTCTTCTTTGTCATTATTTGCGACGAGATCGTGCATCACACGTAATCCTGCTATTTCACATCTATCAATTTTCGTTAAAAAAAAATCTTGTTCCTGATTACATTTTGTGGAAGTTGTCATGTTCCAGTTAAATCTATGTTTGATGATCATTTTTCCTCTCCTAGCCCTATTTATTTATTTATTTATTTATTTATTTATTTATTATTATTTCTCGAGTGCACCAGGCGTGTGCTTTGCAGAATGGACGGGCTGTAATTTTGTAACAATGACTCAGTGACGACCTCACACGCACTTGGATAAATGCGGAGCTCATCGTCATATGAAGCTACATAGCAGTCCTCTTCGCTTGTCTTTGTTGGCGATATCTGTGGCATCATAAGACCAGGACAGACGACATACAGCGGTCGACACCGAGATACTTGCGTGCACACAACAGCTGAATAAAACCGATTATACTGCCCTGTCCACTGTTTTTAAAGGCGATGGCCTTTCTTGGGATACTTGAACAAAGGAATTTAGGTCTGTCTTTCCGTTTGTCTGCTGTCACACGATTCAGCTACCCGGTCAAAGTTTAAGCACTTGCCCAACGTCCAGCCATCTTGAACTGCTGCGTTCATACTTGTGAACGTTGTCGATCAAAAAGCAAATATTATGCATATCTGAGGTGCAACATCAATACGCAAGTATTACGTGGTGTGTTTCTTTACTAGAAAATACATAGATACGCAATTCTAAAGGCCCTAGTGCTTGTTAGGCTGCGCTAAAAATGCGATGATATGCACGAAAGAGGCCCCTGCCGACGATTTGGTGCTGCCGCCTGGCAGTTGCCCAGGGATTCTGCGCAAGCTAATGTTTCCCGACGGCGCTGCCAGATGGCGTGCATATCTCACGCAGCGTAGTACGGCCGGCAGAAGACTATCGTCTTTCGACGACATTTGCAGCGAAGCACGCATATTACGCGGCCAATTTTTCCTTTTGTTTTCTTGTTTTTGATGGTCTTTGTTGATGTGTGCAGCAATTTAAAATGGTCAATTGTGTAATCATCCCTAACCCAAGCAGGCGTCCAGGAGTGAAAATGTAAGCTACTTCAATGTGATCCACGCAGTTGCGCAGTGCCGCTTTATTTGCGATCGATGTTTAATGTCTCAACAAAGGCGCGCATGGCGTGCGCCCCAAAAACATGAGCGCCATTCGTACGTTGTAAAAAAAAGGCTTGGAATTACTTGAAAAAATTTCAATGCAAATCAATGAAATTGTGCAGTAGTGACGAATGTGTTATCGTTAGCGGCTTCCAGGGTAACCTGGACCTCGACACAGCTGCGGTTCATATAGTAAGAGAAAGCAACGCTTATTCTTTCCCACGTTCAACACATGCCGTACCGCAAAGGCGCTCTTGCACTATCTGATGATTGCGGCCCGCGCAAACGCCATATGGATACCGATTTTCGCAAGTCTGCGTCTGTTTTGGAGTTAACGATCTGCCAGGAAACGCGGCACTCTGTTAAGGAACTTTCAAATGATGGAAACTGAAAGAGTGCAATCTATACTAACTGGATTCTTGCATTCACACTTCATGTATGGAATATGCTTGGCACTTACAATAGGGGGAGTTTTAGTGTTGTGGGCCTCTAAGATGCCAGGAGTTCTTGTGTTCTTTTGTTGTGTCCATGGCGCTCGAGGACGGTACAAAAGAACGCAAGAAGCTGAGTACGCATAGCTACTCAGCTACACAACTACGCAAAGCTACAGCATTAAAACAATCTATCACGAGAAGACTCAAAAAGCGGCGTCGTGTTCTCCTGAATTCGTGCTCCCAGTGCGCCAACGAAAGGCCGCTAGGCGACCGGCCCTTCGCAGGCTCGAGCCAACGGTGCTCTGGGACCACACACGTTCATTATGCAACGCACCCTCCTCTCACCCCGTTTCTGTCTCTTTTGCCCATTTATCCCCCATTGCGCTCCCAACAGATGCTGCTCCATTCCCTTCAAGGGTTGCGGAAGCAGCATCTTTTCTACAGCTCATGCATGCCCCACCCCATCTCTTCCTTCCTCGTCTCAGCGCAGTGATGATATTGTCACGTGGTCGTGACGACTTGGAAGCAGCACACCTCAAGTCGATGTGAGGCGAACTGTTTATTGGGCGAACCTGTGTCCAGCAAAACAAAGGAAATCACACTGTAAAGTATGGGCGGCGTGAAGAGTCGTCGGTCGACGGAAAAACTGACAAGCGGCGAAATGCGCCGGCTTTTATACACACGTCATAACGCATTCTCGCGTTATTTCTGAAATTCCAGAAGTCACTCAAATGTGCGCGTCAGGCATGCAAAGTGCCAAGAATGGTCGACAAGGTTCCCGAAGTGACATGCAAGACAACAGAACGCGTGACAGAAAGTGATAATGGCGTTCCCCTTAAACAAACCAAAACAACCGCACGTTTCAGTATGATGCCCCGTGTAATGTGATGCCCGGCCACTCTAGCTACCGTCGTTGACTCAGTTTCTATTACTCTTTCATATGAACATCAAAAGCTGCTTACACGTAGCCAATAGGTCGACTTATTCCATCTCGTAAAAAAAAAGGAAACAGGAAACCTTCTGGATATCCCAAAAAGCGCTTCGCAGAACAAATGTATGGAAGCGAAAAGAAAGAAAAGTATGGCAATAAAAGAGCGCGAGCCCTAGGGTAAAATCATGGGCACTCTCATACTCCTCCACGTTGTCGAACTCGCCATCTTGTGAACTTTCACTTGCCCGGAGGGCACTGCCCTACGGCCCCCGTGACTGGCTTAAAAGGCGGCCGTTACAGAACTTCACAACATGGCGGAATTTGCTAGGGTGCTCGAGCGCCCCCTCGTGAACTAAAGGTTCATTCTCTCGAGCAGCACATGAAGGAGTGTTTCTGCCTAGTGCACTTAATTCAACAGCACTACACAGCCTGCTAAAAGATGCATATTACTGCGCCGACCCGGTTTTCGAACTAGTAGTTCAGTGTTGCATGCCACTTCGCTGACCGTTATACAGACGATCTTTATTTCTCCGAACCGCAAGTGCACGGAAGCAAATGCCCGTTAAACCGAACCTGCGAATAACCCACACTCTTTGGGTTCGGCACCGCTCTTTTAACATAGGCCAGATGAGACTCGCTGTCCGCCCGATGTCGACAAGTGGGGCAGTAAACTGTGAATGTGTGTTCTTTTTTTGGTCATACGCGTGCGCATGGTTCTCGATTGAAACAGAGGGGGGGTGCTGCAACGTCCCCTCCTCTTCCCAATGAGGCAATTTTTTTCAAAACGCACTGCAACATAAGGTGTGGGAGAAATTTGCCCCCCCCCCCCCACCCCCGCCCCAAGATCATTACGGTGCGGTCACCTTGCACCCCTGTGCACACGCCTATGTTTCTGTTTGTCGATGTGGAGATGCAGTGAAATGCATACTCCTCTAGCAGTAGAAATCATTTGTTCAACATTCGTTCACAACGTTCTTCACAAAAATCACTCGCGGCGTCAATGGGACAGCCGATGAGATCGATCGTCTCTTGCAGCGCCTTTAAGGATGTGCATATCTCGGGCACCTCATAATAAGGTGTGCATTTTACGCGCAGCCCGTAAGTATAGGGCAGCTAATGATGTGAACGGCTTGCTCTGCCGGCTCAATTCCGCCTGTGTCGTAACAGAAAAAAAAGTTTTCAGCCTTCATGCTATGTGAAGCAGCCGTCAGAAAAGCCACTGATCTATAGCAGTCGGCAAATTCCCTCGCTGAACAAACCTATTTGGAAGCGTCCTTAGCGCCACCAATGACGTTCACTGTGAGCTCACTGACTTGAGGCTAGGAAGATATCCTACCAGCCGCGGTAGCATATCGGCTACGGTGTTCGCTCACGAAGCTTGAGGTCTCGGGATCGAATCCCGGCCACGTCGGCCGTATTCTGATGTGGGCGAAAGGCAAAGAGCAACCGTGTACTTAGATGTACTTAGATTTAGGTGCACATTAAACAACCCCAGGTGGTCAAAATTATTCCGGGGCCCTCCACTACGGGGCTTGGCTCACAATAATTGCTCGTGTTGAAACGTGAAGCCCCATCAATTATATTAATTATTAATAAAGCGTCAATTACAATCCCCTTGCAGTGTGCCTTAAATTGTACCGTTGCCTCAATAAGCCATTGGTACTAAAGAGACGGAATTCTGATCAAGGACTTGCCACACCCCAGGACAGGGTCTTGTCGACCTTGGAGTCCATGCGAGACAACTGGCCATCCACAACCATGATTGCGGTGTCCATCGGCATGGGCGCTCGAATGTACAGTCCCAGATACCCGGACAAATTGCCTGACACGCCCGGAAATTTCTCGCTCGGCGAACAGTGTAAGCCGACTGGGAGAGCAGAACAGATAATCAGCATTACCGAGGTAGGTGGACGGTACAGTGTAACCTATATGATACGATTATGCACGATGCTTTTTTTGTCCCCTCACCTAACGCCCCACAGGAGCAGCGTATTTTCGCGCAGTCATTGCGTCCGCACATTATACGGAAATTGGATAATACGGCAACAGGATTTGGCTATAGTATATTTGTCAAACTCGTGACTTCATATTGAAGCGGAATACCTTTGATATTGTTTTAATGTCCCGCCGACTAGGAGTTATGCGCTGCAAGATATGCGGACTCCCAGCAGGAACGCGAAGAAAGCGCCACCAATACCGAGCAACTATTGGCTAACAGTGCCATACAGTGTTTGAGTGACACTGGCACAAGTAATGCTTCCGCTCAAGCAAAAAATTTTACAAGAGGAACTTTCCACTGCAATTCCTTTAGATGTATAGGTATTCCTTGTGCGGGACACCACGGTGTCGTCGGTGGCTTAAATTAAAAACCTCCTGTTATTTGACTTATTTGGCCAAAGTAAGAAACAGCTCGCGTCTGTAATTTTCTATGCCAAGCGTGTAAGCCGTGCCCCCGCGATAAGGACGTTTGAAACGCCAGGAGCTTAACTGTTGTATTTTGCCAGGGGCGTTCAATTCTGCACAATTGTTATTTCGCAAGCATCCAGATTCCAGCTATACGAACGGTAGTGATGATGTGGGAAGGCTATGGCGAATCTCAATCGCTGTAAAATTACATCCTTTGTCGTCTACGCACTTACCTATTTCCTGAAATAGCGGTATTTTGTGACGGCAGTAGGAGTCATCTTAGGTGCGTTTTCTGCTCAAACGTTAATGTTCCATTGTGCACGCATAATGAAAAGCGCTGTAAATTATCAATCCCTGCACCTTTCGTGTTATGCAAGCTCACAGTGTCTTTCCCCGGTTCGACCCTTGTGTGGGCAACACTCGTGGTCTTGCCCTCGAACCACCTATAGGCAATGGGTCAACGGCAAGAGAGCGTTGTGCCCACGAGAAGGAAGCAGACCGCGCGCTCTTCTCCACTCGAGAGCCAGCGCAGACCACTGAGGTTCTTATGAGATTACAATACAACAACGGCCGTTTTTGGCGCCGTAGTTGTCCGCCGGCGCCGCCGGTGCCCATAACCACTATCGCGCCAATTTTATAAAAAAGTAACGATGACTGAGGAGGATCCGAACCCATGCCCTTCTGCGTGTCGGTCAAGCATACTACCGCTGACGTACGCTTGTGTTTGAAAAATCATCGCTAAAAGACCTAAACATTTATAAAGCCTGCCGAGGAATCGCATTAACGAATGCAATGTTACGTGGCAAAACAGTAATACGCCACTACGCGTCGAGGAAGGTGGATTGCATAACGAGTGCAGGAATCGCATTAACGAATGCAATGTTAAGTGGCAAAACAGTAATACGCCACTACACGTCAAGGAAGGTGGATTGCATAACGAGTGCGAAGAATCATTTGAAAGGACACGAGGGTGCAGGCTTTGTGGCTCTGCACCCATTACAAAAGCATCAACATCATCATTGTGAAACGATCTTCGACTTTTGTCGAAAGCAGTTTTGTCGTGCCGTGCCATGCGTCACGGCACAGGTGACGTGCGCAGCCCCGACAGCAACCCGACTTCGCTCTTCTATATACCTGATAGCCCGATCACTTGGCCAGATCCCCAAGCGTTTACAATGGCCTCTGAGAAGGTTGCTGCTCTTCCAGCTTACGCTGTCACTGTCCTGCGATTCAGCGAAGGCCTGGTGTTTTTTATCCACTCTACGATTCATTATACTCCAGGAGTACTTCTGAATGCTCCTGACAACGTGTTCTGCGTTGTCACTTTATGTGATGTCCGCTAAGCCTTCGCCTTTGCCAGAAGGGGATAAGTTCACAGTGCGCGTTTTGCATTATGGTACCAGGAGTAGATTAGGCGGTCAAGTGGTCCAAAGTGATATGTGACGCTTCTCCGTGAGAACGATGCACTCGCTCGAACTATAATTTAGTAATAATCGAGTCACACTGACCGACTTCATGGGGAACTTTCCGTTCCCACCAACACGTGTCCATGAATTACTGGTCTTAAAATAATTTATTAACAGGTGCTCGATAGCGTTATATATGCGGGAATGTCTGAACGACGACGTAAGCGTGGGGGAAGCGCATGAATTCTGTTATGTGAAATACAAATTAAAGCAGCTATTAAGAATACTTAGAAAGAAGGAGGTTCTTTGGAAACTGCGATGCTGCGCATGTTTGCCGTCGTGTTTGCTTCGTGACAGGTCTGCGAAAACCCCATCTACAAGTCGCCTGAGTTCGACGGGCGCTACCAGTCGTTCTACTTGTACGACAAGTCGAAAGCCCTGATGTACGCCTACGAGACAGCCGCCACGCTACGATTCAAGGTAGGCACTGCCTGCGATGCCCGCACGGTGGCCCCTAAGTCAGACATGTCGGCGTTTCCGTTCATTTGCTTTGTGTGTATGCATTGATTGATTACTGGGATTTAACGTCCCAAAGCCACGATCTACCACCGTGGCGGGTTGTATGTATGTATTGACACGTGCGGTTGTTTTCGTGAACGCCGTTATCACCTTCCTGTGAATCGCGCGCTTGTTTGGATTGTTTGCGGCGAGCGCAGTTATCACTTTCTATTACGCCCAACGCAGGCCGCGTTTATCTTGCATGTTACTTCGGGAACCGTGTCGACCATTCCTGAAACTTTGCATGCTTGACGCGCACACTTGAGTAATTTCTGGAATTCTAGAGATGATGCGAGAACGCGTTACGACGCGTGTATAAAAGCCGACGCACAGCGCCGCTTGTCAGTCTTTCCGTCGACCGACGACTGTTCACGCCCCTATTTCTGTACATTGTCATTGGCTTTGTTTTGCTGGGCACAAGTTCGCCCAATAAACAGTCGCCTGACATCGCTTGAGTCCTGCGGGCGTCTCGACCACGTGACATTATGTATGTATGTATGTATGTATGTATGTATGTATGTATGTATGTATGTATGTATGTATGTATGTATGTATGTATGTATGTATGTATGTTCTGGGCGTCTGTTGATGATACTGTAGAACACCTACCTGCGTTCAACTTAACTTCACTGAGTACTACCACGTATACGTATTTCTACTTGTCTCAGAACATTGTGTGAACCTGCAGCGCCGCACAGATGAGGGACGAACGAACCAGTTCAACCTGCTGCGTTATTCCCACAACCTTGTATTTTGCATTACTTGTAGAACATACCACTCATAATATGGATCTAACAGCCGACCCGATCCAGCCCACGAGAAAAGGAAAATATAGTTTCGCAAGTCACACGACAACCGACCTCACCTGTACGAGGAATGGCACCGGAGCCACACGGTGCAACACAGACGAGCACCGAGGCAGCGATCACAAAATCATAGCAGTGGTGGTATCAAGGAAACCCTACAAGGCCCGGGAAACAGAGAGTAAAGGCCGCAAATCGGGACCTTTCAGGACGCTCAGGGACAACCCGACTTCCATATCTAAAGGTGTGGAGTGGAACGACGGGCTGGAACGACAGATGCCGCCGAAGCGGTGCAAACCGAAAAGGACACCGAAGCAGTAGACAGGAGATTTTAAAAAAAAATATCTGAAGATAAATATTGGATCGGAATAACAGGCTTACGAAGCAAAATTGGGGGAACGTATGCGATCAGATGGAGAAGAATATGCGCGGAAATGTGTATCGTGAGGACATTGCGTATTCTTCTCCACCTCTTACATCCTACAAAGTTAGCGTCTGTAGAATCGCTAGAAATAATGACGCACATTGCAATTTGATGGTGCTAAGAGGAGGTCTTAGGGTTCGGACCAAGTGCATAAATGCCACCTGGACTTGAACCCCTGCCTGGATTAAGGGAGGGGAGAACAGTTCGTAACTAGACGCCCCAATTCCCTATGGTTGAGGCCAGAGTGGCGATTAATTTGCAAGGGACTATAGGTCAACGGCAGGATGGAACAGGGTGAGCAACAGAATGCCATAATATAGACTGAGGAACATCGCGATCCCCGGAAAGCGCATGCAGGAGTGCTGGGAGAGGGGGACGATACCATGCGAGTGGAAACTCGGGAAGCTCCTTTCCATTCCCACGCCCTGACCTAACTGATAAGCTTATGGAGCACGTCGTTCAGACGCGGCTCAATTCGTACGTGGTGGATAATGTACTACGATACCCACACTACCTTCACCCAGGTGTTAAGAGTAGTACCACAGTATATGCGTAAATTGACTGGCTGTGTGCATAACACGAGAATACCAGGAACGTCGACGGCGCTGTGATTCGCTGTGACGTAGGAACGCACGTCTGTTTTGTCACTGAAGGTACGTGCTGCGCTAATTCGCGCCCTTGGTTGGAATATTGCTGCGGTGTCGAGCAAAACTGTACGAAAGGAAGCTGAGTGAGAGCAGTACATACGTTTTTTTTTTTTTTTCTAACAGTGCCGACAGAGCGGTTAACACAAACCACAACAGCAACTGACGTTAGACAAGCACCGCAACTGCTGATGCGCTGTGTCTATTTAGAACATGTGGCACGTAGGAAGAGCGGTAATGGTAGCGCGCTTGCTTAAGCACCTCGCTGGCCCAGGTTCGATTACTGCCTTCGATCATTACAGCACATTTGTCAGTAACAAACCGTATCTCTTTCTCTTGTTTAACCAGCGTAAACCTATTCTTGTTGGCCCTCGACTGACATATGTTTTAATGTTAATATTGGATCACACGCGGAGCACACGTCATTTCCCAGGCCTAGCACTCAGGGTATGAGGCGCAAGAGATTGTCTCTTCGCTAATCGTGACGTGTGTGGCAGGTATATCACGTTAGCGGTGTCAGGAGTAATCATTCGTGGTCGTCAAAGATGCATGCTCTATCACGCTTATTTCGGTCTATACCAGGTGAACGAGATGACATGGCCGAGTCTGAAGCATAGATAGATAGATAGATAGATAGATAGATAGATAGATAGATAGATAGATAGATAGATAGATAGATAGATAGATAGATAGATAGATAGATAGATAGATAATTTGCTTGATTGACAAACCTGCACATCCCACGATATAGAATTTGGCGCATATTATTATCACAAGTACTTTCAAGCCTAATCTATATGACTGAAAATCCATTTTGTGTCGGCTTGGGCAGTTTCCACAATGGCGACAGACTGCTGTATGACAGAAGCTATCGTCGCATGCAGTTTCAGACTTGAAATGTATCTCCAACTAACTCTTCCGTGTCGGCGAAATAATAAAAAGGAAGTACGGGACTAACTGATCTTGCCCAGGGAGAAAACTTCTTTTTAATTTATTTCACGCAACAGACAATCTTACCTTTTAGTTTTTCCAGGGTAGTCGGTGGCTTTCGCAATTTCAGCCGGCTGTTTTACTTCGGAAAGCTGAACTTTGAAACCATTACGCAGAGTGCTATGTAGAGCTCCTTTGCATACCGTTCGCGCCGCGCACCACCACGGTGGTCTCGTAGCCATAACACTCGACTGCTGATGCGAATCCCGGCCGCGGAAGCGGCAGCATTTCGATGGAGGTGAAATGTCGGCGCCCTTGCAGTGTGCGATGTCAGTGCACGTTAAAGAACACCGGGTGGTCTAAATTTCCAGAGCCCTCCACTACGGCGTCTCTCATAATCAAATCATGATTTGGGGACGTGAAGCCCCGGAAATAAGTCAATGATGCCTTACCGCCGTCTCTTTTCCTTACTTCGTATACGCACTGACCATGCAGCTCTGCGATACCAAGCGAGAAGTCCAAAGCTTGCGGTACACCATCGTCGCCGACAACATCGAGCTTGCAGACATCCACAACGCATGCGGCTACGGAGAGTACGGCGAAGTCCGCATGCTCGAGGTTCTTGCCAGGTTCCTCGTGTACTCGTACTCGGCGCCTCAAGACGACGCCGCGTGTAAGGAGGTCCTTTACTACGAGAAAAAATGAAGTTTTAATTTCTTTCCTTGTGTTGGAAAAAAAAATAAATAGGCGACGCTAACCAAATGTTTGTCGCTTGGCGGTATGTCATCGTCTATACATAACAGACCGAGCGTTGCGCCCGCAGCACAATAAAGATTGACACTTCGTGAAAGCGGCCTTGCGCTATATATATATATATATATATATATATATATATATATATATATATATATATATATATATATATATATATATATATATTCCAAGCGTGCACCTGTTACAGGGGCGCGCGTTTTGCGTTGCGCCTATATCTTCAACCACGCAAAGCCCCGCGCGGCCATGGTGAACTGACGGTGGGTGAATCGATTAGCGTGATGGTCTGCATTCGGTTGTGTACATTTCTCTCTGCTACTAATAGTGATGTCACCTTCCTGTGTCTTTTCTTTTTTTTTTTTCTTCACATTACCTGTGCTATAGTAGCTTTGCACGAGTGAAAGCGCGCGTATGCCAACCTTAATAAATTTCATACCTTGTGTCACACTGGCGCGCACAGTCTTTTACGTAAGCGGTCTTTTACGAAGTTGAAAGACGTTTAATGAAGAGGCGTTGCGGCGCAGACACATGGCACCAACGATCTCCTTTTAGTCTCATCTTTCGAAGACGATACCGAAAGCGTGTCGCTAGCAGTTAAGAGAAACGCAATGAAAATTAAACGATGCATCTCGATACCCACATTAAAGACTTACTGCGTTGCTCGCTTCTTCAAATAAACTTAAGCACAGCAGATGAAGAAACACCAATGTGAAGGTTTCTTGTACTAGTTAAGGAAGCGTTTGCATAACTAGCGACGTGTACAAGATCGTCTGGCACCACTGGGCTTTTATTTACCATACTGATGTATTAATTGGTGCTCTCGACACGTTATGGGCGACCGTACCGAAGAAAAAGCGAGACTCGCAGGCCTTACGGCCTGCAATGAGTGGCGGTTATCTTCCCAAGGTCTGGTTAAACTCCAGGTGTCCGCCTCCGACCATTGCAGACGCTGCTCTTTCCGTGCGCCGACGGCTGCTTGGTATCCGATGTTGGCCAGAGACACTCCCACTACTGATAGCTGCGGGCCCTATCTGAGCCCCCACCTTTGCCCTTGCCGACGGCTGCCACCGAGCCAGGACGCAGCTTCTCCCCGAGTACTCATCTATACCCATCATCTTTCTGTCCCCCTTCCCCATCCCCAAGACGCTTAGCCGTGCTCCCTCATGGGCTGCAGAAAGAAGCGTCTCTTCCTCACAAGTCACTAACAACAACTTCCACTACTGGCTGGCCGATCGAGCGTTGCGAATCGAGCGGCCACGCGACTGCCGAGCACGGTTTTCCCCCTTGTACAGAATGGCGTCGCGCGAGTCCGGGCGTAACCACGTGGCGCTGAGCCGTGCTACCTTTTATTGGTCTGCAGAGACATACGCCTATTTCCTTTCTTACGAACCACTCTTCTTAACCACGTGATTCCCGATGCGTTCAAGCTGCTCACGAGAGTAGAAAAGGAAATAACCAATCAAAGGGTTCATTACACCTTCTTCGGGATATAAAATATGTTTTTACGAAGAGCCTTGGTGAGAGAAAAATAAGCATTCGCTCTTTTTTTTCCACCAGTCGAAAATTGCTGCGCCCACTCGCTTCGAGGCTACTTGTTCGGAGCCGTAAATGAGATTGACGTGACGAACTCCGTTTACGAAAAATACCGCTTCTGAAAAGGAGTTCGCTCTGTGCCGTGTGTCTGCTGTCAGGAACTCCTTTTCGGAAGAAGTCTGTTTGCTTAAAGGACTTTTAAGTGTCCCAGTGACAGGGGTATTAGACATTCGTATACGCTCTGCGCTATTGCCGCTCCAGCATTCCGATGGTAAGAAAATTGCTTCTAGATTCTATAAGGGTGTCCCACTTACTGTCACTGCCATGCAGCCCACTCTCATTGTGGCTACAGTGCCTGGAATATATTTCTAGGCACTGCACTGTACTATGGCTATCACTGTCATGTAAATGTGGGCTGAATGCAAGACTGTGGCTAGCCGGTCCCTGCTTTTTCCCTTCTACGAAACCCGCGGGTTTATTTGCGTTTCTTTCATTCATTTGTTTCCTTACTTTCTGTATCTTTCTATATCGTTGCTCCCATAAGCACAATCATGGACCTCAGTCAGGGGCCTTTGAGGTATTCAAAATAAATAAATAAATAATAAATAAATAAATAAATAAATAAATAAATAAAATGTGACGGTGTGGTTAGCGCGTGAGAAAATGGGGCCCCTTCTGGGTGACAGCGCCACTCTTAATTGGGAATGTCCCTAAGTACGGCTTAGCCTCGGCCAACAGCTCAACAGTTTTTAAAAAAACGAGGGAGAAAAATGCTCGGACATGTGCAGCGGTTTGTGGGTGCCACGCCGTGCGAAGTTATTAGGGACGAGATTACGCGTGCACCAATGCTTCGCATTCAGCCGTGTGTAGCGAGTGGGATCAACGTATACAGCTGAGCAAGCTGGGTAGTTTGCGTAACATGGGCTAACCAGGCGCGTTGACGGCACTGTTGTGACTAAAGATAGATGTGGCAAAATTAAGTCTAGATAGTATTTAAACTGCACTGTTATTAACCTTTCTAGAACTTTCGGTCTCGAAGGAGGCGGCCGCCCCTGCTTTGCGGCAGGAGCGTCGCTCCCCACGTCATCACATGGTTCCCGACACACGTGGGGCCTCGGGTCTCCTCCGTCGTTCCCAACGCCAACGAGATGGCACACGTCCGCGCGAGCGAACTCCCACCGCGCCGGGGAAATGCCGCTCGCGGGCGAGCACGCGTACGCGGGGCTCCACAAAGACTCACTCTAGACATTCAAGATCACCAAGCACTATCAGCTCGGCAGGATGGTCTGTCGCCTGCCCCACGCCAAGCTCTCCAGACCTAGTCTTCTACATTTCGCATGTTGCAGACTGGGCCCTATCCCAGCCTAGCCAGGGTCAGCAGGTATACGCGGACTCATTCAAGCCGATTGTCCGGAGTGCCGAGATCCCTTCTGCACTTCAGAACAATGCTCTGGCGGTGTCCTTAGGACGACGATCATCTCACAAGGGAAGGAGAGTGGGAAGAGGCGCTTAAGAGCTTCGACCTTGTAGGGGTTTACTTCTACTAATAACTACTGCTAGCAGCGGCATCGCCGCTAGCAACCCCCTGCAGTGGGTTCGAGCACTCAACGAGCAGAGAATGAGGTCGTCGCGTTCGCGCGCTAGCTATCTCAGCCATGCCATCGCCGCGCTGCCGCGCGCTTCGGCCCGCGGCCCGACTCTAGGCAGGGCAGCGCGAACCGTCGCACGCGACGAAGGAGGAGAACATTAGGCACAACTCTCCGTGCATGGTGATTTAATACACGTTAAAGCAAATAATACAGGGCCGAATCAAGGATCGACTTAAATATAAACAATAACAACGATTACGATTAACAACACGCGAACACACACGAACACAAACAAAGGACAATGACAACACGCGAACACAGGATAACACACAAAAAGAACCATGCAAGGAAGGAGAGCCTAACCCCGGCTAGCGCACCCGCGACCGCGAGCCCTCAGAAAAGGAAAATAGAAGAAGAACATACAGACAGGGGCGTCGGTCGCAGGTCGCCGCCGTGGTCGCTGGGGCTCGCAGAAGCACGCCATCCGACCGATGGCCTGGTCGGCCGGAGGGTCCCAAAAGTACGTGCGCACTTCTCCAAGTCCCAGCGTGTTCTCCCCGAGCATCTCAAAAACCAGAACCGCCAGAACGCGCAAACCTTCTAAGAATTTCTCGCTGCCCAATGGCAGCCTATGTTAAAACCACATGGGGCAAACGGGCGGGCCGCCGCCCCGTCCAGCCGGGAAAGGGGGATGCGGCGACATTTCGTGCAAAAACATGGCGTCGAGCGGGACGCGGCCCCACAACCTCACCGCCCGGCTATGGGGCGTCCAGAGGGCCCACGACGCGGCAGTCAGGCACGACCTGCCCGTCCCGACGTGGGCGTGGACCGCGGCGGCTCCTCCTCTGCAAGGAGCTAGCTTTCAGAGTCGCGTCTCATGACCACAATAAAATCCGCTGTCTGTCTGTCTACGCCCTCACATGAAGTCTCATATGGGACCATTGAGGAAATAATAAGTAAATAAATAATTGAATACATACATGCACAATAAATAAACTCGTCATTCATGCCAGTCATGCCAGCTTCACTGTGCCAGCCGTATAACTAACTGGCTTGATTCTTTACCTTTTAGTAAGTTAGCGCTCCTCCCCTCCAGGAAGTGGAAGAACAGACGGTAACATGCTCAAGGAGAAGATTCATGTTATAGAAGGAAACAAAAAGCATTTATTCTAAAAGCGCGCAGATGGATCGAACGGCGTAAATATTAAAGCTTTCAAAAACAATATAAACACGAAAAAAGAAAGCGCATTTGACTTTCACTTCCGCCAGGAAGATGAACTTATGCAAGTGTCTCTTTCTCGAGTAAAGAGTCCTCCCTCTCTTCCGTTTCTTCGGGGGAGGGCATCGAACTGCTCAAGCACAAGTGCCGCGGTATCCTCAAAGGTCCTTCCGGACAATCCACCTGGTGACTTCCGCGGATGGTCTATTTGCTTTTGGATGTCACTGAGGCTGAGCGACGCCCGGCCGTCTGCTCCCAGCCAAGCGCACTCTTGGAAAGCTTCTCGTCCTGGTTGCTCTTCCTCGGTGTTTTTTCCTTGTATGGGCGGAGGAGAGGGTCAGCACAGACGCGATCTCCAAGCATAGTCCAGCTGCCTGCTTTCTGCTACCGGGCAGTTCGTCGGGTTTCCCCAAAGGTGGTAGTTTTGCTGACCTCGAATACCGTTCTTCAAAGTGCGCAAATGTCTGGGAAATATTACCGTGGACAGGCGACGTTCGGAGCTTGTTCTCGGGCCTCAGACGAGGAGGTAGATACCTCTGGCGGGGCGGTGGCCCTGTGGCTTGACTGTAGCGACTGTCGCTATTGCGTCAGTACACTTCGTGTCCTTCATGGTGGGGCGTTTATCTTGTGCTGCACCACTCCGCGGCGATTCCGGTGGAGGTGCATGCCGTACCCCGGCGATATTTGCCCACGGCTGTTGGACTTTGTCAGGGCTCTGCCGGAGTGCTTCCTGCTTTTCGTGTAGCTGGACGTTGACCGCGTTATAATATTCTTTGATAGACTTTGTGTCGGCGATTCCGGAAACGTAACAGGGGCCCGCTGTCGGGGACACTGCGTCGGTTCGATTTCGCCGTTTGTGTACATCTCGTGACTGAGGCGGAGATGGTACCTGGCGGAGATGCTCTTCTTCCGGGTGTGTTATCTCGAGGGCGGAATCAGGAGCAGGTGTACTCGACGACGTGACAACAGACTCACGGTCAGGTCCGCTACTCGATGACATGGCGACACATTCACGGTCAGTTCCTCCTTCAGCTCCGCAGCCTTCACCGACCGTTGTTGCTCTAGTTGTCCCAGTCTTCTCGGTCGCGTTGACGATAAGGTTGGACCGGTGTTCGTCTCCCTCCGCTTTCTGCGGCTTCAGAGCGATGAGATTCGCAAGGTTGGCTTGCAGATGGCAGGCCGGGCAAGATACGATTACCGGTGCTAGACGACCCGAAGGACAGCTTCGCCTTGTCCTTCCTCTTACTGGGGCGCTTGGGTATAGCGCCGGTTAACGTATCCATGGCGGGCGAGGCCCTGGTGGAAAAGGCAGAGCTTCAGCAACGTTAGTTCTGGCAGCTTGATTCCGGCGGCCGAGGTGGAGCTCGTGCGGGGAAGCCGCGCGCCAGCGAGCCACGCGATGGCACGCCACGAGCCTTTCTGCATTCATGGCTCCCGACAACTGAAATTGCAGTTAAATGAAACGTGCCTGGCAGTGAAGCCTTGGTACTGCTTTCTGGAGTCTTAATCGCTGCACGTCGCCTGCTGCTGTTCATACGACCACAACTCCGTCTTAAAATTGCAGTCAATGCATAAAAACGCATCCCAGTCTTATTATTCGTTTTCCATGCAGCAAAAGGAGTCGACACTGATAAGCGTCGCTGCCCTCACGGCAACTGAAATCTGCTTTTAACCGCGGCGCATGCGGGAAGCGTCTCCCAAACGTTGCGCGCCCGCGCTCTGTCAGGCCAGAACCCGGTGCAAACACACGCGGCTGCTCACTGTTTGCAACATGTAATGCGTTAAGACTCCATGAGAAAGAAATCTTGATAAAAAATGATTTGCGTCGATTTCCCCGTTGTCACTGCATGATCGGACAGTTTGACCGGTAAGCTTTCCGTTCAAATAAAAAACCATGTAATTTAGGTACTTTAAAGATTGGTTGTCGGTCCCTTCAACAGCGGAGCTGTTGATGCTCGACTTCTGACCGTGCCGGTCTCCATTCAAGTTCGACAGCTGGGATAGGACCCACTCTTGTCCTTGACCCACACTAACATGTGATAGTGATTGTACGAAGAACGATACAGGAAGAAAGAAAGGAAAGAAGGAAGGAATATGAAAGCCTGTTCACAGCCTGCTCGAGATACATCCATGCCCTCGACACTTGCTCCCTGTGCCGTAGGAATTGGTATATGACACGAAAGTCAAAGAAGTCTTCACGGAAGCGGCTGAACGCATACGCGGTAATCTGGCGAATAAGGGCAGGAGATGGATTGGGTACTCTGGACACGTGAACCCGTTGCAAGTGGATGTCAGCGGCACCTTGATACGGCATTCGCCCATAAGCGCAAGTTGTCGAACGACTCACATTCCTCCGGAGACTGCATTAATTGGACGCGCCGGAGCGTTATACATACACTCCAAAAAACAAGACTGTTCGCAAACAGTGAAACCATGCAAGCGAAGCCTAATGGGTTGACAGAGGATCACTTTGTGAACGCACAGTGCGCTGCAGAGAAACGTGTTGATTTGCTTGTCAGCGGCCGTGTTTTGGTTGTGCTCGGCTGGCGTTGTTGTTCCGGCGTGTTGCTTGGGCATTGTGCAACCATGTCTTGTGGTGCGTAGGAGGTAATTGGGATTATATGCTATCAAGTGTGTATAAGTGCATGGTGTGTAAGGTGCCTGCCCACCCGCCCTCTCTCCCCTCACCCCTCTTAAACACCCATGGGTACCACCTGCCCGGTTTTGGGTCGCCGGGCCGGTTTTTTAGACAACTGGCCGGTTGCCGGTCCGCACCTAAGACAGGCCGTCATTGGCCGGTTTTTCACTCATCTTATCCCGATAATTCATTTCTTCTTTCCTTTCTTTTCTGCAGATGAACGGTGCACGTGTGCATGTTTGGTACTTCCCTTTTTCCACCTCTCGACCCCTCCAAAAAGGCGCTGAGACGTTAGTCCTTCAGGGGCTTTATCACTTCCGGATTATCCACCCAATATTTTAGTTTGGCGGAAAACCTCGGCGGCAGACATTTTGTTCAGTAGCGTTTGACTTTAGGTGCAAGCATTGTAAAACTCGCGGCGTTTGTGCGCTAGCCAGCTGACTAGTTTGTTCGCTCAGTTCAGTGTTTGTATGTTCATGGACATAATGTTGAAGGGTGCAATAAATCTCACTGCATGTCAAAGATTTCGCATGGAGTTTCCTTTTTTTCTTTAAACATGACTTCAAGTTCCTGTACCCCCCCTCCCCCTGCCCCTTATTTTTGACGGGCCGGTTTTCTTTTCTGGGAAAGGCGGCCCTACCCATAGGATAAATTCCGGTCACGCTCAAAGGCCGGTAAGCACGGCCGATGTGTTTGTTAATTATTTGTCTAACACTGGGACGAGTCCATGCCTTAAATGGCAGGGGCGGTTCCATAAAAGGGCCTTGCGACACTTTTCGAACGTAGTTTGAAAACCGGGCCAATCAGTCGTAGATACTAGCTGTGATCACGTGGGCCAAATATTATTGCGCTGCATGCACCATGGGATTCGAAATTTAATTAGTTTCAAACATAGCGGGAAATCGCTTGCTATCCTTTCAACAAATCATATCACAAAGATACACACGTTTTCTTTATTTGTTCAACTGTTGAACAAACAAAGCATCGGCGAGGGAATTTCTGCGATCATGGGATTACTAGTGCTAGTTTTGCAAAAGACGGCGTCATTGTGGCATCATTTATTTATTTATTATTTATTTATTTATTTATTTATTTATTTATTTATTTATTTATTTATTCATTCATTCATTCATTCATTCACTTATAGAATGCTGCGGACAAAAAGTTCAAGCAAGTGTCACAAATGACTCCGTCTTTTGCAGAACTTGGTAATCCCATGACCCCAGAAATTCCCTCGCCGATGCCTTCTTAATTCAACAGTTCAACAAATAAAGAAAAACGTGTGTATCTTTGCTTGTGATTTACATTTGTTGAAAGAAGAGCAAGCGATTTCCAGCTATGTTTGAAACCACACTGCCAATTCATCTTGGTGCAGGCAGCGCGTCAGTGTTTGGCTCACGTGTTCAGAGGAGTTTCCACGAATGATTGGCCCGATGTTCGAACTGCGTTCGAAAAGTGCCGCAGGGCCCCTTTATGGAATCGCCCCTGCCAATTAAGGCAGGCACCTGGATCCGCCCCAGCGTTAGACAAAGCATTAACAAACACATCGGCCAGTGCTTACCGGCCTTCTCGCTTATACCCAGGATTTCTGCCATGGATATTTGTGAGGGGCGAAAGGGGGGAGGGAGGAGGAGCAGGCACCTTATACATACACAACATGCACATTCCTTACTTGGGCCGTACGTATTCTGAGATGTGTCTCACGGATCTCCACTAGTGGAGGCCAGTGGTGTCGCTAAAGGCGATAGTATCGCTTGGTGACATATGTGTCTCCTTTGGTGGTGAATGGCTGGTTGAACAACCAGAAAAGTGATTGCGGGTTTCTGGTTTGTTCAACCAGCCAGTATCACCACCATAGGAGACATCAAAGGAGACACACACGTCACCAAAGCGATACTATTGCTTTTAGCGACACATTTCAGAGTGGAGCCCCTGCTGGAAGTATCCAACAGCAAATAAAAGGTCACATAGCAATAATAGCTATCGGATGATGCTGATTATTTAGCGTTTTTGCCCAGTTCTTAAAGAGGGGTGATAGGGCCAAGAAGCTGTTCTGCAAAGTAGTGCACGTGGAAAATAAGCGGCAAATTGAGTAAACCAACGCGTTGT
The DNA here is from genome assembly GCA_013339685.2 of Hyalomma asiaticum. Classification (NCBI taxonomy): domain Eukaryota; kingdom Metazoa; phylum Arthropoda; class Arachnida; order Ixodida; family Ixodidae; genus Hyalomma; species Hyalomma asiaticum. The sequence continues at coordinate 75,534,450 of CM023483.1, forward strand.
TCTTCGGTATTCTCTTATTTTAGCCAAATTTATTGTCACCCGATAAGGGTGCTGACATGCCGGCTGGTTGGCGGTCGCGCGGTGCGGCTAGTAAAAGTCTGCAGCTGTGTATGTTCTAAATTATCAGAACATATCATTATGCTTAGTGCGAGTCTCGCCAAACGATAAATCTGAAAGCAACGTCAACAGGGCCCTTGAAGATATAAGTGGGACTCTCAGTGAAACAACAGCAGGGATGATGCGGAATGGGCGGGGGTTACGAACCCCGCCCCCTGTCAGTGCGCCACTGGGGTTGCACGCTTCCAAGGACATATACTTAGGGTTCAAATAAACTATCATAGCATTGCATTCTACTGTCTCGTATTTTGAACTAGATTTTTCCCGCCATTTTCAAAAATATGCGTTTGTCCGCTCTCTCTTTCTCCACTTCCTTCTCAGGTAGTTTCCGCAGCCTTTCCCGGATCGAAAGCTGTGTGTTCGCGAAATCAATGGGGCAGTCAACCTGCATATGAGGTAGAAAAGAGCACGTCTCGTGATATCCAGTGCGACGAAGCCGTTCGTGTTCCGATGGATGGATGGATGGATGGATGCTATGAGCTTCCCCTTTGTAACGGGGCGGTGACATGTGCGCCACCAGGCTCGTAAGAAGATTTAAGAACTTTTTTTTTTCCTCTTTTAATTTTCCTCATGCCTTTTAAATTTACTTCAATCAAATCGATCATGCCATATCAAAAACGGAATTTCATATCCCAGTTCCCTGCCCCTTATGGCAGAAATTCCATATTTTTCCCTATAATTATTTTTGTCCGTTCTCTCTAGTTTTCTGCCACCAGTATTCTAACCGTCTCTTACTTATTTCAATCGCGGCTATGTTCAGCTTCCCGTTGTTCGCCCTAAAACCCAAGGCTTCATGTAGGGTGGTGCCCAAACGTACACCTGGGTGGATATTTCCGCATTCAATCAGAACATGCTCTGTCGTTTCCCTATCTTCCTCACAGCATGTGCATTTTTCTTCTTCTTTACTGAATTTCGCTTTATAAACACGCGTTCTAAGGCAGCCCGATCTCGCTTCAAACAATAAAGCGCTTCCTCTTGAATTATCATAAAATGCCTCCCTCTTTATTTCGTTTTTGCCCTCTCGGTAGTTATTCAGAGTCGGTTTCTTTTCCATCGCTGTCCTCCAGTAAATCTTCTCCGCCTCTCTGACTTTTCCCTTTACGCTCTTTGTTGTCAGTTCTCTTAGAGCCGTATATTTACTGGTGAGCCTCCTAGTTCTCTTTCTCCACTGCGTGTCAACGCTCTTTCTATATAAATAGCGGAACACCTTCACTGCCCACCTAACCTCTTTCATATTCCTTAGCCTTTCTTCAAACCTTATTTTGCTCTGCGCTTCCCTTGCCTCAAAACTCGCCCATCCCATATCGCCCTTTACAGCCTCGTTTGTAGTTTTCCCGTGAGCACCCAACGCGAGGCGTCCCACAGTTCTTTGATTCACATCCATTCCCGATTGTATCTCTGGCCTCATGCACACCACTGAGTTCCCAAATGTAAGCCCCGGTACCATTACCCCTTTCCACAGACCCCTAAGCACCTCGTACCTATTGTGTCCCCATAACGCTCTGTGCTTCATTATTCCTGCGTTCCTCTTTCCCTTTGCTGCCAAGGCTTTTTCCTGTACCTTCATGTATCTATCGCCCTCATTTACCCATACGCCAAGGTACTTGTATTCGCTTACTCTCGGTATTTCTTGGCCCTGTATGGATACCGCCTGGTCGTTGGGATCATTGAATACCATCAATCCGCATTTTGTTACACTAAATCCTAGTCCTAGATCCTCGCCTTCCTTCCCGCATATATTCACCAGCCGTTGTATATCATCTCGACTGTTTGCGAATAAGACAATATCATCAGCATAAAATAAACCCGGAAGCATCTGCTCAATCATCACGCCGCCCTGTTTGTGTGACAGATTAAAACCAATGTGGCTATCTCCTAGCGCTTTTTCCATTCTAACCATGTACAGCATGAATAACAGCGGCGACAAAGGACATCCCTGTCTCAGCCCCTTGCTAATATCAACGTTCTCTCTGCTACTTATTCCTTCCCATTCTATGCCAACTGTATTTTCTCGATATATTTCCCTCAAAAGCTGTACACAATCGTCGCCTATGCCCATTCCTTCCAAAATTTCCCACAATATTTCCTGATTAACATTGTCATACGCCCCAGTGATGTCTAGAAAAGCCACATACAACGGCCTCCTTTCTATTTTAGATATTTCTATACACTGAGTAAGAACAAATAGGTTATCGCCTAAACGCCTGTCTACTCGAAATCCATTCTGAAGTTCTCCCAATATATTGTTACGTTCTGCCCAGGCTTCTATTTTTAATTTTACTGCTTGCATAGCCATCCTGTATAGTACCGATGTAATGGTTAGCGGTCTATACGAGCGAATGTTATTCTTTTCCCCCTTGCCTTTATAGATTAAGTTCATTCTGCTTTTTCGCCAACTGTCCGGTATTTGCCTCTCCTGTAAGCATTTTTCTACGGCTTTCAATAGCGCTTCTTTAGTGTTCTGTCCTAATTCGTTAATGAGGCTAACGGGGACCCCATCTAAACCCATAGCAGTGCGCTTTGGAATTTTTCCTTCGGCCTTTTTCCAGTTGAAATTCTCAAGTTCTAGCTCTTCCTTAGTTTCGCTCTCCGTCATGGTTTTATCCACTGGGGGAATCTCTTGGACGATCTTTTTAAACGAATCGGCTGTTACCTTCTGGATGTAACCCAACGCTTCGTACCCTTCCAATTGATTTCCTCTTTCATCAACAATATGTTGTTGCAATGTGGCAGACTTTTTACCTAGCGCTTTTATGTGGTTCCAAAATATCCTAGGCGCGTCCTTCTTTTTGTCATGAATTTCTGTAACCCAGCGTTCGCTTTCACCTTTAATTTTTGCCTCGACCAATTTCTGTACAATAGATTTTTTCTCTAAATATATTTCCCATCTTTCCGTGACTTCGACTTGCGGCCGCTTCTCCCTTTTTGCCTGCCTGTGCTCCCTTGATGCTTTACGTCGATTTTCGATCGCTTCCCGGATTTCCTTGTTCCACCATCTTTTTGGCGTTCTCTTTCCTTTCCAGCAAACAGTTTTCTTCTCTTTACTTATTTCTTTCGTCATTGCATGAACTAGCTCATTATACCCCCAGTCCTTGCCTCGTATTTTGCCTACTTCTTCCTCTACTCTTGCGGCTATATTTTTTATTTGTTTGTCATTTAAGTACGACCTGCCAAACTTCGACTCTACGTTATTATTTTCAGTTTTATATCCCAGTTGTAACGTTATGCGTTTATGATCACTACCCAAGCTGTTCATCCCGTCCTCGTCTATTCTCATTTCTCTTAGTTTTTCATAGATTCCTTCCGTCATTAGACAATAATCAATGTTCGATTGTCTGTTTCTGACCTCCCACGTGATCTGTCCACCACACTTGGGCCCTGTGTTAACTATCACGAGACTATGGTGCTCGCAAAGATCGAGCAATAACCTCCCATTGGTGTCTGTATATCCGTCAAGGTCATGGATGTGGGCATTCATATCCCCTAGGAGGATGATTTCAGCCCCATGACCAAATTCTTTAATATCGGTGTTTATGCAATGCTTTATCTCCAGATTCTTTTCCTTACAGTTATTTCCCGTCCACATGTAAGCTACACCTAGCCACGTTTTCTTTCCACCTACGGTGCCCGAAACCCAGAGGTGCTCTGAACACGTTTGTTTTACTCTCTCCCATTTGGCTCCGCTATGAATAAGCATTCCAACACCCCCACCTTTTCTTTCTGATATGATCCTGTTGCACCCTTCCCAAACATAATTGTCAATATGTGGTGGCTCTTCCAGGTCTCTAAGGTGTGTTTCTGTAACCGCATAAACGCCTATCTTTTCTTTGTTTAACTGTTCCTCAATCTCTAACCATTTTGCCTTTTTTCTGCCACCCTGCATGTTTATGTAACTAATTGCTACACGTGCCTTCGCTCTTTTCTTCCTTTTACCTCTTTTCTGCCATTTCTCAGTGCTGCCTGCCGGAAAATCCCCCTGGTTGTTTCCTTTGTTCCTTGCTACCCCGGACTCCGAAGGGCCCGCGTACCCCCCAAAAAAGCTACTGCACGTCGTGCAAGCCGCCAACCCACCTCATGACCAAGCCTCCTATCGAAGTGAATTCTGTCTCTTTGGAAACCCCCCCACCTATGCACCTCCCTGTTTATTTCCACTACTTCGAAACCCTTCTCTCGACTCGTACGCCATATCTCTTTGTTTGCATCGACAACCGCTCTTTGGAGGATGCCGTCACGCACTGGTATTTCCGGTACTGTGCACACTACTATCTGCACCTGGGGGGAGATGGCGCGCATGTCATCGACGCCTTTTGGCAAGGTCGTCGCTAATCCTGACGATTCTTTGTTGAGGACGTCGTTTAGCCCTGCCGCAATCATCACGAGGTTGCGTCCGTGAGCCCCAGACCTGAGCTTTTCTCTTGCTTGCCTCATGACTGAACCCAGCCTATGTCCTGGGAACGTCCCTACCAATACTCGTTTGTCGCCTTTCACCCTCTCTTTGAGTGCCTCGGCGCATCGAACTAAATTGGAATCGCCAGCTATAATAACCCGCTGAGGTTTTCCAGCTGGAGTCACCTGAACCTGGCTACTGTCTGGGTGTTTAGCCTGAGTCGCAGCTTCAAATTTCGCGCCCCCATGCGGCGCCTTTTCACGTCGATGAGATGCGCACGCCGCATCGGTTTTTCTCAACTTCGCAAACAACCAACATGGCGGCCCTCTCAGCTTCGACTCCCGCGTTGGACGCCGCGTCGGCGTCGGCGTTGTTTTCTCGATCAAGCCGTCCCTAGTACGTATCCATGCTAGCGCCCTTAGTTCTACCAGTGCAGCTGCTGTCCGAGACGCGTTCATTGATGCAGCTCTCGCGTCAGAGCAGCGCACGCGCAAAAGAAGAGGAAGAACGCGTCGCCGCAGAGTCGGTTTTTTTTTTTCTTTCATTTTTCTCTTCTCTTCGCGCGTTTGTGCGGCGCGCTTTTTCTTCTTTCTTTGTCTGACCAAGATGTCTGAACGCTTGGGCCCGGCGCCTGGAAAACGGCGAACACCATCCGCGGCAGGACGAAAGAGCGTTTCGAACGGCGACCAAAACAACACAGCGGCGGCGGTGGCCGTTATTTTTGTGTGTATTTGTCGCATACTCGGCCTGTCAAAGGCGCTGCTGTTGTACATTTTTTTTTTCTCGCGCCTGTCTCATTTTTGTAATGGTCTTCGCTAATCTCGTCTCTGCATGGTGTCCCCGCACTTACGCCACTGCGTTATCCGGGGGGGACCCGATCGTAGAACATAATAGGTTCTTTGACCTTTTCATGTTTTCTCTTGCGTTCGTGCATTTCTTCATTGACGAAGTGACGGGCAGACAATGAAATGCGCCAAAGCTGGTCTTTGCGGCGCGTCGTTACTGTGAGCAGGCCTGCCTCCTGGGAGGCACCAGAGGGTGCGCGCTCGACTGTATCATGCTTTAGTGGTCCAGACAAATCCCCGGAGGCATTGCTACCGGCGGCGGCTTGTCGATTCGATGGACCGCGCGAGTCCTTGCAACTAAAGAACCGTTGCGCGAACCGTTGCGGACGTGTGACCGCACGTGCTGTGGCCTTTTCTAAGGCAGCGCAGGCCGATTTCTGAGTTCTTTTGAAACATCGGCTAACGACCAGCGCCTTTTTACAGCATTGTTTGATAACCAGGGAATCTCAAGGCGAGTTCTGGTTGCAAGTTTTGTCTTTTTTTTTCTTTCTTTACCAGGCAGACGCTGCAGTTGTGTGACTGCGTTGGCTCGCTCTAAGTGGCGAAGTGTGCGTACAGCGCTTTTTTTGTGCAGGGAGTTCACATTCGGGAGAGCTACTGCTTAATGATGCTTAAAAGTGACACGAATAGGACACTGAAAATCTCCTTCGTCAACATTATGGGTGGGTGCTTTAAGTATTAAGAGTACCATGGAGATTGTTAATCTGTCGGAGGAAAACCCTCCTTGCTTGTGTCGTGAACAGAGAACCACCATATCTTGTGTCTCTTCTGGTGTATTTCTTGTGGTCATGAAACACATTTAGGCAAATGTGCTGATTTTTAAGATGGCTGGCTTCGCCATGTAATGTTTGTCTCTACTATTGCTACAAGACGTAACAAGGCAGCAGTGTTCTATTTTTCTACCACACCTCTGACTGCAACACCAGATCCTATCGCCCCATTGCAGCAGCAAGCAATGACAACTTCTGAGCAGCACTCACACCCAAGTACTGCGAAATCGAGCAAGTGCTTTCTCCGCACTAATGATCGCTCCCCTTTACGCTACCTTCATTTTTCTTTTTTTCTTTTGTTCCCAGAGAGGTACTTGGGTTACTTAGGTAGCATAAGGAAAGTGGTGTACTTATCTGATAAACTACACATCCGGATGGCGGAAAGCGTTGTCCTCCCACATGGATAACGCCATTTCATGTCTGCATGCATTGATAAAGGCAACCTACAGTCAGGCGTATGTTGTTGAGGACTGGCCTCGAAATTATGCGGTGTGGAACCAAACTCGGGCAGGTGTGGTGCTCGTTTAATCACTCTTTTTGCAGCAGTTTGACTGAACCACCCTTAGCAGCAGACCGCTCGACTTTTCGCGGTCTTTTTAAAGATATGTGCGTACATTGTCTCTATTTGTTGCACTCGACATGACCAAATAAGCATTGCAGGCGATCTTTTCGCGATCATATGATCGACCAGTGCTATTTATGCCTCAAGTGATGTGGTCGATGCCCCCAATGTTGTCATTTGCAGAAAGCGGTGCTTCCCGGCCATATTTGAAGCATATAGCAAGATTCCTGGTGTTTGCAGTGCAATAACATTTGGTTCGCATGTCCGCAGGAGCCTTTATGACTGATTGGCATTGTTTTCTGGCTAGATCTGAAAAGCGTTGCAGTCCTCCTATAAAACGATGTCCTAACTGTGTCCTTGTCGCATTAGCTCACCAAGCAAAGATGGGGAAAAGAGGCATAGGTTTGGGTCAGTGGAGTGGGCCAGTGGAGTGGGCAATCAGTGGAGTAGTGACGTTTCTGTCATGCATTTTCCCATCTGTCGTGATGTCCCTGCCACAGCATGAGACTTTGCTTTCCTCGCAGGAGGGAAGGGGACGAAACACCAACAGGATGCCTAAGCGGGCGCGCATCAAGAATAACGGCGAGGCCGCTCCGCCGCCGCGAGCCTCTCCGAGGGTCGCCAAGCGGCAGCTGCTCGGCGAGCAGTCGTCCGACGAGAACCACACGATGGTGCGCAAGTGCGAGAAAGTGAGCTGCCACGAAACTCGGCCCAGCTGCTTCGCCCGCACCTCCAAGAGGCAAGTGCTCGTCTACAAAACGAGCAAGCGAAATGTTCAAAGGGGCCGTGAAACATTTTTTGACAATTCCGTATGATTCATTTACTCAGAATCCTGGTCTTACCAATTTATAATATACAATGTTCCGTTGCATCACCTTCGCCTGGGTTAATTTAAAGCGTTAAAAGCACTGTTTCGATTTTCCAGCGCGAGCTTCCCTCAAATCTGTAGCCGACGTCATTGTAGTTGCCACCATGGCGTACGAGATTGACATCCCCTTGGAGGCCATGCAACAACAACCACGCACCAGCCTCGCTTCCGCACAGCGGCACAACATGGTCAAAATCTTTTCCTACTTTCTAGCATTCACATAAATATTGTCATTTTAAAGCAAATGAAAACTAACAATAAGTTTACGTTCTGAGAGGTGGCATCAGGTGGCATCACTGAATAGTGCCTATACTGGCCTGGTGGTGTTGCGTGTTCCCTTCAGAAGTGCAAGGGTGCTAGTATTTCAAACAGGCTTTATTAAATGTACACTGAATATTGCACCGTAACATTTCAGAATCAGCATGTCGAATATTTATAGAGACAGTGAAAATTACAACCGTGCAGCTCCCTTTTTTTTTCTTTTTTTTTTCCGCAATGCCTTTAACCTCTTACCTACCAAGTTTCTTGGACAGGAATTACACAGAAGGGGATACCAAGATAGTGATTTTTTTTTTAGTCGTGTAACGAATCGGGCCTATCTTAAGACATCACAAAATAATTACGAATGTCACTTTCTATGTAAAATGTATGAACATATGCGTTTTTGAAAATATGAAGTGAGGACTGGCTTGAACTGCACTACACCACAAAGAATATCAGTGTTTATGGTATTCGACTAAGACAATGGCTCCTTGATATTGCACAAAAAAAGGAAAGAACACAGTGGCAATCGAGCCACGGTCATTAAAACAACCATGGAGTCACCAGTGGGTATTTGTTTACAGCTCACTGCGCCCCCTTCCGACTCTTCGAGATGCAGTCGGTATCCGAATTCAGTCAATTCGGACATTATGCTGCTCTGTGTCACTGCCTCACTCGGAGAACTGAAATTATGCTTCATTACCAGGTGTAAAACACCTCCATTAACAAGCGTCTCTTTGCCCCGCCATGGTGGTCTAGTGGCTATGGTACTCGGCTGCTGATCCGGGGGTCGCGGGATCGAATCCCGGCCGCGGCGGGTGCATTTCAATGGAGGCGAAATGTTGAGGCCCGTGTGCTGTGCGATGTCAGTGCACGTTAAAGAACCCCAGATGGTCGAAATTTCCGGAGCCCTCCACTACGGCGTCTCTCATAATCACAGCTGGTTTTGGGACGTTAAACTTCATATAACAACAAGCGTCTCTTTCTTTTTTCATCCCCCCCCCCCTCCCTCCCACTCGCAGCTGTTGCCAGTACGCGACCGCACAGAGCATGCCACCATTCTTGAATCTCGCTTGCCAGTATTAAATTGCTGATACTGGCAAGCGAGTGAAATGCATGCTTTGAGTATGTTTTAATTTTTTTTACAGTGTCATCTGTTGAAGGCCCAACGCAGCTGAGCAGAATGGATCAGGGTAGCTTGACTGTGGCACTATCAATCCACTTTTTCAATGTCCGTCAATGTTTTCTGTGGCAGCGGCACACACCGCGGATGAGCAGAGCTCATCTACGGCAGGGAAAGGGTTTAAGAGACCATCTACAGCTCGGAAATTTTTTTTTTGTGTTGTAATAAATCCTGATTATTTTCTACTCTCACAGAAACAACCATGCTTATACCCCATAGGAAAGGAGTAATGGTTTTAACTTGGCCCTAAAAAGAAAAGTTAAAGAAAATAATCTGGTGGCGCCATTTTCGGGACTGTGTAACCACACACAATAAACCAAGAAATACCAACGCAGCTGCACTTATCTTGCTTAAAGGGCCAGTGACACCCAAATTTCACTGCTTAGACATCACCTGTGGGATCGATCTCCGTCGACACTCACATGGCGTCTACCAAATCTCAACAGTGAATGTAGCTCAGAAGGTAGTTTAAATGAATAATGAAGTTTGCATGCGCAATCAAGCATGATATGCCATACTTCACGACATCAACAACACCAAAAGTTACCCAAGGAGACCCTCAACTTTGCGACGTCACCACGGCGGCTGAGCTGAGGACATGGCAGCCTCAATGATGACATCATGGTTGCCATTGCCTTTTTTTTTTTCTGCTGTTGCGTGATAGCAGGCCTTAAAGAATCGTTGCCACCCAATGATAGCGATGACAATGCGCAGGACTGGCGAAAGAATACAAGCACGCGTTGCAGGCCTTGCGGAAGTGCATCATCCGCAAGTGCATCATCCGGTCGAATTCATTTACCCCGTTGCAAACAATAGATGGCGTTGGTTGCACCTGGCGGATTGTCATTTTCAGAGCTTTCGCGAACCAACACTGGAACCATTTGGCAATAAACAGGCTCTAAATAAATATCTGTTGCATGTTGAGGCATTTGACGTGTGGTGTTAAGATTAACAGGCTCCCAGCTGCACATTGCAGCTAAATAACATCCAACGAAATTTTCTTTAAAAGTAAAAATTTATTCCTTTCAATTGTACTGTGCACATATCTGGTAGTGTTCCTTTGTGGTGGAGAGTAAGTTTTATCTTTTAATTAATGCTGCAAAAATTCAGTAACCGTGGCTGCCGGCATCTGTACAGAAGCAGAAGATGAGATCACAGACATAGAAAAATTCTGTTTTAAGAATTTCTGCTGACTTTTTAGCAAAGCCACCGCCTGCACACTTTGAATGGTAAGTTTTCTAGTGCGATAAAAAACAGGAAATCAAGGAAGGACAGCAGGCAATCCTTTCAGAGTGACCGATAAGCAGTTAGAATGTGTGGTTGTACCTACATGCAGTGTGAAAGGTGCTGAGTATAACGATTGAATCGAGTAGCGTTTGAGTAGGGGGTGATTCAGTGAATATATATACACAGAGTTTGAAAAATTATGGAAACTGCAACATATCGTCGCATGGTAGTGGGGCCTTGGTACTGAGTTCTGAATTCCTTCAAGTGGGGTGGTCGGTCCCTACTGTTCTGCAGGCAGCTGAAACTCTGGCGTGAAATTATAGTCTGAATATAAAAAGCCATCGCCCCCCTAATGTTTCCTTGTTACGCAGTAGAAAGAGTACATGCTGAGAATCAGTGTTGCCATCCCAGGAACCAAAACCCTGCGTTTTAACCGCAGCGCATCAGTATGGCGTCTCTCAGGTGTTGTGTGCATGTGCGTCGTCTCATCCGAACATGGCGCTAACTGATTTGACCGCTTACAGCTACTGTTAGCGATACGTGCCGTGTGTGTGATAAAAAGAATACTGATAAAAAAAATATTTTCTGCTTTGCCATTCCATGATTAGGCACTCTGACCGTCAAGCTTTCCATTGCACTAATTAACAGGGAGTGACTGGATGATGCAGTTTGAACTAAGCAGCTATGAAATACACTGAAAACATAGCACGCCAACCAAAAATTTGACGTCTGTTGGAATTATCGGCAGCTTGCCGTATTTAAATAATCGTTTCCTAATGTAGCAGCTCAGAAAGAGTGAACTTGTATGATGTGCAGGTGCTGCGGTGATGGCTACACTTCCCGGTGGTACCACCTGTCGTCGGGCGAGCATTTCTGCAACGAATGCTTCGACTACTATTATCGCAAGTAAGTGCACCAGGCGTATAGTACTTTGATCGAGGAGGTAACTGAGGGGCAGGCTATAGTCAGATACAACTTTGCATGTCTTCAGCATTTTACACATGAAAGGTTGATGAACACAAGCCTGCACCAATGGGTGCGCAGTCTAGGATGATGTCACACGCTCTAGACAGGGAGTGACAGCCCACATTGAGCTGTTCGCATAATTCTCAGAGCACGCCAAGTGCAGGGCCCTGCGAATCTGTGTCGCATTGCGTGCGCTAGAGGCCAACCAGAAACGAAGCACCGAAAGCAGTCTGCGCTGCCGTAGTCGTCAATGAATGGCAGAAAAGCTGGAGCACTGCGTGCCTTTTTATTTCTTTTCGGCCTTTGAACTACCCATTGTGTTGGCTGCATTGTTTCAGAGCTGCGTAGTTGCTATCAATGATCATGACAATAGTGGACGCGTTCTTGTCTACAGTGGCGGACAGCACCCCGAAGTTCCATCTATAGTTTGTGTGCGCTGCCCGCACACATTGTAGGGATTGAGGCTCGTATCTTTGCCATTCCACGGGCACTCGCATAATCCTTCCATCCCTATGTTCAAACGGTTGCATCATTACAATACTACATATGCGCAAGTTGGGTTATGTCAGCCTTCTTGCCCAAACACAGATCTGGCCATGCAAGTCGCTTGTGATGTTTGCATGTGGTGTGGGAAAAAGTCAGTTACTCTTCAGACCTCACAAAGTAAGGACGTTACTTTCACATCTGCCATCTCCTTTGTTTGGGCGCCGTCAGACTGAGTTTGCCTATGATGCTTTTGCTGGCATTAACTGAAAAAATAGCCCCGTTTCATTAGCATTGTAGATGTCCCTGTCAGTATACGTCTCGAGGATGCAGTCGCTGTGCTTCTCCATCCACCACTGGAGGCCATCTTTGTTAATGGGTGCAGCTTCGTCGACAGTGTATGTGATAGTGTGCCGATCTTTAAGGGGGGACGCGGCCTTCGTATTGCGAAAAATGACCAAAAAATCGATTTTTTGAAAACCACATAGTCAGTTTCTACAAGTCCTTTTTTATCTGATTCCGAAATATGAACGCTGAAAACCGCGTAGAAGTGCTAAAAAAAAATGTTAATAGAGGCCAACGTGGCGAAAAAACTCGATAGAAATCGTGAAAAAACGGCAGTTTTCAAGTCCCAATATCTCCGCAACGGCGCAACCGAGCGCCGCCATTTTGCCCTCGTTGGAAAGCGCGATTCTCCGTCTTCAAATCTGCCGCTTCAGCCAGCTCCTCCATACAGAAGCAAGCGCACAAAAAGCAAAAGATTCAAGGCCGTGCCGAGGCCTCCAATTGGCCGCGCCTGTCACGTGACGAATCGGAGCCTCGCCATTGGTCTCTTTGGCGGTCCGCGTCTTCTGCTACCGCGCCGGCGCGCCTCTCTGCGCTGTATGTTCGTCTGTGCGTGCCTTCTCCGATAGTATTTGCAGTGTCGGCGATCGGGCGGTGTGTAGACAGAACGGCAGCTGATCCCAAAGCTGATATCTTATCGCTCGCGGTGCTCGCGCCTCGTGGCGCCGCGCGTTTGACGATCGCGTCGCCATGTTCGTCAGCGCGTACGGAGCGGTTTCGGCAGCGGACTCCGCGAGTGCTTTGTGCGCCTCTTGACATCTCAGCACGCCATTATCGTCGGTATTTGCGGAACGTAGTTTCAGCGGCGGATTTTTGTTGTGATGGGCGCGTTTAGACTTTTCGGCTCGCTGTCGGTGCGCGCGGAGCGTGGTTGCGGAAGTAACGCGTGCGAGTGCCGATGGTGCGTCCGCTCCCGATCAATCGCGCGCGGCCGGTATGCTTGCTTTTGTCAACTTTGACGGGTCGCTTTGTGGCATTTCATACGCGGGCGAAGCATCATGTGCGAGCGGCAGCGGCACCGTTGCCAATGTCGCGTGGCGTCCGACGTTGCCGACTGCATGTAGCGATCGCGCCACGGATGTGCCCGAATCTCGTCACGTTGCCACGCCGTCCTCAAGTATGGACGATACCCTTCAGGCGCGCCTAGAGCCGCATTTTGTATCACCAAACGCATTCCGCGAGGTCGCCGCGTACGTGCCAGTAAGTTGTGTGTGTGCGACCGCGCTGAAAACGGAATGACAGGCGCCGGTACGCAAAAAAGCGAACGAGTTTCCGATCGTTCAAAATCACGACCTTGAACCCGTTTCTCGGCGTTGTAGGAGTCAGCAGCGCTCCTAATAACTTTTAATTAAGTAGGAACTAGATATGGATCAGCATCGCAAATGATACTGACGTGTACGCGCGTCTGGCAGCGCTCTCGCGAAGGGGTGGTTAGAGTAACTGTATATGTAGAGGAACATATACAGTAACTCTAGCGGTAGTAATTGCCGCGAAATGAATATCGTAAGATTTTCTGTGCATTAGGAGAGCTGTGCAGGCTCTCAAAAGTATTGAAAAGGGGCTAGGAGCTCTGACTAATTACACTGGTCAACAGTCAACATCTCACATTGAGGGTTGCACCATAAAACATATCAGAAAAGTCTGAAGGCTCAGTCCAGACCTTCCAGTGAGACAGTTGCTGACAGTATTTGTGTACCCTGGTACCAATGCCTTTCTGGCATGCAGATCTGTCCATGAGGCAGTATTTCAAGTACAGTCATTGAGCCCACCATGCTTATGCTCAGTATTGTGCAACACTTTGACTGTAGCCTGGACAACATGCCTTTCCCAGAGCAGCAAAGAAAGGTGTCTTTTAGGAAAAAAGAGGCCAGCAAGGCATACCAAACTAAAGAAAGGACATTCAAGAAGCCGTGCACCAAAAAGGACACAAAACACTGCGTATTCAGTGCCCTTTTCTAATAAAAATCCATGGAAAAACTTTGAAAGCCGTTTTCTCAAAACGATTTTTCTTGCTCCTTGCCTTGCTTGTACCGCTGATTTCTTCATGACTACTAGGTCTATTTCAGTTCCGTTTTTTTTCCTATATTCCTAGAAGAATTGCCCAGGGCGTGACATTCTTGCTTTTCCAGTTTTCCTTCACAACATTTAACAATACGACTAATTGCTCACAGCCTGAGCTCTTGTGGTGCAGTCACCTTGTAAAAAACGACAACTGAAAAAAATTGTGTAGCAAATAAAAAAATCTAAGAATGTTACGCCCTGGACCGTTCATCATAGAGCTCACAGCACTTTGAAAAAGCTTTCTATCACATTTTTTAAGCGATTGAGGCTCGGAACAAGGTCAGAAGGAGGACATTGTTGTAAATCAGAAAGTTTTAAAGATAAGCTCATGAAATTTATACAGTAGTATCACAGAATCATTGCTAATAAGTCTACCAAATTTCATCAAAATCCATAAAGAAATAAGAAAGTTGGTTTCCAACGTCACGTCCCCCCTTAAAATGCTGCAACCACCCTTTGCTTGCATTGAAGCTGTCATGCCCAAGAACGACCCTCAAACTTCTGGCCTTCGCTAGCGGAATAGGCCCACCAAATGGTACGTTCTTTGCGCGAGCATCTACAAACCATTTGCAGAGTGCTGCTTCTACATTGCCGTGAGTGGCCGCGTGGAATCCACTTCCGCTTAGCGCTGCCGTTATAGTCCAAAACAGCATCAATTTTGCTCGCAATTTTTTATGATTGTCCGCCAAAGGAGACTGCGCTATGTTGTACTTTTACGCAATGTCAGTCTTCTTGCCATTCTGGAGAGCTGCATGCGAAATGACGCATTTCACTTTCAGAGAAAGCACCTTTCATTTTGCCATGGATGTTCCAGGTCTTACTGGACTCGACATTGTCAAAATGCTTGTTGTTCGTAGAAAAGTTTAAGCACACACTGAGGAGAACCAGAGCACGTTAGTATCCAACTAGCAGCAACGATCATCTGTTTTTCACCCATGAGCAGGGACAGCGGCCTGCAGCTTTGTTAGCACAGGCAGGCCACTTGATTTAGCTGGTGGCCCACGCTGTGAAGAAAAGTGCAGTTTATGAGTGCACCTACATGCCTTGCTTTTAATTTTTACCGCAATGCCACACCAGAAGCAGAACCAGAACCAGGCTGACATGACTCGAAGCATGAGGCGGTTGTCACGTGACATGCAGCCAGCTCCTTTTTGCAACAGGCCGCCTGAGGAGCCCAGTTCGCTTTCTCGCGTGCGCGCAGAGTGAAAGGCTTTTTGAGCTCAATGAGCACATCCCAAGAGGCATGCTAGCATGAAGCTGAAGTGCCTCCTCATCGCGATGTGCGGAACAAACAGCGCCAACAGTCAAACCGATATGCCACTGGCTGTCGGGCAGCAACTGGAGCTTTCCCCAAGGCTTTCTGTTGAAGACAGTGGTTACATAAAAGATACCCAGTAACTAATTAGAGGCTGCTTCATCATTAAAAGCAGCTGGCATGTTCACTCTTGGGAGGTAGATGGTGGCGTGGCAGTGCAGGAAGAGAGTTTTGTTGTCGAACTGTGGCACTACGCAGTGTGGCAAGAGGCAAGGCAAAGCCGGCAACCTTTCTCGTGTATCTGGTGGTAGGCTGAAAAATAAATAATTAGAAGGAAGTGCTTGCTTGGTTTGTAGGCAGGGCTGCCTGTGTGATACGGTGAAGGAAGTTTTCGCTAGGAGATGTGCCGGCCAAAAGGGCAAATGATGTTGGCGGAGGCTGCCGAGAGCGAAGAATTAGCCGTTTTTGAAGCCTTGGTGATTTATGCAACAAAAGCATAAAAGGATGTTTGATGGAAGGATTTTTTTGTTTTTCTCTAAAAACTATTTCGCTGTTACCGCTGAGTTACTTGTATGTATTTCGTTAAAACTGGACCGAAAATGCATTGAAGATGCAGAAACTGGGATGGGAAATCAAAATCGCTTCGTTGTAACCACCATTTCACTTTAAGAGGGTTCATTGTAAGTGGGCTAGACTGTACACTAATCATACAATAAATTTATTTGCCCATGTTTAGCAGCACATTTCTATGTAATTTAACATCTCATTATTCACAATTATATTTGAACATTATTGAAAAAAATGTTCGATTCAATTCACCCTCAAAATTTTGCTATTTGCACAGTTTTAAACATAAGTAAACTGAAAGTTGAAAGATGGTCTGTTACATATCCATAAGTTGTAATGAGCATAAACTGTATTTTGTAAAAACAGGATGTTTGAAACTGGAAGTTCACATCCACGTGTTGACCGTCGTTGCTGTGTGGATGTGCTGCATGTTGACACCAGCACCAGATTTTCGACTGGTCGTCTTGGTATAAAACTTTCTATTGCCCAGCACTGACGTGTTTGTGCCTTCTTGCTGTCATTCTCTTCTGCCATTCAGTACCAAGCCTGGCTACACGGAGTACTGGAGTTGGCGGGAGCACTGGTCACGCAATGCCCGATCAGAGGCCTCACTTCGCCTCTTCATGGCCGACCAGGTCCTGCCAGTTCTGGGCACAGTGCGTGCGCTGCCGTAAGTGGCGCCGCCTGCCCAAAGGTGACGACCTCACACCGGAGTTCGTAGACTCCTTCACCTGCAGCGACATTCCTTCATACGATGACAGCACGGTGGGTACACTATCCTGGGGGTTATGAATGCCCTTCCTCCATGGGTGCTGCAGTTTTCACTGGAATCGAAATGGAAATTGTTTTATTTGCCGTCCTGTATAATTACAAAGACGATGGGGAAACCGTAGAGTAAGAGCTGTCCTTGCAGCTACGTGACGTGTCTAGAACTCTGTCTTCACATCAGATTCATACTACAGTCCAACCTTGTAAATTCAAACTCCAAGAGTAGGGGAAATCTGTAGGAATTAAGGGGGGACAAGGCGATAAAATCACGAAAAATTCTGAAAAAGTTAATTTTCCTAAAATAACATTTTCAGTTTCTGTTGTTCTTTCTTTGGCTGGTTCCAGAATATCTTTGCTGAAAACTGTAGAAATGCTCTAAAAATTTTATTTCACCCTCTTAGGAGGCCTAAGTCATTGTGCAAATAATGAAAAAACTGCGATAGCTCCACAGCTACGCTACCAGCCACCACCATCTTGGGCTCATTGGAAAGGGCAGTTCTACGTATTCAAGTTTCCAACTTTCAGCTATCTCTTCCATGGCTAAACAAATGTGCAAAGAGCATATGTTAGAAGGCCGTTTTGAAGCCTCCAATTGGCTGAATCTGCCATATTGCCCCTGTGCGCTTCTCCATTGGCACAGCGCACACCTCAAGAGTGATCATCGTCTGCTCCTTGCGCCTCGCGAGGTTACGGCATTGCGCGTTCACAAATTAACAAAGCAGTGCAGCCAGGCATGTTGTGAAGCCAAACCTGACATGCTGATGCAGATGTATCCACATTATTTCAAGCCACCATTCCTACACCTTGCAACTAGCACCGCAAAATGTGGATGCTTCTTTGTGCCTTCTTATGCATAGCATCCTCTTCTCAGCAGTGCAGTATAGTCAAATCTCGTTGATGAGAACTTCGCTGGGATAGAAAATTAGTTCGAATTAACTGGAGTTAAGATTGGTGGGGGGTCCCTTTAAGTAGCGACACAGCGTGCATTTTCAGTGTTAGAAACGCATGCACGATAACGCAGGCTCTATCGCACATCCTATGTCAACAACACACTGTCAGTAACTACACACTGTCATTTTCTGCCCGATGGCAGTGGTCAAAGTGTCCTGCTTTTCAATCAGAAGTAAAGCAGGACAGTAAGCCACTGATTTGTCTTATAATAAGCGTCTCCAGACATAGCAGCTCACTGTTGACACGTGCGGTGCATAGTTTCGAAAGCAGATGAGTGTTGTGATGTGCTGCCGCGGACATGTCAACTCGCTCTTGGTGTGTGGAGAACATACTTCTGCAAGCCATTTAGTGTGGTGATGCCCTACTCCATGCTTATCGGCTCAAAGCATTTATCAGAGCTTCCGGGGAGCAGTTTTGGAAGTTCACTGGCGACAATGGGTTGGCAGTCGCCGAAATAAAAGATGGCCACGCTTACAGCACCCATAAGCGAAAATTGCCGAGAGTGGAAAAGACTACTTCAAGGTCGCCTGCCAGTACTGTGCAGCATAACACAGAAGTTACGAACATGCAGCCGAAGACCTTGCACGCAGCCGCAATGCATGTGGGTGCTGATGATGCCATTCGGGAGCTGCTTCCAAGCACTTCACATGCGGCCGTAGTGCCTATGTGTGTCGACGACGTTGAGGAGTCGCTCTCTGGCATTTTGTACTCGGATGAAACATCTCGTACCAGCAGCAAGGGCACCGCTGAGCTTGTCACATTACGTTCCACATCACCGGATGCGACAAACGCCTCGGAGGTGTCCGATTCTCTTCTCGGCACTTCGAGAAGAGCTTCAATTACAAGAAGAGCTTCTCAGCGAAGGGAAAGAGGGATTGTGATTTATAATGCTCAAAGTTTTTGATAAATGATAGTACAAATTATATGATGAAATAAGTGAAGGAGTCTAAGGAATGTGAGATTTCTGCTGGCCGCCTTTCTCCACCTCTTTTATTAGGGGAACCTTCTGTTCCAGTGTGGGTCATTTTCACCCAGAGACTGGCGAAACCAGTTTGTAACACTATCTAAAAGACTCACAGTCATTATAATCATTTTTTTGTATTGGAACTGTCATTAGCCATTTTAGGCTATCAGTCTGAGTATGTCTGTGTAAAGTTTTCGTATTAATATACAACAAAGTTTCCTTCTGATTGATTGATTTCCAACTGTAGGTAAAAAAGTGCATATGGAACACACTTAGTGAGAGTACTTAAAACTAACATTGCCGCTTGGCCTGTAGTAGTCCACGATGCATTTGCTCCAAGTGGGCCATATTATCAACACGACTTGATCAGTGTGGCTTAAAACGAATGCGTTTGGGTTGGCGCTGGAAGAGATCTCTGTGAAACCGAAAATTCGAGTCAACCGAGTTTATTTAACGAAAGCTTACCATACTTCTTTGCTGGTTGTTCATGTCATTAACATTAATTTTGTGTGTACACTGTCGGGGTTACTTCTTCTAATAACTACTGCTAGCAGCGGCATCGCCGCTAGCAAACCCCCTTGCAGTGGGTTCGAGCACTCAACGAGCAGAGAATGAGGTCGTCGCGTTCGCGCGCTCGCCAGTCTCAGCCATGCATGCCGCGTTACCGCGCGCGTCGGCCCGCGGCCCGACTCGAGACAGGGCAGCGCGAGCCGTCGCACGCGGCGAAGGACGAGAACATTAGGCGTCACTCTCCGTGCATGGTAATTTAATAAACATTAAAATAATACAAACAGTAACAAGGTCGAATTAGTCGAATTGAATATAAGGACAGGACAAGAACGATTAACAACACGCGAACGCACACGAACACAAACAAAGGACAATAACACTGAACAACACGCGAACACAGAATAACACTCAAAAATAACCATGCAAGGAAGGAGAGCCTAACCCCGGCTAGCGCACCCGCGACCGCGAGCCCTCAGAAAAGGAAAATAGAAGAAGAACTGTCGGGGGTTAACTTCTACTAATTAACTACTGCTAGCAGCGGCATCGCCGCTAGCAACCCCCTGCCGTGGGTTCGAGCACTCAACGAGCAGAGAATGAGGGAGTCGCGCTCGCGCGCTAGCTATCTCAGCCATGCCATCGCCGCGCTGCCGCGCGCGTCGACCCGCGGCCCGACTCTAGGCAGGGCAGCGCGAACCGTCGCACGCGGCTAAAGAGGAGAACATTAGGCGTCACTCTCCGTGCATGGTGATTTAATAAACACACGTTAAAACAATACGAATAATACAAGGCCGAATCAAGGATCGAATTAAATATAAACGAAAGGACAATAACGATTAACAGAACGCGAACACACACGAACACAAAGGACAGTAACAAGGAACAACACGCGAACACACAATAACACACAAAAAGAACCATGCAAGGAAGGAGAGCCTAACCCCGGCTAGCGCACCCGCGACCGCGAGCCCTCGGAAAAGGAAAATAGAAGAACATACAGACAGGAGCGTCGGTCGCAGGTCGCCGCCGTGGTCGCTGGGGCTCGCAGAAGCACGCCATCCGACCGATGGCCTGGTCGGCCGGAGGGTCCCAAAAGTACGTGCGCACTTCTCCAAGTCCCAGCGTGTTCTCCCCGAGCATCTCTCAAACCAGAAACGCCAGACCGCGCAAACATTCTGGGAATTTCTCGCTGCCCAATGGCAGCCTATGTTAAAACCACATGGGCGAAGCGGGCGGCCCCGCTCCGTCCAGCAGGGAAAGGGGGATGCGGCGACATTCCGTGCAAAAACATGTCGTCGAGCGGGACGCGGCCCCACATCCCTCCCTCCTTAAAAGCCCCCCCAAAAAAAAAACAATACCGACGGTGCCAATACGCGATAAAATCCGAGAGCCCCAAACCAAAACAAAAAAACAAGGTAACAAACGCGACAATACAACCGCGGCAAATCCCTCAAGTGTCCGATGAAGCAGGCGCGCGCCACGGCATCTTCACCCGGATTCCGGACGCCGGCAGCGGCAGGTCTCACGTGCCGTCGACCCAGTCGACTTCCTGGCCGCACCAAGTGCCGCGACCACGGCTCCGTCCGCAGCCTCGCCGTCGACGCCGCCCCGCTCTGGACACGCAGACTTCGGCCGCCAAATCAGTGCGGCAGAAAAACAACAAACAAAACAACAACAAAATAACAAAAACAGTCGCGCAACCAAAGTACCCCAAAATCAGTTGAAATAACGAACGATAAAACAACGCAAGAATACGATCCTCAGGTGGCGAAAACCAAAAACCCAAAAAGAAAGAAACGGTACGTAAACAAAAAGGAACACTTAGGACAAAACCTAGAGACAGCGAAGAGAAGCTAGCGAGAGGGTAGAGAGAGAAAAAGATAGACTTCTCTGTCAGGTTATCTCTCCGTCTGGCATCAGTCGGACAGTAACCAAAGTAAACGTGGTCTTCACTAGTGCGCTGCCGCATGACCTTACACTAGCGGACAATCCTTCCACGAACGCACACTGCCCATCCGTGACACCAAACGAAACGGGAGATCCACAGCGTGTTGCCTACGGAATGAACAGACGCGGAAGGGACGGCGACAGCTGAGCATTCACACTGCACCGTGCCAAATCGCAGAGCACAGTAACTTCAACTAAAGTCTTCCGCTCTTACGACTGGCTAGAATTATCGCAGGGGCGCGCAATCGCTCTCCTCTGCTGTCGGGGGGGGGGGGGTGCCACTGCCGACGCGCGCAAACACGGCGCTAACCGCGAAGGTGGCATGATACTGTGGCCAAGCTCGTACAGACCGCGCAGAGTGAACCCCTTTCTCTCCAGGGCCACGGCTACACAAGCCGCTTCGGGCCCAAAACCCGCGCTCGTCGCAAAACCAGACAACGATACAGCGCGCGCGCCATGTGCAGTACCAACACATTCAGGCGCCTCGCCTCCCGGAGGCGAAAAACAAAACCGCGAAAGAAACTATTTACATTATGTACACATGGGTCACTCTGCCGTCAGCTGCGTCGCTCTTCGGGCCAAACGAAAAAAAGCAAAAAGAACAACAAACAAGAAAAAACCAGATTCCTGAGGAGAGTCCAGTGAGGATAGACCCCCTCTTTCATCCTTTCCCCCCGACCGGCCGGCTGATTAACGCCACAATGGCCTCCTTCTCTCCCGCCGCGGGGACGCTGGAACGCTCTCCCCTTCTGCGTGCGCGAAGATAGACAGGTGCCCAAAGGGCTATTCATGGAAGAAGGGTCATCCTTCTACTTCTTTGTTCGCCTCAGCGGCCTTTCCGCCATCTTTGCCTCCCTCGGTGCAAGTCGGCCATGTGCAACCGAACAGCGCCGTCAACTTTTAAAGAAAAGAGACTTTCGGCGACCCGGGCAAGAAATAGTGCGTCAGCTACTCTTTCACTGGTTCTGAATTTAGTGAGGAAAGACGCGCACGACGCGAAGTCTAAAGAAAACCGTTGGACTCACCGACTTGAACGTCGCACGGGAGACACGATGGTCAATCTCCCGGCCATGGCATGATGGAAGCCTTGGTAAATCCAACGAGTTTCCGCCACCAAGAACGAACTGCTGCAACTCGGTGGCAACTTGCATCACGCCTTTCCTCGTCCACGCTTCGCCTCACACAACTTCGAAGCGGGTTACCAATCCGTTTGAGAAGTGACATTTGCCTCTCCTCACACCACGATACAATGACAGAGAAAAAGGATGGACAGAAAAAGAATGAGATACGGGCGATACACGGCGGAGACGGCCAACCTCATCCAAAGCGCATTTTACGCTGGGAACCGAACACAACTTCCCCACTCTGCCGACACCTGCTCGTCGTTTGAGCGACCAAGGGCAAGGCCCCTGGCCCCACGTTGGGCGCCAAAATGTCGGGGGTTAACTTCTACTAATTAACTACTGCTAGCAGCGGCATCGCCGCTAGCAACCCCCTGCCGTGGGTTCGAGCACTCAACGAGCAGAGAATGAGGGAGTCGCGCTCGCGCGCTAGCTATCTCAGCCATGCCATCGCCGCGCTGCCGCGCGCGTCGACCCGCGGCCCGACTCTAGGCAGGGCAGCGCGAACCGTCGCACGCGGCTAAAGAGGAGAACATTAGGCGTCACTCTCCGTGCATGGTGATTTAATAAACACACGTTAAAACAATACGAATAATACAAGGCCGAATCAAGGATCGAATTAAATATAAACGAAAGGACAATAACGATTAACAGAACGCGAACACACACGAACACAAAGGACAGTAACAAGGAACAACACGCGAACACACAATAACACACAAAAAGAACCATGCAAGGAAGGAGAGCCTAACCCCGGCTAGCGCACCCGCGACCGCGAGCCCTCGGAAAAGGAAAATAGAAGAACATACAGACAGGTGCGTCGGTCGCAGGTCGCCGCCGTGGTCGCTGGGGCTCGCAGAAGCACGCCATCCGACCGATGGCCTGGTCGGCTGGAGGGTCCCAAAAGTACGTGCGCACTTCTCCAAGTCCCAGCGTGTTCTCCCCGAGCATCTCTCAAACCAGAAACGCCAGACCGCGCAAACATTCTGGGAATTTCTCGCTGCCCAATGGCAGCCTATGTTAAAACCACATGGGCGAAGCGGGCGGCCCCGCTCCGTCCAGCAGGGAAAGGGGGATGCGGCGACATTCCGTGCAAAAACATGTCGTCGAGCGGGACGCGGCCCCACAGAACATACAGACATGGGCGTCGGCCGCAGGTCGCCGCCGTGGTCGCCGGGGCCTGCAGAGGCACGCCATCCGACCGATGGCCCGGTCGGCCGGAGGGTCACAAAAGTACGTGCGCACCTCTCCAGGACCCAGCAAGTTCTCCCGATGCATCTCCAAAGCCAGAACGCGCAAACGTTCTGGGAATTTCTCGCTGCCCAATGGCAGCCTATGTTAAAACCACATGGGCGAAGCGGGTGGGCCCCCGCTCCGTCCAGCCGGGAAAGGGGGATGCGGCGACATTTCGTGCAAAAACATGGCGTCGAGCGGGACGCGGCCCCACATCCCTCCCTCCTTAAAAGCCCCCCTAAAAAAATAACAATACCGACGGTGCCGATACGCGATAAAATCCGAGAGCCCCCAAACCAAAACAAAAACAAGGAAACAAACGCGACAATACAATCGCGGCAAATCTCTCAAGTGTCCGATGAAGCAAGCGCGCGCCACGGCATCTTCACCCGGACCCTGGACGCCGGCCGCGGTAGGTCTCACGTGCCGTCGACCCTGTCGACTTCCTGGCCGCACCAAGTGCCACGACCGCGGCTCCGTCCGCAGCCTCGCCGTCGACGCCGCCCCGCTCCGGACACGCAGACTTCGGCCGCCAAATCAGCGCGGCAGAAAAACAACAAAAACAACAACAGAAGAACAAAAACAGTCGCGCAGCACAAGAACCAAAGTAAACCAAAGAACAGTAAAACAACACGGGGCTAGAAATCGTTCTCAAGGTAGCCTAAACCCAAAAAGAAAGAAACGGTACGTAAACAGAAAGGAACACTTAGCATAAAACTTGAGACAGCGAAGGGAAACTAGAGAAAGCGTAGAAAGAGAAAAAAGAGAAAGACTTCTCTGACAGGTTATCTCTCCGTCTGGAATCAGTCGGGCAGTAACCAATGTAAACGTGGTCTTCACTAGTGCGACGCCGCATGACCTTACACTAGCGGATGATCCTTCCACGAACGCACACTGCTCATCCGTGACACCAAACGAAACGGGAGATCCACAACGTGTTGCCTACGGAATGAACAGACGTGGAAGGGACGGCGACAGCTGAGCACTCACACTGCACCGTGCCAAATCGCAGAGCACAGTAACTTTAGCTAAAGCCTTCCGCTCTAACGACTGGCGAGAATTACTGCAGGGGCGCGCTATCGCTCTCCTCTGCTGTCGGGGGGGTGCCACTGTCGACACGCGTAAACACGCAGCGCTAACCGCGAAGGTGGCATGAAACTGCGGCCAAGCTCGTACAGACCGCGCAGAGTGAACCCCTTTTCTCCAGGGCCACGGCTACACAAGCCGCTTCGGGCCCACAACCCGCGCTCGTCGCAAAACCAGACAACGATGCAGCGCGCGCGCCATGTGCAGTACCAACACATTCAGGCGCCTCGCCTCCCGGAGGCGAAAAACAAAACCGCGAAAGAAACTATTTACATTATGTACACATGGGTCACTCTGCCGTCAACTAGTCGCTCTTCGGGCCAAACGAAAAAAAGCAAAAGAACAACAAACAAGAAAAAAAACCAGATTCCGGAGGAGAGCCCTGTGAGGATGGACCCCCTCTTTCGTCCTTTCCCCCCGACCGGCCGGCTGATTAACGCCACAATGGCCTCCTTCTCTCCCGCCGCGGGGAAGCTGAAACGCTCTCCCCTTCTGCGTGCGCGAAGCAACAGGTGCCCAAAGGGCTATTCAAGGAAGAAGGGTCGCCTTCTACTTCTTTGTTCCGCACAGCGGCCTTTCCGCCATCTTTGCCTCCCTCTGTGCAAGTCGGCCATGTGCACCGAACAGCGCCGTCAACTTTTAAAGAAAAGAGACTTTCGGCGACCCGGGCAAGAAATAGTGCGTCAGCTATTCTTTCACTGGTTCTGAATTTAGTGAGGAAAGACGCGCACGACGCGAAGTCTAAAGAAAACCGTTGGACTCACCGACTTGAACGTCGCACGGGAGACACGATGGTCAATCTCCCGGCCATGCCATGATGGAAGCCTTGGTAAATCCAACGAGTTTCCGCCACCAAGAACAAACTGCTGCATCTCGGTGGCAACTTGCATCACGCCTTTCCTCGTCCACGCTTCGCCTCACACAACTTCGAAGCGGGTTACCAATCCGTTTGAGAAGTGACATTTGCCTCTCCTCACACCACGATACGTAGACAGAGAAAAAAGGGGGGACAGACAAAGAAAGAGATACGCGCGATACACGGCAGAGACTGCCAACCTCAACCAAAGCGCATGTGACGCTAACAACCGAACACAACTTCCCCACTCTGCCGACACCTGCTCGTCGTCTGAGCGACCAAGGGCAAGGCCCCTGGCCCCACTTAGTTGGGCGCCAAAATGTAGGGGTTTACTTCTACTTACTACTACTGCTAGCAGCGGCATCGCCGCTAGCAACCCCTCGCAGTGGGTTCGAGCACTCAACGAGCAGAGAATGAGGTCGTCGCGCTCGCTCGCTAGCTATCTCAGCCATGCCATCGCCGCGCTGCCGCGCGCGTCGACCCGCGGCCCGACTCGAGACAGGGCAGCGCGAGCCGTCGCACGCGGCGAAGGACGAGAACATTAGGCGTCACTCTCCGTGCATGGTAATTTAATAAACATTAAAATAATACAAACAGTAACAAGGTCGAATTAGTCGAATTGAATATAAGGACAGGACAAGAACGATTAACAACACGCGAACGCACACGAACACAAACAAAGGACAATAACACTGAACAACACGCGAACACAGAATAACACTCAAAAATAACCATGCAAGGAAGGAGAGCCTAACCCCGGCTAGCGCACCCGCGACCGCGAGCCCTCAGAAAAGGAAAATAGAAGAAGAACATACAGACATGGGCGTCGGCCGCAGGTCGCCGCCGTGGTCGCCGGGGCCTGCAGAGGCACGCCATCCGACCGATGGCCCGGTCGGCCGGAGGGTCACAAAAGTACGTGCGCACCTCTCCAGGACCCAGCAAGTTCTCCCGATGCATCTCCAAAACCAGAAACGCCAGAACGCGCAGACGTTCTGGGAATTTCTCGCTGCCCAATGGCAGCCTATGTTAAAACCACATGGGCGAAGCGGGTGGGCCCCCGCTCCGTCCAGCCGGGAAAGGGGGATGCGGCGACATTTCGTGCAAAAACATGGCGTCGAGCGGGACGCGGCCCCACAACACTCACCCACAAAAGCTTGCAGACCAAGCAGATGTGTGCCAAACTGGCTTTCCACGCCACCTAGCGGTGCGCCGCCTAATGGCAACTGGAGAGCTCCGCCAGAGCCTTCTTGCTGCTCACTAGCATGTCAATTTTTCAGTGTAGTGCACTGCATTTTTAGTTTGTCATTTCCCCGCACAGCCACAAATCTGCCTTGATAGCAATGTCACAGCCGTCACATCCTGCATCAATTGGTGTGCCGATGAAGAGATATCAGTTTCACTGAGGGCTGTCAAGATATAAACCCGTGGCTTCATATACCAAAGAGAGCATTGTGTTAAAAAGAGAAGGGTGAAAAATATTTTTGCGCAGTTTGAAAACAGACAGGCCGTAGATTTAAGGAGGGATGTTTCTTGAACGTAGCACTGCTGTCACTTACAAAAGTTGCGTTGGGAGTGTTGCGAAGAAGCTGTTGGCCACGTGCTTGCATGGTCAATAAACCTTTGTGGATGACTGTACACGTTCTCTTGCTTTTGTTTTTCTCTTGCAGGAAGAAACGAAAGTGGACGACTGCTCTGTGCCCGAAGACCCGGTGAGTCCAGCTTGGTTTGCACGAGAGGGCATTCCCACACTAGTCTAACTGCTACGTTTCCCTTGTTTTCTTTGCTGATGCATTCTGCTGTTCATGTTGCAGTTTTCGTAGAAGACATGGCTCCTCCAGGTAAATGTACCACGTTGTTGTCACAACTGAAGAGTCCCTGGAACCAAAGCTTAGTCGCTGAATTTCGCATTAAAACGGGTGCCTTGTATAGTGCCGGCATATATACAAAAAGAAAATGAATTTTCACGATAGATGCGGGCAGACAAAGGTTATTCATCTTACAAATTCAAAATAAATGCAAACAACAGATATTGGCATCCCCTTTCACTTTTCACCCAGAGATCTGCTGTGCTGCTTCCAATCAAAATGCAGCTCACATCTCATCTCGCACTTTTGGGACCACATGGCTCATTGTGGCCTTCCTATCACAAGGGTCACCGAGTTTTTTGACAGTGTCGTTGCTATGTGTTACAGCAATCAGGTGGGTTGCACGGCGCTCCTTGTTTCAGTTATGCACATGATCAAATTGAAAGGGGAAATTAGCATCCACCCATGTGCATCACAAAGCTACAAGGTAATCCATATAGATTTCTGAAAAATGAAGGCTTGTTAGTTTACAAAAAATTCGTCCTGGTCCAGGGATCGAACCCGGGACTACTGCCTGTCCAGGGTGTTCAGGGTCCTGGGCTCCGCCACTTGGACTAACCGGGAGGCTAGCCCAATTGGTTAGCTAGCTTCCTAGTTTGCTTCCTAGTTAGATGTGACGTTTATTTTTGCAATTTCACGCACAGCGCAGCATCAGATGCGGGTTGGAGATGAAAAACTGGAGAGTAAAGGCAACTTCACCTTTTTGATACAATTGCTGCCACTACTGAGTGCCAGCAGGTGCTGGCCAACACTCTCATTAAACTCAGTACCTGCCATATTTGGGGCGGTTGTTATGCTACTTCAACATGTTGCAGCGCCTTCCATTCGAATTCAGTGCCACCCTTATTCGCTGTCCACAACCAATTGATTAACCTCATTGACCATGCGGGTGGAGTATTGCTCTGATTAGCAGCAAAACATGTAACAAAGTAGTGTAAGAAAAAGTGTTGCTGAGAAATTGTGGCCATTACTCTTTAGGCCTTAGGTAAGCACATGCATGGGCAGCAAGGTGTTGAGAAGGCTGTTGCATTCCCGGATAATCGCTTTCAAAGATACACTTTCCCTTTTGTTACATTTTGAGTGAATAGTGCTAGATGTGTTAATGGGTGACGGCTGCTCTGGCTGTGCAGTTACGTAAGGCAGCACACATGCTTCCCAGCCAAGAATGCCTTTGCTCATAGGTAGTGATGCATCTTGTGTTTTTCATGTGAAACCTGCACGATCCATATCAATGTGGTTGAGAATATGGCGCACTGTATTGCGGGGAGAGCACTTGTAAAGTGAAATCGCATGTTTTCTGATAGCTGCCGTGTTCCAGACCTCTGATTATTCCGACTTCTATATGATTGTCTCCCAGTCCAAATTACCGGCCGGTAACCGCATTCACTTGTAGGGCTGGCTGTCATGAGCAATGCCGAAAGTGCACTGTTATTCGTGTTCTGATTTCCTACTGGTTTTCCACAGAACGCTGCAGCTGCCATGCAGCCTGAGTGGATTTGCACGCTGACGCAACCACCATTCCTCATTGGCTCACCAGCCCAGCAGTTCCTGAGCGACTACTTTGCCGACGGGGTTGGAATCAGCCCTTCCTCTGAGGGACCCAAAAGTAAGCTACATATAGTGGGTTACAGTGCAGACAACTTATAACGTAACCGCTTTTAGTACGGGACCGGTTATAACGGTTTTTTTTTTTTTTTTTTTTTTTACCACCGATATGTCGCCCATACAACTCAATGTATAGGCCCACCATTTATTGTGTTAGCGCGCAAAGGAGAATACCAGTTATAGCGCGGATTTTTTAAGCACGGTGACCATAAAATTGGCAAACGGAGCACGGTTTCGCGGCGCGCTGAGTGGGAGCTCAGCGCACCGGGAAACCGTGCTCAGTTGCACTGCATTGCATTTTCTGCCCGCAATGCCAATGTGATGGTCGGCAAAAAGAACGGCGTGGCAGCCGTGCTAAAAGAAGCCCAAGAAAATTTGATAGTCGTTGGCTGCCCATGTTACCTCATAAATCTTGCGGTCGAGAAAGGAGCCGCATGCTTACCTGTAAAATTTGACGAGGTGCTCGTGGACATCATCTGCTAAGAAGAGTGCCAAGCGAAAAGACAGGCTTGATAAACTTCAAGGGATGCACAGCACAGAGGTGCGGAAGGTTTTGAAACACGTGCCAATGCGGTGGCTATCGCTGGGAAAGTGTCTGACCAGATTACTGGAGCAGTGGCAGCCTTTGGTCAGCTTCTTTTCGAATGAGACAAAGCCGAAAAACCAGCAGCACCCAAACTTTCTGGGGTTGTACCAGATCCCCAAGACAGCTGCAGCTTTGGCAGATGTGCGGGACGAAGTTTAGCGAGACTGCCAAAAGCGGAAGGGGCCAAGAGGCAAGGTGGATGCAACCCTGGCAAAGAAAGTGAAGGTTTCATCAGAGAGTACTGAACGTGCCAGCTTAACCCGTGAGGAACGACTTTTGTACTTCCTGACCTCTGATGTAAACTTGGCTTATGGCCTTTTCTTGAAGAGTGTCATCCCTGTGTTTGAGAGAGTCAACACAGGGATGACACATCAGTCATAGGCACCTCAAATTCATCTGCTCTAGGCAGGCCCTCTTGATGCAGCTCCTAAGGGACCTTTTAGCTAGGCTTGTCAATCAATCCCTCTGCCATTAAGGCCTGCTGTTCGTCGCTGGAGGTTCCCTATCAAGATCTAAAGAACCAAAAAGCCAATGGAGGTCGTGTCCTGAGGAGCCGCACATTGTCTGTTGTGGAGGGGCTGAATGCCAGCAAGAAGCAGCAGTTTTTTTTTCTACTGTTCGGGAGTACTTTACTGTCACGTGTGACTATGTATGGCACAAATTTTTACTGGAGATTGAAACCTTGAAGAAAGCGGAAGTCACCTATTTGAAGCTATGGAACGATGAGTCTTTCCCAAGCCTTCACTTCTTCTTTGAGTGCTGTCCACAATTCCTGCCCCAGGAGAAAAATGAGTCAAGAAGCCTTGGATGCTCTTGAAGTGGAATTTGCGGAACTGTAGGCACACGATGTTTCTAGGGACATTCAAAATGAAGAGAGGATTGAGGATTGATGTTCAGTGGTGAGAAGTGGGAAGCGTTGATGGAGAAGTGAAGTTTGGTAGAGTGGCAAAGGGGATGCGGCAGCTGCTTGCCATTCCACACAGCAATGCTGAATGTGAGAGGATCTTTAGCGTGGTTTAGAAGACGAGAGCCGAATTTCGGTCTTCGCTTTCAAACAAGACCGGGTGACCTCCTCATGGTGAAGGGTCACCAAACTGGACATTATTTTGAGCAGATGTATTCTGACAACTTATTGAATCTTGCGAATTCCACAACTACCAGGCCCCTTCACAGGTAAAGAAGTTTAGTTCCCTCCACTACAAAAACAAGGAGTACACTTTCTCATCATGAAAGAAAAAAGCAGCTCAAAATAAACATTCTTACCCCATTCTGATGTCAGTCTCCAGTCTCAGTAATTTCCGATATGCAAAAAAGAAAAAAAAATAAAGAACGTCCTGGTGCCGAATTTTCATGCTGCTAGGTTAGCAGGTATGGGTTTCTGTGGCTACGCAGTCAAGCCTAGGCAGGAAAGGGAATGAGACTGTCCCTTTGTCACCCTGCTCTCCCAACTGTCGATCTTTTGTTGTAAGCACGTTTCTTGACCGCCCTTTTCTCTCCAGCTGCAGTCATACTACAATTGGCCTCGAGGACATACCGTGGCGCCATCTGCTGGAACCACTCCGTGACGTACAAAACGACATCACGTGATAACAGCCGCACTGTGTACGACGTCTACAATGTTGCAGCTCGTTCAGACACGGTTTTTTTCGTGTCGCGAGGGTTCCCTGTGTGTATCTTAGCTGCAAAAGAACCTGTTCTACAGGTCGGCAAAGTATTTTGCGAGTGAACAAGAGCCATCGCCGCATCGTCCATGCTTGTCGGAAACGTGTGCCCGCGTACTTCTATGCACGACAAAAGTGACGAGACCGCTCGCGTCAAAGGTGCTCGGGAAATTTGGTTAGCTATCACTGGGAATAGCTGAGACATCCCGCGTACAGTTACCGTATTTACTCGCATAATGATCGCATTTCTTTTTTTTCAGAAAAGTTGACGCAAATTTCGCTGTGCTATCATTACGCGGGGTAAATTTTCCGCGAAATAATATTTTGAGCACTGAGAACGCAAACAAGTCGCGTATCAGAATTCTTACAATAGCTATCATGAACATAAAATAAAAGTAGAGTAAGGCTTACCTTTGTAATAAACGCACACATTACGCAGGAACTACATGCATTGCATATTGCCCTTTAATTTTTTCATTCACTGACCCCCTTTTATTGAGAGTCTGAAGCGTCACTGGCGTCAGTGTCGTCGCCGCTCGATTCCCTGTCGGAACCAGCAGTGTCATCGCAGTCCCACAGAAGGTTATCTTCCGTTCCGTCGAGCGCGTTAGATATGCCCATCTTCTTGAAGCTGTTGGCGTGGTGAAAACTACATTAGTCTTTACTGCTATCCTAATACGGCACGTTTCCGCCAAGGGTGGGCAAAAGTTAGGCATCTGCTTGGTGCGTGCAGTTCACTTGGTGAGTCTTGAAGCGTTATTTACGTAACGTTCGACAGACGGTAAACATGATGATCGTCAGCTAGACTTGGCACGCGACATATCTCTGCGGCAAGTTCGGGATGCGATGATTACGTGGGGGAAAAAAGAAATCGAATTTTGACGACAAAATTTAGGGGTGCGATCATTACGCGAGTGCGATCATTATGCGAGTAGATACGGTACTTATTCAAGTGCGAATAGGCGCTACATCTCGTGCACTTGCGCGGCCGTTGCACGGGCGATAAGTGACACTTCGATTCACGTTGACGTGGTTCACGGCATACCTTCCCATCCCTTCGCCCCATTTTTGGGTGCGTTATTAAGCAGGCAATATTTGTGAGGTCTTGATATTGCTAATTCAACCTGCATGTCCATTCGTAAGGGAAAAGACATGCAGAATGGGCGCCCGGTTTGGCACTCTTGCCAGTATTATCGCGGGACAATGATTCATCACGAGCTTATTTATCACCAGTAAATTATATCTTAAATTCATGCATACGGTTCCGCCATGTGCGCACATGTATCTGTGCGCACAGTATCTTGACTGATGACAGAATCAAAGCCGCCTGTTATTTTTTGCGATAGCGCTGCTCCGTAAACAAGACACGTTTCCTCTACAGTAGCAAATACGCATCGTAAATTCGAATGCCTACAGTCCGGGAAAGTTTGTGCCTTACTCACTGAACATTTTAGCTCCGACGCCGTGCACAAAATTTACTTCGCGAAATGCTTCCCACACACTCGAAATGTATGAGCACTTGCCTGTTTCCCCATCCTCAGCTTTTTCAGCCAAGATGCTTCGTCTTGAGGTATATACGCGTGAAAATTACACCTAGCTCAGTCGAATATGTCAAGTTCTGTGGCGCCTAGCAGTTTTCCGTGCATAAAAGCAAGAAGAAAAGTAACCGGCTTCGTGAAGAAAGCCAGCGCGCTTCGCTGGCGACGGCGAAGGCGTCACATGATGTCGTTTACTACGTCACAACCACAGCAGTGCCGGTCTTGCCAGTAGTGGCCCAGGGGTGACTGACGGCTCCGTTCATTGAACGTCTCCTCCCCTGCCTGCGTTTTTGGCACGTGAGTGTATGCGGCTTCTTCCCACCAGTATCCATGCTTGGCCATAAGAACATGCTTGTGGAAGCCGGCCCCTCGTCCTCAGCTTCCACTGCCTAAACACAGAGAGCTTTCGCCAAGTACAACAATCTTGAATCCTGGGAGGTGGACGGTCGGCCGGAGAGGCGGGCGGCAAAACCACTGCTGCCCACCATTGGGAGAACACTGGGGTGAAAGCAGCCTGGTCACACACCTAGATTGTCTGACATACACCACTGCCTGCTTAACGCTTTCTGCATACATGTAGCCTTTGAAAAATGTTGTTTTGTTTAGAGCACAGTACCTCTTATGGTGCAGATACAGTGAAAGCTCGTTCATTCGAACTCTGTTAATTTGAATTTTTCCCTAATTCAAACTGAGTGGCACAGTCCGGCCAAGCTCCGTAAACTCTGTGTGTTAGAGAGCTCATTAATTCGAACGCTAAGTGGATCCTCCACGCATAATTCGAACTACGAACCATCACGTTGGCACCTTCCCTTCTAGGCAACAGGCGGCATGACTTGAAAGCTATGCTCTTGAATCTTGAAAGCTATGCTCTGATCTCGAAGGCTACGCTTTGCAGCCGAATAGACGTCATGGCTGCCATATAAATGTGTGTCCGCTTTAAGAACTGGTCGTACGCATTGGCATCGCCATCGATAGTCCATTGCGGCATTGGCGGCTTGCACAATAGGTCGTTTTGAAACATTTACTGCGTTTTCATCATACGTTCGCCAACTCTTCAGCATTTAACTTGCATCTAAAGATGCGATGGTCGTGCAATTATGAGAACCAATAATTTTATTGCTAAAACCAGCAAAGCCGCATAATTTGCTCTGAGCTTACACCAAGGCATGGTTCTGTTTTGCCGCCACGCTAAGGCCACACAAAATCGCAGTTTTCGAGGGTGAACAGACGCAGCTTGTAAGTTTCATTGCCATTGCCCATCGCAAATACGTGAAAAGCTTTGCTACGAGGATTAGGTGTCCTCCGGTGCGTTTGCGCTTCGACAGCAGGCGTCCCGATCGAGTGATGTTATTGCATGTGCCCTCCAACCAACGAAGATGGGCCAGGCTCGTTTGATCTTTGCTTCAGCCGTGTTCGTCATGCTTTTACCCGCGGTTATAACATGCGATGCGCAGGGAGTTGTTATCAATTTGGACTTTATACAGGACATCACGGCAACGGCAAAAACCTGTCGAGACTGTTCATATAATTGCTGCCACAATAAAGGTTATTGCTTCAGAGTTGCTGCCACGATATGACAGCATATGCTGCCCTTAGTTTATTACTTACTTTAGTTTTAATTGCATTTAGTTCAAACTCTGCAAGTGTCCTTGTTGGATTCAAATTAACGAGCTTTTGCTGTATTCGTGAGTCTGGTGACTTACGTTGTAAGTGGTCTAAGCTGTATTTAGGCGCTCCTACTTCACAGTGACTATGGTTGGATGCCCTCACACACTTTTGGTGTCTTCATGCATTCCCACAGCTCCAGAGAAAAGCACGCGGCAGCAGAATGGTACCAGTGATACGATCAACACCTCTGACTGCTACCTGGAGCCAGGTGAGACCTCTGGGCTGCACTACTCCTTTTGGCACTTTTCAAAGAGTGAATGATTTTAACAAAATGATCACTCATGAAATATTTAGGAAATCTTATGTTGACTATGAGATCATATTTGCCCCCATGAACGTCCCACTACTGAATTTTGCTGCCAAAATGCATCTCTAGCTTCACCAAGTAGGCAGGTGTCAATGTGCCTGTCTGCCAGTAGAGACGCAACAGCACGTGACGTGGCACTCGAGTGTGGTGCATGCGTTCGCAGGGCAGCTGTCACAGCTTCTGCAACCCTTCTACCGGCCCGGAGAGCAGGGCAAGGCATTGTGCTTCCACCCGGACATCATGGAGACATATGAGATGGACGCCTTCCCGGAGTATGCGCGAGAACAGGCAAGCACCTC
>CM023483.1:75569408-75606336 GCA_013339685.2 Hyalomma asiaticum
ACCAAACGCCTGCTCAAGCAGACGCCCCTGCGGGGTGCCATAACCACTAGACCACAGTGGCTAAACTAGCAGCCTAATTTGTCCAAAATTCTCAATGTTCGTCTGCGTTAGGCGTAAACCTAGCTGCAGTCCTTTAACAACGGGCCTCGCTTCAACGTACACGGTGGCTGCTCAAACTGGATGCTCTTACGTTGGTTGAAGTATGCGTTCGAAGACCGAGTCCTCTCAGTGGTGCCGCGTCCAAGGTGCCGTTGTCGACGAATGGGTCCTGTGGTAGCTGCCACTGGCAGCCGCTCACGAGGAGTCCTTCAGTCTCCACCGCCTGCCCTCCCGACTGACGTGGCAGTCACCGGTTCTTTGCTAGGCCTAGCCGCAGCCTTGGCCTCTCCCTTGAAAGTATGCCCGGTCTCGCACGTGACCTGGCCCTCTGCTGTGATTGCTCTGCGGGTCGTCCCGTTCCACTGGCGAAGGTGGAGTGCTGCGGGTATACCGGGAACTGCTGCAGTTCGGCCGCTGCCGCTCCGAAGCTGACGCTTCACCGTAAGCCTGGTCGATGGCTATCCCAGAGCCTGGTGCCCTCGACACCTCATCACCAGTCCGTAGCTGGCAGGACAACCTTCATCGAATGCTGCGACGCAGAGAATGCCAGCTCAACCTCTTCCAACTTTGGTCGCTGCTTGGGTTGCGCACCATGAGCCCGCTGTCTGCCAATTACGTGCATGGATGTGTCCACGGTGCGTGCTTTTCCACGCCACTTTGCTGATCGCTCTCTTCCGCCGTGCGGCCTGCGTTTTCGGCCCCTTTACTAATGACAGATTTTTGCTTCGCTTTCCTCCCGCACAGGATTCCCCCTTGTAAGCAAGAGTCTTAGTAGAGCGTGCCTTGTAAAACAACCCCATTTCATCAACGTTAAACACGTCCCGTTTTTCGTAGGCTTTCAAAATTTAAATGCCCATTAAACTATAAAAATAAAAGTATCGTCTATGACCAGTGCCAGAGGGCATACTAGGAGGCGTTGACGATGTGATCGTGTGGTGGTGGCACACATTGGTGCGAGTTTGGGCTGGGGATTGGCAGGGCATGGCGGCCATGGACTGAGTGACTGCGAGCTGAGACATGGCGGCCAATGCGGAGCCCCGGAAGTGTTCTCGGAAGGGCTGTGATTGTGGGAGAAGCCGTGTTACCTGTCCTGCAGCCTGTACTTCTGCCCGAGATGCGTGGTAGTCTCTCCAACAATACGCGCTGATGAGCCATGGTGGGTAACATGAGCCAAGCCGGATGGCTGCGTTGATTCTCGCGCATTTCGCACTGCAAAGGCCACGAATTCCACTGCAATCAGACGTCGCGACGCAGCAGGCCGACCAAGTCTTCTCGGCCACGAGGAGCCGGCGATGCCAAGATGAAGAAATGTTTGCGGAGGCAGACTTCGTCGTTGTGTCTAATCACAATGACGTGCAAAAGGTTGAAAAGACAGATCAGAAAATGAAGAGTTGGATGACAAGTATGATGAGGGTGCTGGAGAGGACAACAGCGAGATTGATGACAACTATGATGCCATTACTGACGGAATATGTTGTTGTTATGTGGGGTTTAACATGCCAAAACCAGCTCTGATTATGAGAGACGCCGTAGTGGAGGGCTCCGGAAATTTTGACCACCTGGGGTTCTTTAACGTGCACTGACATCGCACAGCACACAGGCCTCAACATTTCGCCTCCATCGAAATGCAGCCGCCCCAGATTCGATCCCGCGACCGCCGGATCAGCAGCCGAGTACCATAGCCACTAGACCACCGTGGCGGGGCGACAGAATATGACTAAGCATCGGATAGCGGACACAAGGTGCCCGGCACAGGCCATGACGCAGGCCTTTTATAAACCTGGTTATCACTGAGGATGCTGAAACCAGCGCGACATGTAAAGAATGTGTTCTTCAAAAACATTTGTTACGAGGAAGAACACAGGGAACAAGGAAATTAAGACAATGGCGTTTAGAACGAGAGCGGCAAATTGGATGACAAATGTGATGCAAGTGCCAGTGATTGTGAAGGGATCAATGATCACAGCTGATGATGCCATTCCTGACCATGGTGCACTGATGAGGAGCCCCAGTGGCCAATGTCTCCAATATCCTGATGTGTCTTCTCGTGCCGCCCTGCCAACATACTGCATAACAGGCACAGTTGGCTGGCATCAGTGCGGTTACAGGGCCGTGAGCAGGCAGCTGCACGCAATGGCTACCTGCTGGGTGCACTTTCTAGACTGAGGTCGGAAACTCCATAGGCTCCAATACCGTGACAGGAGCAGTGACGGTGTGCCTCACCTTTTCGATGACGCCTGCGCCAAGCTCTTTCAGTGCGTCCACCTTGGCTGCGGGCAGAGGTGGTGAGAAGTCGATCTCCTTCCTCTGCAGGATGGCCAATGGCACCGTCACCAGTGCAAAGTCAGCCGAAAACTTCCCTTCCTCCTCCTCCTCCTCTTCCTCCTTCTTGCCATTCCAGGTGGCAGACCGTTCTGTAAAGACTCGCACACCGTTGTCCTTGGACCCGTACTCTATCATTGTCACCTGCATTCACAGTGAACACACAGTGTCAATTTGGCAGAGCTGAAAGCAGAGCAATGTTGACAGTCAGGGCAAGAATGAGGGGCACAAATATTCGAATAGTTTTCGAACAGCATTTGCTATTTGACTTGATTTGCACATACCGTTTACTATTCAAACTATTTAAAGTTTGTAATTAACTCTTTCACTACCATGCCATTCAAAATCGATCAATTTGATAAGACACAATTTCAATATTAACAGCAGTCTGTAAATCTTCACTAATGGTGTGCAGCAAGTCATCGTTCTGCTAACGTGGACGCGCCTTTAACCTCCTCAGCCCAATCGTTTTCCATCCATTCACATCTAGCGCATCACTATGATTGAAGTCTGGTATGAACAGCACGCCGTGCATATGAAGTCTTGCTTTGACAAAACAAGTGCAAAATCGTTGCTTTCGACCGATTCTTCAGTTCTTTTCACCATTCTGCGCTTTTGCCGTCCCACCTCTGCACGATATGTGTTCTGATACGTCCTTACTTCTTTTCTTTTTTTATTGCGATTAACTCAGCGAATACAGGTAACAGCAATACAAAGCGGCCCAGGCGCTTTAACTAACGAGGAGATCCTGACTAGGTCACATGTCTACATTGTCGACCTTTCTTTTTTTCCCTGTAACAATGCTACATCGCGTAGCAAATTTCAATAAAACACAGCCACAGGAGGCCCGGACATCGTTTTCCAATGCCTTGAATTGTCGTCCACGCCAAGGATGCGTGCAAAACAGCAGTAAACATAGAGCACGCAGCAAGCACAGCCGTAGCAGCTGCACTTTGAGAACTACAACGGAGATGGCGGCACCGCCACTCCCGGAAACTCACACATGTGTGACAAGTAGGATCAAAATCTTTTGTGCAAAGCACATCAGTACCCACCCAAGAGTATGCTTAACGTGGGCTAACCAGTCGGGTCTGCAGCACCGTGGCGACTGAATCGTAGCTCATGGTACGGCATGATGTTGGAACTCACATTTGTACAAAGGACAGACGGCTGTTTTATCGAAGAAAAGTGCAATATACAGAGCGATGATGGGCTATCATAAGCATCATTCGCTGAAGTACTCCTATGGTATCGAGCAAAGTTGCACAAATGCGCATTGAATGATAGAACATATGTATCACTATGACACATGCATGATAGTGCAATTCATGATACACAACTGCTGGTGCAATAGGTTTACCTACCCTATGTACCGCGTGAGAGGAGCCACTGCAGCCCAGAGGTAGCATGCCTGCTTGGCACCTCGAGGGCCCGTGTTCAATACCCCTTTACCGCTTGCTAAGTTGCATGCGTGTCTGTGTGCTTTTTATGTCTACATTTCAATCGCAAGCAAGGAGAAACGGTGTTCCTTTCTCTTTTACGGGCGAAGCTCTTTAGGCCGGCTCTCCAGTGTGAGGTGCAGAAAACCACGCAAGATAGCAGCATCGTTAACTGTGACGTAGATGACGATATACAGTCGAATCTTAATAATTCGAACTCGAAGGGGCCTGAAAATTTGTTCGAATTAAAATAAGTTCGAGTTAATGAAAGCTAATTGAACAGAGGGCTCACCTGCAGTGGTGCATGTGCATTAAACTAAAACACAAGGGGGAAGTTTCAGAAGACTTACATTTATTCACAAATTACAGGACACCCGTCATTAACTGAAGTAATCGGTGATGCACGCCTGCACGTTTGCCTTGCAGCGAGTCAATCAACTTCGCACGCCCCAGTTTGCAAATCATTTCTACTTCGGCTTCTGCATTCTCCTGGCAAGAGAAGCAGCGCGCGGCTATGTCCAGCGCCGACAATGCTTCAGTATCACCAGGCGGAGGGTCCCCAGATGTCGCCACTTGAGGGCACGCAGATTCAATTATCTCTGCATCAGTGATGACGCGAGAAGTCTGAACACTGCTGTCCACCTGCAAGTAACTTTCAAATGTCATGCCGTCTGGTAGAACACTGCTGAAGTTGTCAGGAACGCAGACGAAATCATCAGGAGAAATCTCCATCGCCTCTTCATCACCATTAGCCATGGGTTCAACAAAACCACAACTTCCTAAAACAACTGGCAATGGTCTCCTGCTTAATCGAGTTCCACACATTAGTAAGGACGTGTGCTGCGCCGAGGAGATCGGTGGAATAGGTTTTCTCACTGTTGAGACACAACAGCATCCTTTCCAGGATATGTCGGCGGTACAAAGTTCTTAAATTATGGATCATGCCCATGTCCATGGGCTGGAGCAGTGCCGTCGTATTCTTGGGAAGGAAGGCCAAACGGATTGCACGTAGGCCTCCAACATTGCAGCGCGCTGTGCAATTGTCCACGAAAAGGAGGATCTTCAGGCATTTTGCGGCGAATTTTCTGTCCAGTACACA
The DNA here is from genome assembly GCA_013339685.2 of Hyalomma asiaticum. NCBI lineage: Eukaryota > Metazoa > Arthropoda > Arachnida > Ixodida > Ixodidae > Hyalomma > Hyalomma asiaticum. The sequence goes on from CM023483.1 coordinate 75,574,368, forward strand.
GACCCAATCAGAAAAAATATTCATGGTTATCAATGCCTTCTTATTTGCAACGTAATCAACGGGAAAGGTCTTCACACCTTTGAAGCACCGACGCTTAGCCGCTTTACCAATTATGAGCAACCGGCAATGCTCCGTGCCCATCGCGTTCGTGCACACCATCACCGTTAGCCTCTCCTTACTTTTCTTTCCACTGCCACAATCGTTGCCCTGAAAAGTGATAGTTTTACTGGGCAGCAATTTATAATAGAGTGCCGTCTCATCGGCGTTAAAGACGTCGTTGAGATCCTTCAGATCCCCAGAGAACCATTCTTCACATTCAGCTCTGTCAACATCCGCCTTCTCGCCGCAAACAGTTTTGAAAGTGAGCCCGTGGCGTTCCTTAAAGCGTGACAGCCACCCGTCCGATGCTGAGAATTCTCCAAGAGCCATCTTAGTAGCGAACTCCCTCGCCTTGGCAGCAATTATTGGCCCACTGAGTGGGAGGTTCTGGCTGCGAACCTGTTTAATCAACATCATGAGAGCGTTCTCCAGCTGGGGATGTGCTGATGTCCGCAGCCTCTACCACGACGGTTTCATTTGCTGCTTTTCACATCCAGCGATGATAAGACTCTTTGTTCTTGATGTATGTTGACAGCGTGCTCTTGGTGATGTCATACTTCTTGGCAATTTCTGTATTGGAAAGGACGCTGTTCTCAGCTTCGCACAGAATTTCCACCTTCGTTTTAAGGTCCTCTCGTGGGTGATAAGTGCCTTGATGATGACGATGATGATGATTGTGGTTCGGTAAGGAAAGGACGCTAATTTCTGCAGCCCATGTAGGGAGCACGGCTAAGCGTCCGTGGGGGTGGGGGAAAGGGAGTAAAAGAGTTAGAGAGGAGAGAAAGGCCGTGGTGGAGGGCTCCGGAAATTTAGACCACCTGGGGTTCTTTAACGTGCACTGACAACGCACAGTACACAGGCCTCTGGCATTTTCGCCTCCATCGAAAATGCGACCGCCGCGGCCGGGATCGAACCTGCGTATTTTGGGTGGCAGCCGAGTACTGTAACCACTACACCACCGCGGCGGACGATAAGTGCCCTGGCTCGCCACGACGCTTGCAAAACGAACACGCACCTTCCGAAGCCTCGTCAACAAGTCGCACCTCACACCACAGAACGACGACAACGACTGTGTCTCCATTGTTGCTACCCTCTGTGCCGCAGCCGCAGCGTGGCCAGCACGTGACGAGAAAGGAGGAGCGTCTCCACGTGGTTGACTGGGGGGAAGAGGGGCACGCGGAGAGACGCAGATCGGCATTTGAGAGAGAGCAAACATTCTGCCACAGCTTTCTTTTTTTTTCTTTTTCTCTCTTCGCGCACGGCGTTGAAAGGAGAAGGGTCTCTGCGTGGCTAAGACGGGAAAGGGGGAAGCGTGGCACGCGGAGAGTTGCAGATCAGCATTTGAGTAAGGGCAAACATTCCGCCGCAGCTTTTTTTTTTTTTTTTTGTTCGCGCGCTGCGTTGAGATGTCTCTTTATGGCGGGGTGGGAGCAATGCTGGTCGGAGGCGCCGCTGCTGGATTTGGTGTGGTGCTGAGAGCATTTTCAGAGCGCGGTATGTTCGAATTAACCGTCGCAAGTGCTTGCACGTTCGAATTACCGGGTGTTTTCGCCCACTGCAATACACATAGCTTCGACGCAACCACAGCATCACTTCTAATTAACCGGAAGTTCGAATTAAGCGTGTTCGAATTGATGAGATTCAACTGTATCATGCTAGTAATGTAAAGATCAGCCATTCATGTTCAACATACTTTTATACCCTACGTCCCAAATATTTGGTTATACTAGGCGAACGAGGCGACCAGGAGAGCATCGAGACATAGATGGCCGGATAGACAGATAGATGGGGTCAAAGTGACTTCAGTTCGCCAAGAAATGCTTCACATTTAGAACTGCTTCTTTCTTGTTATCAATAGTATGAAAGATGGTGCCAATGCTGGCATCATGGATGTAATCGTTTTGTACCTATAGAAACTACTCCACTGGGTGAAGCATCGCCACGATTATTGTTGGCGGCATGCATTGCCAGATCCAGGTTTGCCACAGGGATAAACACTTGAGCAAATCTAACTATTGAACGCTTCCGGCGTGTTGAGTGTGACAACCACTGCGTGCAGATACAGATAACGAGCAGATACAAGACGCTTTTCGGGGGAAGGCACGATAAGATATTGTAGATAACATGGTGCAGACTTCAGAAAGCGCCACCTGCGATAACGAAAAGAAATGTGGCACACACAAAGGCCAACATCGCAGCAACAGCCACAAAGCAGGTGCTAATGGTAACCATAGCAGACGATGCATGGAGCAACTGCTGGAGAAGACCACAGCATCATCACGCCACAGCAGCCAATAGCGGCCAGGCATTCCCCCACTCCCTCAAGGAGCCTGTGCTTAGTCCAATCGCAGCTTTGCATCCAGACAAAAGACACTCAAATGCTCTTGCAAGCCCCCAAATCATGTGCGAATGGCGTTTTGACCACGCCACTGCTGATCCCGCTGACGGCGGTGAAAGAAGTCCAGGGTTTCATAAGCAAAACAAAACCATGATGGGCCCGGTCGGTTGAATGACGCATGAATGATGCTTGAAGTTGGGCAGTTCCGAAGCGTGCTGGGCAGTGCAGCAGCTGCCACTGCTCGCTAAATACTTGATTTCAAGAAGTTTCAGAATGAATTAGGCACTGATAATTACAGAAGGGGTAGCCTGTGACACACACAGTGCAAATATGCTGTTAAAAAAAAGAAAAAGAAAAGAGGTATGTTTCTCACGATGGCCGAGAAAAGCTATCCAGAAATTTCATAACATTTCAAGCCTCATTTTTCCCTCGGGCTGCCAGAGACTGGAACGACCCACCCCCAATGCTGCTGCCATAACAAGTCATACGGAATTTCTGGACAATCTTCTAACTACAGTCTACGCTCGTTAGAGCGGACCCGCGTACAACAGACTTTCGGATATAATGGACCATATCTTGACCCAGGTTTGGTCCATGTATTTTATCAATGCAGCCAACTTCGCTTTGAACGGACTCCGCTACAACGGACTATCGGCTACAGCGGACAAAATTAATGGGAGTTTTTTGCCAAAGTTGCACATGCAACGGACTTTTGCCGTTTCGACGCGGACTGACAACGTACTTTGCCACGCCGGTGTTTTAAGCAAAAATTTTAAACTGTGGCTGGCAACATTGGTGCTCATCTGGCCAAGCCGAGCCTCTAGCCAAGCCAGCCTGAGAGCATAACAAACGCCATTTTGTCGTTATGTTCCGCGGGGAATGGTTGTGCCGCACCGAGGGCAAGTGCTGAGATGATGGCCTCCAGAAAATGGAAACAAATTTCGCTCAGCGATAAAATGAAAATTGTGAGTGCAATTGCACGCGGAGAAAAGCAGGCGGATGTTGCCAAAGCTATGGGACTATCGAAGCAGACCATGAATTCCATCGTGCACAACAAAGGTATCGCCGGCAAACAATCGTCGGTGGAACTTTACCCTCAAGCGCTTCAGGCTCCGTGAAGTGACCTAAGGGGGCCGCCAGTCACTGATAACGAAGTTCTTTTCGAGTTAGGTGTGAATAAAAAGCTTTTCTTTGTTCGTTTTTTTCTACCGTGGACATTCTTCGTTCTCTCCGCAATCGCATCGTTAGGCATTGCGACCAACGCTATGGTAGTGAGGCGTTCCTGAGCTCCCAACCCAAATACCGGCGAGTTCCACTGAGAAGTTGTAATGGATAAGCTTCTACGCGCGAGGTGAGTGGTAATGAATGCACGTGCTAATTCAGCTTGGCAACGGTCTTGGATTAGCTGAGGCAGAAATGCGTCCGTGCAAAAAATGAATTTGTGATGCCGACCGTTAGAACGAGCCCCAGCTGAAACCAGTTCTTTTTGTAACATGAGCGGCTCTGTGACGGCAAGCTGTTAGATTAGTAGCTTTTGGACTGAGCCTCACTAATGTTTACATGGGTTCGGCAGCCACCCATCAGGCCTTCCTGCACTTAGTACTGTTGCATTTTCTGATAAAAGTTGAACATTTGCTAGAGTTATAAATTACCACTGTCGGTCGTAGCCGTGCCATGGTGTTTATATTCGGCGGCAGGTATTTAAAAAGGACTAAATCACTCAGCTGAGCGATGTCAGCGATGATAAACACACGGGCCTTACACCCCCCCCCCCCCCCCCCTTTTCCGTTCGATGTCTGGATATTACGGACTTCGGATAAAACAGACATTTTTTCCCGGATTATGAGGGTCCGTTGTAACGAGAGTCGACTGTACTATCATACCGTAACATCTGCTTTAACTGTACAGACATGCTACCCACCCCTTATGTGATACCCCAAAAGGGTCTTTAAGGTAATAAAATGAAATGAAATGAAAGTCAAGTGGCCTAGTTGGTGCTGCCAGTGATGCCATTTGTTGAAAGAAGAGCAGGAGATTTCCAGCTGCAAATTTCAAATTCCCCGTTGTGTGCAGCACAATAATATTTGGCTCACATGTTCACAGGAGCCCCAATGACTGGCTACCATCACTTTCCGGCCAAGTTCAGAAAAGTGTCGCATAGCACTTCTAAGAAAAGGGAGCAATGGGGGGGAAGCGTGCAGACCTTGTGCCCATAGCGGATATCGAGGCCCTCGGCCAGGGCCTGCAGGAGACAGCCAAACCCGTCTGGGACGAGGGCGTGCTGCCCGCTGAACTGGGGGAAGCGTTCGTTCTGGTCCCATTGAAGGGCCGACACCTCACGCAGGGGTGCACCGCACGCATACTCCAGGTTGCCAATGTGGAACTGAAGCACGTTGCTCTCCTCCTGCATGGACAGCATTGAGCACAGGCTTGAGCTTGTTGGGACTTCAACAGGGTTATAGTGCGAAGACACGAAGACAGGAGGGAAGATGAAGCACTACACTGTCTTACATCGTACAGTCAAACCTTGATGTAACGAATTACTGGTTTAACAATCTGAACGAAAAATAGCATTGCTCCTAAAACAGTATTACGAATACCTGTTTATAATTATTGGATATTGCAAGGTTTGAGTGTAGTTCACCGTGGCAGTTATTTCATGTGCTTGTGAACATTTCTATCATTTTCTTAGGCACACGCCCTCACGTACATAAGCATGTGAGTAGCAGCAGCACTGTGTTGTGAGACAGTGGTTCTCACTCTAACTTTATTGCTATGATGGCACTGACATACTACCGTATTTACTCGCATAATGATCGCACTTTTTTTCAAGAAAATTGATGCAAATTTCGGGGTGCGATCATTACGCGGGGTAAATTTTCCGCGAAATAATATTTTGAGCACCGAGAATGCAAACAAGTCGCGTATCAGAATTCTTACGATAGCTATCATGAACGTAACCAAAAATAAAAGTAGAGTAAGGCTTGCCTTTGTAATAAACGCACACATTACGCAGGAACAACATGCATTGCATATTGCCCTTTAATTTTTTCATTCACTGACCCCCTAACTTTCATTCATAGTCTGAAGCGTCACCGGCGTCAGTGTTGTCGCCGCTCGATTCCCTGTCGGAACCGGCAGTGTCATCGCAGTCCCACAGAAAGTTATCTTCCGTTCCGTCAAGCGCATTAGATATGCCTGTCTTCTTGAAGCTGTTGGCGTGGTGAAAACTACGGCATTTGTCTTTACTGCCATCATAATACGGCACGTTTCCGCCAAGGGTGGGCTAAAATTAGGCATCTGCTTGGTGCGTGCTGTTCAGTTGGTGAGTCTTGAGTTATTTACGTAACGTTCGACAGATGGTAAACATGATGATCGTCAGCTCGACTTGGCACATGACATATCGCTGCGGCAAGTTCCGGCTGCGATCATTACGCAGGGGAAAGAAAAAAATCGAATTTTGACGACAAAATTTAGGGGTGCGATCATTACACGAGTGCGATCATTATGCGAGTAAATACGGTAACTGAAGGAAAGAACAATGAAATTCTGAGTTTAGTCGTGGCAAAACCACAAGGGGATAATAAGGCATGCTATAGTGGGGTGGGAGGGGGGGCGTCAATAAATGTGCTGTTCTTCACTATGACTGCATACAAGGAGATGCTAAAGAAAGCCTGCAAGTTTTTCTTTGAAGTCCGGTTATTTTATAGCTTTTGGCTCATAGAAGCTTTTCCCTGTCAACATGCAGCTGGATGTCAGAGTGCTGCCTTTGTTTTTGTTATACCAGTGTTATACAGACACTTGACTGCGATTGGCATATCGCAATCTGTCTCCCAGATCACGACTGGGCAGACATCGGCGGCAAGCTCGATCCAGATTAGTTAAAAGGGCACTGACACGAAAATTTTCGTCTGCTGTTTTTTCGCTGCAATACGTAGCTGGGGACCTGTTAGCCATAACACGGCACATCATTTGCTCCAGTGCACGTCAGATAATTATTTACGGCCTGCTTATTACCCACTAGTTTCAGTTTTGGTTTGGGAGAGCCCAAAAAATGACAAGGCGCCCAATGCAACTGGCGCCATCTAGCGCTTGCAATGGAGTAAACGAGTTCGACCACGTGAGCACACATAACTGTGATGCACTTCCACACGACAACCGCCGCGTGTTCGTTTTATTTCGCCTGTCACACGTCATGCGCGTTGTTGTCGCTGTTGCTGTCATCGTTGTTGGGTGGCAATTATTTTCTTGAGGTCTGGCGTCGCCGGCAGTCTACTAATGAAGCCGCAGCAAATAAGCAATGGCAGCTATGACGTCATCATTGCTAGCGGCACTGTCGGAGCTCGGCTGCCGTGGTGAAGTCGCGGAAGTTGGGGGTCCCCTTCAGGTCACCTTTGTTGTTGTCGATGTCGTGATGTACGGTGTCTAGCGCTCGGTTGTGCATGCGAACTTCAATATTCATTTAAATTACCTTCGAAGCTGTGTTCGCCATTGAGGTTTGATAGATGACATCTGAATGCCCACGAAAATCGATCCCGCAGGCTATCTTAGCAGCGAAATTTGGGTGTCAGTGCCCCTTTAAGACTGTATAGCTGCAAACACCGTTGATCGCAACCAAGAAATCAGGTCCAAATCAGTGTCGATCACAGTGAGAAATGCCCCCGTGACGCCAGCCTTACCCACAGCTGCAGAGATCAAGCAACGTGGTTATCTTCAGTGCGTATAACTTTCCTTTGACATGAGCTTTATGATAACAGTGGCACGCTACCACTTGCGCTTCATTTGGAGCAAATACAATGGCAACCTATTCTTGTCAAGCATGAAATCAACCAACAGGAACTTGCAATGAATGTGTTCTACCACCTTGCATGGCGCCCGTTCGCGATGGCGATGACACTGCACTTGACCCGCATGATGGTGGGCTTCACATCACGAGTGTGGTTTCAGTTTCATTTCCTTATGCATCTAACATACAGGCAATTTTACAGCTTATTTTACTGGAAAAAGGGTGCACATTCAACTCCTGTGAATATGGTACATAAAGGCCCAGCCAGGATAGCTGCATGGTGGCTCACCATGCGCTGTTCTCAAGCTGTTTTGCTTGGACACGTTTGCTTTTACTGCTCAGAGAAGGGATATGGGTTGAGTGTCCAGGGCCCATTTTCCCAACATTCTACGATAGCTGCACAGTGATGCAGTTGCTCAGGCTTAGCATGGAGCTGTGGTTGCTCTTGCTACACAAGCATACTGCATCGTCTGAACCATACCATCCATTGTCTTTTCGTTTCCCCTGCACACATGCGTGCATGAAATCTGGCAAGACTCTGAGGTTTCAAGGATGGGACGCGTTGCATGACTGATGCACCACCGAGACACGCCAGGCATCGCCTGCACACACTGGACATCCCTTCTTCTCTTGTATTGCACGGCTGGCTGCAAGCCAATGAGCTTTCAAGGCGGCGAGTGTGGGACATGTCACTGACGCGCCGGCTGTGCGGCTGCTTTCTGGAAGCAACGGTTTGGGGCAGTTGCGTTTTGCAAGTGTCACACTGTAACCATGTGCTCACTAAGTGCCTGGGTTCCTGTGCTTGAGAAGCGATGGCACAAACAAAGCAGCGTCACTACACAGTGGCCTTCGGGAAGAACAGGGCAACAAACAAGACAGCAATTTCGCGGATGACAATGAGTAAACTTAGTATGTGCCTACGATCTGTGAGCTTACGTAATGAAAAGTATGCCTTTCTGTCAATGAAATGGTGTTTGTTTTTTTCTTTCGGACTGTATTCGGAGCAAGTTTTCTTTTTTTTTTTTGTGTGTTTGCCTTGTGAATTTAGGGGGTCAGCATACAACTGAGGGTGGCCTAGATTTGAGTAGATGTGGCATTTCCCCTGTCCCTGACCAGTGAACAGCATGCCCTCGTGGGCTGGAAGAAAACCTGCTATTTTCCCGACAGCAACAGTGTAACCCAATCTGGCGACCTCGGGCGCTATCCCAATGGCTCATGGAAGCTCCTGTGGCTCAAAATCCACACTATTTGAGCAGGTTCACAGGATTCTTGGAGTTCAAATCTAACAAGACTCCACTGTAAGCATTACAACTGATGACTGTTGCAAAACGTCCTACAGAGCTATCCCATGTATGAAGTACACATAAGAAGTGCGGTTTCTGTCCCCAAGAAACAAGAATATCTGTTCAGCGAAAATTTTACACAACACTCGTGAACGGCGCCACCTTGGGCCGCTACACAAATGAATTCCCAGTTTTTGTGTGCAGTAACCTCAAACTAGACAAGCCATAACATGCCGAATAAATAGGTAACTTCTTTTCATGCGCTTTAGTCTGCGGCAGCCAACGTTACTAGAATAAACACAGTTTGAAAGCTCCGCCGGAGAGGCGGTCCGCGTGGCGGTCGCGAGAACTACTGGCGCTGTAGTCACGTCTTGCGCCTGCCGTTGGCTCCCGCCACTGGCGCTTGTTGGGACGGCGCAGTCGACGTGCACGTGGGTTGCAGCAAGTGGTACGCTTTGTTCACTCGTAATTTTTGGAACTGTTTTTGCCCATGCGAAGTGCCTTGGACGAAGACACATACGTCGTGTACGACGCCTAGCGAGGAGCCACAGGATCATTTACGCGCGGTATGCGGACTTGCTTTGAGCCGGGGTGCAAGATCGGGGTGCATCGTTGCAGACACCGCAACGATGACCCCGGTTCACGCCACTTCGGACCACCAAAAGACCGTCTGCGACCTTCTTTTCGCAAACTGCAACCTTCTTTTTGAGCACGGCAACATTATAAAGCGCTACATTCACGTTTTGCTGGAAAATAAGTTTTGATCCCTCGGTGAAAGTGGGAGCTAGCGCTGGTACGCTTGTTCGCAGCACTTCCACCCCATATATCAAGCCAAAATGTTCGGGCTCAAGGCGCAAATCCGCAATAAAACGCATGGCGTCCCGCGAAAGCCCAGTGCCCAGCTCGTCGCCGGAGGAGCCGTCAGAAGTAGAGCAGCAAGACGAAGGACAAGCGATTACCAATACTGCCGGGACATAGAACTGCCCTCTCATCACATTCATATTCGATCACATGTCAACTGTCGCGCTACATTCAAAGCAATGGCTTTTTGTGTGCTTTCACGACGAGGTAACGAACAGTGGGTGCGGAATATTTTACACTCACCGGCTTGAACATTGTGCAAAAAAGCAGTTGTATTTGATGAGCAGTCTAACTGCACAGTGAACAGCCACAGAACGTAAAACAAACAGCCGTCGTACAGTCTAAGCTGTGCTGCGGACATGGAACATCTACTCTGCGAAGTTGACGAACTGAGGGTCTGTGAACGATAGCGACAGAGTACGCGCAAAAGCTCTTGGTTCTCACGTCACGCCCAACCTGTCCGAATTGTTTAAGGCGCCGTAGAAAGGAGCTCCTGCAGACACCAGCGAAGCAAACCATTAAGAATTTTAAGATGAAGAATCTCAGAATAACTTTGCTTAAGGCCACAGCAGCTCGCGAGAAGCAGGAGAAACAAATCATGGAACTGAAAGGAGTGATAGAAACGATCTCGGAGGAGTGCCTGAACAAGCAGCTGGACTGCCTCCCACCGCTCGAAAAGGTGGCGGTTGCAAATGCATTTTGCAAAATTAAAGCAAAAGCACCGTGTGGAATGCGTACAATGCAGAATGGTTGCTTAACAGCATGCTTGTGCGAACCACCAGCCCACGGGCCTAAAGGCTGCTGATAGACCTGAACATGCTACCACTGCCAACCACGAACCGGCTGGCACAAATACTGGAGGGCATTTAATGTAAATATGGATTTGAAGCCGTCTGTCTGGAATACATACAACGTCAAATGAGCAAGCAGCTTGGGGACGCTTGTTGTCGATGAAATGAAGCTCAGGCATTCTTACGAGTTCAACAAATCTACCTACAATATAGACGGATTTCTTAATTACGGTGGGACCGTGAAGGAGGGCACAGCTGCCAGTTAGCCGACCATGCGTTGGTGGTTATGTTCGTGCCCATGTTTGAAGGACGGGTACAGTCTATAGCAAGTTGTGTCACAAAGGGCGCCGCAACTGGCCGTGTGTTGGCCGAGCTTGTGCTCGAAGCCGTTATGCAGCTGCACAGGTACGGTGCGGCCATTATTTCCGTGGTGAGAGACGGTGCCGGGAATAACAAGTCCACGTGGCAGCAGTTTGGCGTTAGTGGTGCCATCTCAGACACCAGGCATAAAAATTCAACACCCGTGCCATCCAATGAGCAATGCATGCGGGTCGACGCATACAGACGACCTTATGTATATCCACTTAAGTAGTGCACAAATGGGATGCGGGAACGTCGAATGGACGAACGATAAATGTTCAACTTTCGCATTAGCACTACTAGGAAGCCGCTGCGCGAAATGCGCGGTGGACCACCGCTGTGCGCCGTCGTAGCAGACGACGCGCCGAGTAGCGCAAGACGTGACTGCAGCGCCGCAAGTTCACGCGACCGCCGTTCGGACCACCCTCCTCCGCTGGCGGAGATACGGAGCTGCGAAACTGAGTTTATTCTAGTAACGTTGGCGGCAGCATCATCCATTTATTACATGCTGCAGACACGAAATGGCAACGTTAACAGGCCAAGATGGCTGCACTAAAACGTACATGTAGGAGTCTATACTAGTGATGCAAAAATAACAGCACAAGAAAGAAAAAAAGAAAGAGCTGCTCAACTTACATCGCAGAACTCCATTTGTGTTTCCTCCAAGAAGCTCTGGTGCATTTCCATGAGTTTGTCTGCAAAGTAAGGCTCATGTTCCTTCGTTTGTTACAAACTAACGACAGCAGATAGCACTACAGTAAAACCTCGTTATAACGAAGTTGAAGGGGGAGCCACAATTACTTCGTTATAACCATTAGTTTGGTATAGCCAATATCAATTTCATCTATGGGGATTTCAAGGGGAATTGCAATTGCTTCGTTATATTGAATAGTACGTTATATCCGGGGTAGTTATAACGAGGTTCTACTGTAGTTTGTATTGATGACTCTCCTCCACACAGCGGACACTTGAAGGGACACCACAGAAAAAAAAATGTATTTGTCTCGTCTCAGCAACTTGTCTTTCAACAATACCGAAAGCGTCCCTCCTGGCGCAAGAAGATGCCTAGTAAGCCCGGAGACACGCAAAGAGAAAGCACAGGTGGCAGCTTAATTAAAAGGGCCCTGAAACATGAATTACCGTATTTGCACGTAAATAACGCGACCGCAAATATAACGCGAGGGGGGTACTTTCGGTCCGAACGAAAAAAAAAAAAATTATATTACGATTATAGCGCGAAGTGATGCAACTGTAAACAGCAATCAAAAGGCGGTCACCCGCAAAGCTTTATTGACCTTTGCAGCCGTCGGAAAATGCCCGATTACTCTTTCTCGCTGCTCGAGTCCTTGTCGCTGTCGGCAAAAACAGCGTCGTCGTCCGTGCTGTTCGGACTGTTCCGAGAGGCAGCACTTCAGGAATGCCCACGACACTACTGCTGACGACAAAGCCTCCCAGGCATTGTTTATCCACCGTGCCACATCGCTCACTGATGCTCGCATGAAGCGAGCATCAGTGAGCGATGTGGCACGGTGGATTCTGCCAGGTCCTCCTCGATTTTCGGGAAACGGCCCGTCTTGGGCCCACGGAACGCCTTACGAGTCGGTGCGGCTTCAAAAATGCGGTCACGGCACTTCTCCAGCCTCGAACGGTTGACTCGGTCAGTCCGAGATGACGTGCCGCACTTGAATTTCCCCTGTCTTCAGCCAGCAAGATCGCCCGTTTTTTAAACGCGGCGGTATACTGATTACGCCTGTTCATTTTGACAGCCAATGCCGAAGCAAGCGCGAACACAGCACAACGCAGAGCAACAGATACTGACCGAGCGACTAGCGAAGCCTATTCAGCAATGGGTGTTATCCACGTTTGTCACAGTGGCCCCCATGGCGCTAGCAGCGCTAGCGGCGCGATGCGATGGACGCAGCATATCCTAGTGGCGCCTGCGTCGACTGCGACACGCACGAGCGTTTCCGTACTGGCTATCAGTGGGGCTCCGAGATGCCCGGCAGGCGTCGGCGCCGCGGTGCCTCCCCATGCCCGTTCACTGCAAGCGCAAGCCGGAATAAAATGTGCCGCATGGTGCGACGAACCCGCCAAGTTCAAGGAACATGCGACGCGTGTTTCAAGGACGAATATTTTTAAAGGGGGAAAAAAGGGGGGGGGCTATATTTTTGTGACGAACCCGAATATAACGCGAGGTGCCTTTCTAACTCGCAAATTATTGGAAAAAAATTCGCGTTATATTCGTGCAAATACGGTACCTGCATTCCTTTTATTGTACGTTTGCTTGAGGTGGGAGTCGATGGTGACTGCAACACCACTGAGTGGCAAAATCAGGGCACATTATATTCTAATTTGTCCCTGCAACATGCTTCCGCACCAACTGCAGTATCGTGCATCAACAGTTTCTGTGAGTGGATGTGACACTGTTGTGAGCAGTGCAACACAAAGAACTGTGTGGATGCATGAGTCAGCTTCGCCACAGTACACAAGTGCTAGCTTTGCTGCAGTACGTTAGTTTTGCCACAGAACACAAATGTAAGGTTTGTCACAGCACACAAGCATTATACAGTGAAGCTTACCGCGTGTCGAAATGTGCCAGTCATTACAGGACATATCGTAATGGCGTGCGCTTGTATTGGTATGTTCAAGGCCTTTCTCACTTTCTCATGACACGCAATGCAGGATATGCTCATCTTGCATGCTGCTACACGTAACGGCGTCGACTGTTCAACAAACCTTGCATGCCTGACGGGCATATCTGAGTGCCTTCCAGACCATCAGCGACTAATACCAGATTGCACTTTGACGTATGTATAAAAGGTGATGCATTTTCTTGCTGGTCAGTTTCATCATCGACTGGTGACTGTTCTGGCTACTCTCATCTTGCAGTGAGATCAGTTTTTCTTTGCTGGGCGTTGTTAGTTTTGCCCAGTGAACAGCTCAACTGTGAGGGCTTTGAGTTCAGCTGTGTCCTTCATTGTCACGGTCATGTCACAATTTAAACTTCGAATAGTTCAAATAGCAAAAGTTGGGTGCAATCTAATCACAAATGCTATTAAAAAATGAAAGGGAAAATCAGCATCCACCCGTTTGTAGCACAAGGCTACAAGGAAATCCATACAGATTTCTCAGAAATGAAAGCATCCTAGTTGCCGAAAAATTCGTGCCAATTTTCCCTTTCATAAACGTTACTCCGCCTTGCTGGTTTCTGCAGAAATCATTTGATATTAAAAAATGTCTGAAAGTTTAAATATTTGCAAATTCCTAGTTTCTGGCAATGCAGTGACTCTGATGAGTGTGGCAGCACAACAGTTACCGTATTTACTCACGTAATTTGCACACTTTTTTTTCTTTTGCAATTTTAGAGCTCCGAAGAGGGAATGCGCAAATTACGCGGAGATTTCACGAACACATTTGAAATAACGTGTAATACAATGCAACGAGCGCAATAACTCTTTTGGAATGATCTCACGTAACACTACAAAACACTGGTGCAAGAGAATACAGCTGCTCTATGGACACTTTTCGTAGTCCCTTCGCATTGAGAGCATAGCACGTAGAAGGGTTTACGAGCCGCCCGCCGATGGCTGCCGACATAGCGCGCGCGCCAGCGCTATCTCGGCCACCACGTGATCGCTCGGCAGCGGAACGACATCCCCCCCTCTCGCGTCTTTTCATGCTTGTTAAAGACAGGCAGGGCATTTCCTCCCCGCATTGACGGCAGGTGTTCCGATCAGGGTGACGTTATTGCATTTGCCCACCAAGCAACGGAAATAGACCGGGCTCGTATGATCTCGGCATCAGCCGTTTCAGCCGTTTGATCTCTGCTTCAACCGTACTTTGGACTCCGGGGGCTTCCAGAGAAAAGAATCGGAAAAAGGGACATCGCACTCACAGCCCATTTTGTGCATGATTGCTCTCACCTGCGCAGCGAGGGGCACGGAAGTGCGGCTGCTCTAAGTCTGTCCGTACGCACGCACGGCGAACTGGCTCAGGCGGAAAGTGGAGCGCAAAATATGCGAGGGATTTTTTTTTTTTTTGTAAAGCTGGCTAAATATGTGGGGTGCGCAAATTATGCAGGTAAGTACGGTAATCCTTTTACACTATTACTAAAGCAATGCACCTGTGTTCACGTGCTCCACGTGAACTTACCCTGGCCCGTCATGCTATCCCTGCCCAGTGCTTTGGTGCGACTCGGTTTCCAGCGCATTACCACTGTTTACATGGGTGAAATGTGCTAGTAAAGCGATGCGATGTGGCATGTGTTGCATTGATGTAAATATGGCACTGCTCAGGTGCTTCCCCAATCCGGAATGTGGCTTGCGCATAAAAACTCAAAAGGGAGCCGTGCTCGGCCATCCTTACCAAAGAGGCAGATGTCCTTGGTCTGGCCAAGACGCCACTGAGCCACGGCATCCAGCATGGCATTAAAGTGGAACTCGACGCGGCGGTCCCGCTCCGATGAAACAACCTGACCCGCAGTCGTGTAGAGGTCGCAGTGGTCACGAATGAGCCGCATGCCGTGGCCAGTCTGAAGGCACAGCGTCGTCAGGGGACTGGAAAGGGCAAACACAAATGGAGGTTCAACTACTGCCAGCGACACGTGAGCAGCTGGACCCCTTTGTAAGAGACATACACCACAGAGCATTTTCTGTTCCTTACATGAGGGGTCTATTATAAGTAGCGTGCCATGTTTTCATCTTCTGGTGGGCCCTTATTTCAATGGGGGACACTACAACTAAACTTACCACAAAGAAGGACATAGCCTGTTGCAAAGGGTACCATTTGCCTTACTGTTGGGTGATTTGCTTGGTGGACTTGTAACTCAGAACACAATTCATCTGTTGTCCACTGCAACTTTATCACATTTCTAAATTATCATTTCCCTTTGCTTCCACAACAAATTAGCTGCAGCTAGCAACCAACAGTGCTTTGCGCTTTATTTAGAGTTAAAATACATGTTGCAGGGAACACTGCCAACCAAAATTTATAAATATTGTGTCCTTTATCATCAATTGTCCTCAGGAGCATGTCTGTTACGATAGTGCTATAACTAATGGGGCAGACAGGGCAGCCAACCATGTGAATAAATGATATACCTTATGCCCAATTGTCTCTTATATCAGTGACTCTTATAAAGGTGCTCAAGTGTACATCCACAATGGTCATGGGAAGCTACAGCTTTGCTAAAAGGGCACTGACACCAAAATTTTGCTGCTGAGATAGCCTGCGAGATTTGTTTTCGTGAACATGCACATATCATCTACCAAATCTCAACAGTGAATATAGCTTGGAAGGTAATTAATATAAATATTGAAGTTCGTATGTGCAGTCGGGTGCTATGCGACGCACTTGCAACATTGACAATATGCAAGGTGACCCAAGGGGACCCCCCAACTGGTGAGACGTTACCACAGCAGCTGATCTCTGCGCAGTGCAGCTAGTAATGATGACGTCACAGCTACCGTTGCCCTTTTGCTGCACTTGCCTTAGCAGACTCCTGGTGATACCAGGCTTAAAGAAAATTGCCACCATTCGATGACGACAGCGACAATGACAACAATGCACAGGATGTGTGACCGGTGAAAGAATACAACCACACATTGCGGGCTGCGCTTAAGTGCGTCACAGTTGTGTGCTCAAGTGGTCGAATTTGTTTACCCTGTTGCAACTGCTGGGTGGCACTAGCTGTACCTGACAACTTGTCCTTATCGGAGCCCACCCAAACCGAAAGTGAAACTAGTTGTAATAAACAGACGGCAAATAATTATTTGTTGTGTGCTGCAGAGATTGATGCGCCATGTTATGATTAACAGGCCAGAGTTACACATTGCAGCCAAAAAAAACATACCACGAAAGTTTTTGTGCGGGGGACAGTGAACGCTTTCTGAAAAGTGTGGATGCCATTTACAAACATGCTGACAGCGACTGCGGTTTCAGGCCCAGTGGCTACAGCTGCACATGAAATCGAGTGTCTAGCATCTACAACTTTAGCATTTCTGCTGACATTGATGGCACACATTTTTCTACATTGTCCAGGAAGTTGAAGCAGCTGAGGTGGGCAACCAATCCTTATCGTTGTTCTCCCCTTTTCACTTATGTTTGCTTCACTTACGCTTGATTTACAATGCTTGCGATGCAGTCATCGTTTTCAAGTTATGCCGTGTTTGCAACGTCACTGTGCGTGCTCACAAACTTGACATCCTCATGCACAGCCATGGGTAGGCTTTGGGTGCCACAAGCAGTAGGGGTGAATTCTCACAGGAATCAGATTAAGAGAAGTCTACCGCAGCACAATGTGAAACACTCTTCGATAGCACTGAATACGCAGCCAAGACTAGATCCAAGTTGCTTTTATGCTCACAAGTTCCAAACAAGCTGTGTGAACAAAGTTTTCTTTCTGTGGAAAACATCATGGTACAACTGCACCATTCACACAGCTTTGACAAATGAGGCTTGCAGAATTATGCAAGGTGGAGTAATGGTTGTCACAAGGTAAATTAGCGTCCACCCATTTGTAGCACAAAGCTACAAGGGGACCCGTACTAATTTCTTAGAAATGAAAGCTTCCTAGTTGATAAACTCGTCCTGGTCCGGGGTTCAAACCGAGCTGCCTGTTCGTGGTGCTGGCTCTACGAAGTGAGCCAGCACCACGAACAGGCAGCGATGGAGGCGAAATTCCGTATAAAACGGCGGAAATAAGAAGGCAGACTACAGCTTCACGACATAGCTTACACAGACATGAGCTGAGTGCTGGAACCATCTGCACACCTCATGAGGCCCTGTAATAAACTCCAATTACACAGTGTCAATTTAGTTGCCATTGAGATGGGGGTCTTACACAAACAATTTTTCGAACTAGTTCATTGCTGGATAGGACAGATGCGCTGAATAGTCCTGTTACCCTGCTATCAAGTGAGGAGCTTTAGTGCTAAAGTGAGTGTTCTCTCCTTGGACTAGCATGTACAAGCAACCCACACCAATGCGCTCTCCCAAATATTGATGGTGAGAGAGCTTGTCATCTCCGTGTGACGCACTCCACCTTTACTTTTACTCGTTCTAGTTTGCTCCCAGTGCTTCCAGAGTAACAGTGTTGCCCACTCTGCACTGGGCGATAAACTGAACTCAGAGGCCGTGTTCAGTGGTTCTCAATGGAGCACCTGTGGTGTAGGAATGCGTCCATGCATCTTCCCTTTTGTTCACAACCATGTCTGTGTTGAAAAGGAGGGCATGCAGCTGTCTCTGCATTAAATTTCTACTGTTTTCGCTAGAGCTGTGCGAACAGTAAAATCTTATGTGCAACGCAGCTTTGAATATTCATGTTTGAGTATTAATCGAATAGATTAGTTTTGTAACATTGTTTGAACAGTTTTTCAAACAATCATAAGGAAAATGCACTGGTAAACATGGGGGAAAAAAAGAAAGAAAACTTACCGTCTGACGGTGTACTCCCACAATTCATTCCAAGAAAAAAAAAAAGTTTCGAGCCTTAAACAACAGTCCAATGGAGAATTGTTCACTTAGTCCTTGACAGTCCTTGCACTCAGTTCTTTGATGTGAACTGTGCAGTCCCATCAAAATTTGTACTACTATATATTACACTGTTTCTTAATTGATGAACAGGACATTAAAAACAATGCAGAACAAGGAATGTCACTGAAGCTGCAATTAAGGGGGGAGGTGGCGTTCAAAAAAAACTTTTTTGTTTGTTGACTTAGAGCAATGAAATTTGGCATGCATACTCATAAGTGTCTGGAATACAGAAATATGCAGTTTCATCATGATACCTTGAGTAGTTCCCAAGTTACATCATGCTACACAGTCCAATTATATGGTCTGCTCGTGGAAAGCCTAGCGCTGTAACAAAACGTGCCAGGAAGCTGCAAATGGTGTTGATCTTTACTCAAAAGAATACTACAGGGTCTGACACTCTCAGAATTTTTTTATGGCTTCTTTTTTTTTATAGAGACCATCATGGTTGCCTACACACATCGTCAGAAACAGTGTCATGTACAAATCATCTTCTAGAAAAAAAACTGGGCCATAAACAAGAAATCGAAGAATGTCAGACCCTCAAGCAATGTTCAGGGATTCAGGAAAAAAAAACGGCATCAAAATTGGTCCAGTCATTCCCGTGCGAGTCTTTCCACGAGCAGTGCACAATGTCCAAAACACAGTTGTGAGAAAACGCCTATCAAAGTTTTCGAAGTCATTTGCATTTGTTAGAATGCACCAGCACTGTAGTTCTTCGTATCTTTGTGTGGAGGCAACCTTTTGGGTCTCTGCCCTTTCATTTCATGCATGCTTGATGACTTCTTTGCTCGCTGAGCGTCTTTTTCGGCAGCCCTGTGGAGGGTAAGGACCCCAGGTAGCTGCAGTTTCACCCTACCCCCCCCCTCTTTTGGCTACTCTGCGAGGCATACAATATACAATGTGTCAGAACGTTCAAAAGAACTTTCAGTGATACTAAGCAAGGAATAAAATGCACCTAAACTACACTACCAGCGCTCACTGACCGCACTTCATTTGTCCGCGAGGTGAGCGCTATCTGAGCGATCGCGGGGTCCGTCTACGCGCGCTGTGCTTGGTCGCAGCGATTGCGCGAAATGCCGAGCCGCGTTTCCGAATAGTCGGCGCGTAACGTGCCTAGCCTCGGTTTGAGTAGCCGATGCCCAAAATACCCGAAATGCATTGCCGCTGATCCAAAAAGCCGCCGTGCGACGTGCTCGGCTGCTGCGCCAGCAGCCGATGCGCAGTTAGGCCTAGCGTGACTCCGAGCCGTAGGCGTGCGGTGTGCGTTGGTACGGCGCGGGGCTTCAAAGTACCGCACGTAATGCTCGGTTGCGAGTCCGCGGTGCCGCTACGTGATGGCCTTCGTAGGTCCGACGCAACCGCGCTGCTGATAAGCGGAACGTCCGCGGGTCCGTTATCTGTCGGTCCGAGACGCGCTTCGCAATGTTCGTGACACGCCGCCGTTATCTGATCGCGATCGTACGCGCGGCGGGTGTATCCCGTGCGCCTGCCAAACTAAAACGTAGTTTCGTTCTGAATGAGCATCGATCGGTTACAACAGAGCGAGTGCGAACACGCAACTACGTAGCGCCACTCGACAGCCGTAACTTCGGAAGGCACAAGCAGCAGACGATGTTCGCCCCACGTGGGAGCGTCAGACCAATAGCGAAGCGCGCTCGGGCAATATGGCGGACGCGGCCAGTCGGAGCCCTCAAAACGACCTTGGAACATTTTTGCTTTTTGTGCGCTTGTTTTGGCGGGGAGGAGCTAGCTGAAGCGGGAAATTTGAAGACGGAGAACTGTTCTTTTCAATGCGCCCAAGATGGCGGCGGCCGGTAGCGAAGTCGCGGAGCTATAGCGGTTTGAAAAACGCAGTTTTTTCGTTATTTGCGTGATGATTTTCGCCTCCTTCGCTACTGAAATGAATTATTTTGGGCATTTCTACGCGGTTTTCAACAAAGATATTTTGGAATCGGTAAGAGAAAGAGTTGCAGAAACTGAACATACTATTTTCAAAAAATCGATTTTTTTGGCATTTTTCGCGATTCGAAAGCCGCGTCCCCCCTTAATGGCCCTAAATTGTGGAATACTACGCACCTGTTGGTGACACCCGTGACGATGTGGGCACCCATGCCGACGCAGACGCCGAGGGAGCTGTCGTCGCGCACTCGGCCCCCAATACGGTCCGAGGCCTCGAGCACTGTCACTTGCATGCCCAGCCTGTGCAGGTGCCGCGCTGCCGACAGGCCAGCGGGTCCCGCACCCACGACCAGCACGCGCTTCTGCACACAAGAAAGCACCACGACACAAGAACCGCATTGCTTTGGTCACGTCACCAATGCAGGGCTGCAAACTCTTCAACTGCCGTGCCAATTCTGATAAATATCTCAGCGTTGGTTTATACTTCTGCCATTAGAATATGTTCTAAATTTAAGTGCCATAGTATGAAGAGTATGAATGATTCTCCAATGCCAGATTTTGACCTTATCAAGGCTGTGACGCAATTAGCAATTCCCCACACTGCACCTCAGTCTTATGGCAATTTGAGTGTTGCCTTGTCAGGCCATGTATAAACCCCCGCTGTCATTCCCTTCTAGATACTATTTATGGGCTTCAGTGCGAGCACTTTCACTTCAGAAATCTTGTCTTGATCATATCTGAGCGTTCTGTCAACGGCTAAATTCGGAGATTAGACAGAAACCCACGCTTTGAACACTGAACACATCCCATGGCCGCTGCTTTCAAAGTCACTTTTTGCACCGAACTCAGCGCAAAGCACAAGCCCAAAGCACGTTTTTATCACAACAAAGTCCACGAAGATAAGATAAATCCCATGTCATTTTCATTCCGGTGCTCGCTGCTATCGCTGAGTAACGTCCAGCTTTTTATTCCACTCCGTTGTGCACTGCGATGCCACATTTCCCGCACACTCGGCGGTCACGTCCACTGAATAGTATGCCGTATCATTTCGGTTTCAGATGCTGCTGGGATCACTGGACGATAATCAGATAACAAGATGTACTGCAGTGCGACTGATAACCGGCCAGTTCTCGTTAAATGCGCCGCTCTGGACACGACAGGTGGTTTGGGCAGCGCGCACTCGTCAGCGTTCCACAGTGCGTGACACGAACATTTCCATTTTTTTTCGCATGCTTGACGCACCTTGCTTAGACGAGCATCTCCGGAAATGCCATCACAAAACAATAAAACTGTATGGGGGCCGCGCGAACGCGAGCGAAAGCAGACGAGACCGATCAAGCGGCAGATACCACAGCACGCGCGAAACAAAAATAGAAAAAATTATGGCTGCCGCAGTCGCGACAGCCAATGGGACACTCGAGACGGGGGGCTCGCCCCATGCGCCCGTACTGTGACCAATCAGCCTTCCGGAACCACCCTTCAGAAAAGGGCTGATAGCGGCTGTTCTGTTGGAGCGACACCATTTTGAAAGGCTGCAAAATGCGCACAAAGAAAAGAGCTTCAAAGCAAGCCCAAGATGGCGACGATCGGCCAGATGCCGTGCCCGCGGCACGTTCGGGAAGTTCGAACAAGTTTTAACTGTTGTGGTGCCGTTTCCGGCGCCCTTGGTGTATTGAAAGCGTGTTTTATGCTATTTCTCGATGGAAATCAGCGTTCATAATTTGAAGGCAGCTGCTTGAGGGTACAAACGTGCCCAAAATGCGTTTTTCTCAAAACTGATATTTTGGTCATTTTTTGCTTTTTCAAGACCCACATCTCCCCTTAATGTGATGGACTGTCATAGGGTCTTGAGGAACTCTGTCTTGTGCGCGCACTATTTGGTGTGTTTTAGAATATTATTTCATAGCATTCTTAAAGTGGGGGGCAGTGTCACAAAACAATGGCCACTTCGTGGGAGAATCCAGCGTCAAGTTAGAGACAGACACCGAAAAACAACATGCACAACCAGATTCAACGCACCCAAGATCACGTAGCAGCTGGCTGAAGTCTAGACAGCGAGGTTCTAGAGTGTGCTTGAAATCGTGGAACGCAGCAGTGATTCATCCTATCATGGTAGGAGAGCGCGCGAGTCAGATGGAGAGAGAGAGAGAGGAGGCGGAAAGTTCGCGCCAACGCTCGCCACGGCAGGTGAGCGAGAAAGAGGTGCCGCCCAAGTGGCAAGGGTTCTGGTTGCATCAGGAATGTTCCCTCAGCTTTGCACGTGCTGTGATTATGTGGCCCGTGCCGAATCATTGAGAATGCCTGCTGAAGTCAATACAAGGAGTCGACCATGGGCCGTTGGAAGCAGTTTTAGTCGTATGTGACTCCGTTAAGAAAGAAAGGAGAAGTAAACGACGCTGCTCCACGAACCACGGCCTGCAAGCTTTAATTTCACAAGGCACTTCAAGTGACTCTGGTGAATATGACTCTTTGTGTTTTTTTCTTTGTTGTAGTGCATGAGCTTATACGTTTATTGTTGGTTTTACGTAATGTTGTAACCAATTTGTGTTTGTACCTCGGAGAACTGTGTTTGTGCACGTTTTTGTGTAACTGCCTGATTGAGGAGAATATATTTGCTTTGTTTCGTCACCCTTGGCCCTGACTCAGTCTGAGCCACTGCTGGTGTTTTGCTAGTGTGCCGAAGGGGCCTAAACTTAAGGGGGGAAGCGGGTCTTTGAGACGGAAAATCGCGAAAAAATAGATTTTTTTGAAAATGTTATTTTTGGATTCTGCCGCTACTGATGCATAACCTCGCCAATTTTCATACGTCCTAGATCAGTATTTTATCCGTGAAAGCACTTTATGTGCATCAGCGAGCTAAATTTTCAGCGATGGCCGCGTGAAAAACATGCTTTTTTTTGGCGCCGCGCTATTGCCATTCTACGTTCCCTATGGCAGCCATCTTGGTGTCATTCAAAAGAGCCGCTCTTTTTCTTGAATATCCCTCCGCGTTCGTTTCTGTGCGCTCAGAATTCACATAGAAAATCTGCGTCAAGAAATGGTCCCACCAAGTGAGCTTACTGGTGCAGTGAGCACACGTGACTGAATCACGCGTTCCGATTCGCCGAGCCTCCCGTGCCGTCTGCTGCGCGCAGCAGCTCAGCGCGCACATGCGGGAAGCTCATCTCACTGTGATATGACTGTGTTGCTCTCATCGGTTTACCCTACCCACGGAGGAAGGAAAAAACTGACCCTACCTTACCCGCGCACTCCCAAGACTGCACGATGCGGCGGTGTACCGGCACGGCACCACGTGAGCGAGACGAAGTGCGCTGCGGCCGCCGGGAGTGAGCTAGGCCTACGCTCTCGGCCACGTTTTGATCCTTTCATCATGGTGAAGCCATATAGAAAGTTCCGAAGCGCGCATAAATTTGGAAAAAAAGCGCAAAAGAACCAGGGCAAAGCGGAATCACGGCGCGGGTGCATCAGAAGCGCACCCAGCGCAGGACAGCGTGGCGGCAGAACGCGACGAAATGCCGACTTCTCCACCTGTTGCGGAGGCCGCCTTGGACAATGTCGGCGATAGGCAGCATGGCATGAAGGTCAACACTACGTTCCTGACGAGCGCTGATCGTGCGCAGCAGGAGAAACAGACTGCAGATAAGATCTCCCACTTATCGGCAACTCCCGCGCGCGCCAGCTAGCTGCGAACGTTCGCGGCAGCGCGCGAGGACTCTGACCCGTCGGCGGCCACCCATGGGATCGCGATCAATAAGCTGCTTGGAAGCATTACAAAGTGCCGGAGGTGCAATGGGGCCGTTTCTATTGAAAAAGGTCTGCATGACTACACTCCCGGTGCCTTCTGAGGCATTTGCGTGCAAACCAAAGCATTTTTAGTTGTGTAGAACTCCGCGAATACACAAAGTTTTGTTTGTTTTTTTTTTGCTATTTTCTCAGTTTCAATTTTTTGGCCACCTTTCATTCTTCTGACAAGGGTTTCTCAGCTTTAGCACACTCAATTTTTATTATTTTTACGTTGCTGAAGAGCTGAATGTTTGCTGAGTGCAACAAGGTGTCATATACTACGGTAAAAATGTGTAAATTTTTACAGAACATAAAATAAGAAAAATATTATTTCTCGGTAATCGAATGGTGAACTTTGAAGCTCCAAAACTTTCATTGTAGGAAACCTAGAACCATACGATGTGCTTTCTGCAGAATGCAATGACGTTTCATTCAGTGAGATCCGTACAGCCAATTTATTGAAAAGGTGATCAAATAAAATTTTAATCTGTGATTAATTAAAAAATTAGTGGTAAGGGGTACATAAAAACTGAGTTCATATTTGATATGTACACATGTAAATACATGATCACTGAAGTTTTCATCACCCTAACTTAAACAAAAAGATGTTTGATGTCTCAGCGCCTCTTCCCCCCTTAATTGTCTAAGCTCTCATGGGATCATTTTCGGGGAAATGATACATCGGTTCTTGGGATTGTTGCAAAATAAAGACGACGAAGAGGGGGCCAATGCGAGCAGGGGCCACGGGCGGGCTCGCGCTATTAGTTCCGCCATATTCGTTCGAACAGGCCAGACGGTTGGGTCCAATTCTCCTCATTCGTATTTCGCTACATTCTTTTTGGTGCCGAAACCCGCCCGGTCGTCTGGTCCCTCGACTTCGGCAATGGACCAGCTTCGGAAAAAGTGCGGCTTCGTCCGCACCGCGATAACCAAAACAATCACGACCCTCAGTACCCTGCTCGAGGATCCCGCAACCCCGACTGGGACGCTCGAGAACCACCTCGCCTTACTCGAGCAGAAGTATTCGGAGCTCGTCGCCTTCGATAACGACATCCAGGCCACACTCTTCGACACTGACCTGGAAGCCGACATGGCAGCGGCGTTGGAATACCAACAAAAGGTGATTATTGCCATATCCGATGTTCGCCGCGCCACCCAGTCGCGTCTGCCAATCCTATCCGTCTCCACCGCCAACACCGCGAGACCATTCGTCGCACCACTCGCATCACCGCCGCAACACGTCCCGATTCGCGCATCGCCATGCCTTTCGACCCAAGCGCCAACCTTCTCCTGTGTGGTCCAACACACTGAGCCTTCGCTTGCAGACGTGACCTCCCACGTGTCTGACGCAGTCTCGAAGAAGTTGAAGCCTGCGCAGCTCTGTGCAGTGCCACTCAACGGCACCACGTCCGCACAGCCTGCTGTTTTGACCACCACGCATGATGCAGTGCTCTCGAACTCTTGCATGACACGAACAGTGCAACAACACACGCCTAGCTTTAAGTCTTCGCCACCTACAGTGCCTGCTGCAGTGACGACAGCCGTGCCGCCATTGCCTACCTCTATGTCTCGTGAAGCAGCCCCTCCCTCCATTTCTTCCTTCGCACATTGCGCACAAAGATTGGAGCCGACCTTCGCCGCTTTGTCCCCGAAGATCACTAAGGACGGCGAGAAGGAGAAGCGAGCACCACCTTCGTCTGGCTTTTCTAAATGCAGCGCCAGGTCTCACTCATCGACCAGTAAGAGACCTGGTTCGATATCGCGGAATGACAAGACGAGTTCAACTACTTCGCTTCGGGAGCAGCGAAGCAAGGGGTCGAAACGCATCGGAGACTCAAGTTCGGATGGCTCAAAGCTGCCCAGTAACAACACAACCACACCGCGCCTCCAATCGAGAATCTGACGATTTCAAGCAACGTGGAGGCCTGCTCGTCGAAACGCAGTCTGTAGCTAGAACCACCTTCCCCATCGCCGCCCAGCCTTACACATTTTTCTGGCGGCACAAGAACTTCTCGCGTCTATGCTCCACCGACAAAGCGGCGACCGAACTGTCACGACGACCTTGAGACGACACTGGAGTACGATCACTACTTCGTTTTATGTGGATTCTGTGACCGAACCACTGGGCGCGCCTGAGGACCGTCTCCAGTCTCAAGGTTCGCGCTGTCCAAGCACGAAGCGCTGTAAGTTCTGCCATATTCATTCGAACAGGCCAGACGGTCGGGTCCGGTTCTCCTCATTCGTATTTCGCTACAGGGATCTTTTACTGTGATTGCATCAAGTGTCGCAACTCGGGATGAGTGACAATGCAGACATTACAACATCTGCTCGAGCCTAGCCAACTTCTTTTTCTGCACAGACGTTACACCCCAAAAGCGTCGAACACTTCACTTTAAAGCAGGAATGCAGGACAATGATGAAATCTGTCACATGACACAATTTTTTAAAGAAAGGTAAGAGGAGGCAGGCTGGTGCAGGATGCCCAGCTGCACTAGTCATAGAGGTAGTCTAAATAAAATGCAAATTTCACATATGTTTAGCATCCACTGAAATCTCTGTACACAAGCGTGGGCTAACTGTTTCTCATGCAAACATAGCAAATGGCACTAGACCTAAAAGACAGCTGATATGTCAGTTGGCACTTGCATGGTTAGTGCACATGTTTTTAACTGTTTTAACATACAACACAAACTACTAACTCCGCTTACTGTAGCACTCTCTGCCCTACTGCTAAAGAGCTTCTGCAAAATTTTCTTTTAGTCGATGTGCTTGTCCTAAGCGTATTTATGTGCACTTAAAAGGGCCCAAAGCCCCTGGAGGTAAAAATTTCACTGATGTGTTGCTGTTGTGGCGGTGTCCTCAACTGACACACAGCAATGAGAATTTTTCAAAACGGTGCCGTAATAGCAGAGTCATCATGCATTTGATCATTAGAATGTGGCGCTTGCTTGTTTCGCTCGCTCCTGCACCACGTTCTGGCCGCTTGCCGGTGCCACCTCCTTGCTGAGTGCCACGTGACAAGTACGTACATGTGAACACCGCACCATGCTCGACGAGAAAGAGCAGACAGGCATCGAGCGCATGTCAAACCGGAAGTCATAGCTTCTCCTTTGCCCAATTGACAGAGCTATGTGCTAGCTGATGTCACCAAAGATGTGCTGCCGATGTCACAGCTAACTTTGGTATGCCAAAAATGCCTGGAGAGGCGCATGGGATTGTTATCCGCAGTTTTGTTACCGGCGTGATAAGTACGCGCCAAGTGACGTCAGCAGGGGCTCCATAAAAAGCGAACACCTTCATGAGTGCAGCCAGACAGCATTCTAGCTGCTGCCCAATAAAGCACTACGCAGCCTTCTTATTGCTTCTTGCTTTCTTGAACTCACGAACATCACACTTACAAGCAGCTTAATTCAAACTGTGCCATTCGGATGACTCTGCTAATTCATACTTTTTGCTTATCGTCACCAAAAATATCAGCTGCTTTGGTTCTTCCTAGCTGAACATTCATGCTCATGCACTTTTAACTAACAGCAGGAAATAAAGCCATTTGCCTACATTCAAAGCATTCAAAGCCATTAGCAGAAAAAAAGAAAAAGAAAACATTCAAGTGGCAACAACGAATGCGATAACTGGCTATCTCCGTTTATCCTGCTGTATCACAGCACCAAGCCATGCTTCTGCTTGTGTCTGATAATTCAAACAAACTCCTGATGTCCCTTCAAGCTGAAATTAAGGAAACTCTACTGCAAATGCAAGAGTACACAGGTGGGGCCATGCCCTGCCTCACCTGCCGACAGGACAGTGGCAGCGGGGAAGAGCTAAGTGGCGAGGGCAGTGTGCCGTGGTTGATGAGGCCTCGCGCGGTGAAGAACCGGAGCACCCGGTGTGCCTCCAGTAGACATCGGATGCGGGCCAGGCCACGGCACAGCAGGTGCCGCGACACCTGCACCAAGTCCAGCCATTCCTGGGGCCGCAGGGCCCACAGTGCCAGCACCACATTACGCACGCCCAGGTACATCACCTGCAGTGACAGAATCACCCATGAGGAACCTCAATGTGAGGTAGTCGGTAGACATCTTTTTAAGCAAAGCTCGTATTGGCTTAATTGTGAAGACGTCAATGGCATGCAACAATAGTTATCGCTGTGCGCATATGCACTTCTTTCTTTTCTCCCATTTTGAGCAATGAGATAGACAGAAAATGAACTAAGGCAGAATGAAAATAAAAACTGCTCATGAAGCTGCACATTCAAACCCCTGACCTCCGAGTTGCGAGGCCGTTATGCTAAACAGTCCAGCCGCTGTCGGTTCATCGTACGCGCCCTTTGAGGCGGCGTTCTTTTTGCATAAAGAAGTTGGCATCCACAACATGTGCACGGTTGGCAAACAAACGAATGAAAGAAAGGAACAAAGGCAGAGAAAGAGGCAAAGGAAGGCAGCAAAAGAAAGTAAGGAAAGGAAATTATGGTTGGGCGAATCTTCAAAATCATGAATAATTTTTTCTAATAGTATTTCCTAAACGGCTCAATTGACGCTTAACATTTGTTAATTAAGGGGCAGATCATGTGATTTCTCGTGACAAGCGGCCTTTCCAGCATGTGGTATGCTTTGCAGCATAACACTCCGGCACTGCAGTAAAGTTAACACTTGTATACGGCACCGAAGCTAACATTCACATACTACAGTAGAATCTCGATGGTACGAATTCGTAGGGAGCACGTAAAATATTCGTATCATCCTGAATTCGTATGAGCCAAAGCAAGTTAAAGCTGATCATGAAGATGAACAAGAACTTTATTGAGGTCAACTACTTCTTGCTGAAAAAGTCCATTATGTTCATTTGAACTTTTGAAACTTTGCTGTCCCTCAAGAAAGCCACCTGAAAGGAATAAAACCGTGCTGCGGTTTCTTCATTCACGCTGCCGGTGCTTACGGTGCGACGAATTACGTCGAGGGCGTCAAGGTTTGTCCGATTTACGGTAGGAGATCGCACTCACCGGAATCTTCACCATCACTCTCAGACTCAGTATCCTTTGCATCGTCGACCAATTCTTCAGTGGATCGCAGCCCACAGGTCGCGATGTTGTCCGCGGTGACGAAGTCTCGCACCGAGGCTCGAGTTTCAAGGTTCTCCCAACCCTCGATGTGCAAATCGTCGTCAGGCTCTTCGTTTTCTTCCGTCGGAGCCGCATCCGATTCCGCCAAAAATCCACACTTGCGAAAGCAGTTCGCGATCGCGTCTTGGGTCACATTATCCCAGGACATGGCTAATCTGCAAGTTTTCATCCTTGAGCTCAATTTTCACCAGGAGCCTCCGCACAAGCAATCCCTTGAAATGGTGCTTCACATTTTGGATTATTGCCGCGTCCAGCAGCTGTAGACGGCTCGTGGTGTTTGCGGGCAGGAACCTTACGGCGACATCGCTGAAGTTGCAGTCTTTCGGAAGGGCAGAACACTGGTCAAAATTTTTCTGTTTTTCGCTGCCATTTTCCGGTCCAATGTAGTAAGGAACTCGCGGAAAAAATCCGCAGTCAAAACTCTGAGTCGCTCGCTCGCGTGAAGCGGTCATTTTGCGTGTTCGTATAATCAGCAATGGCTGGGGAAACTGTTCGTATAACACCGAATGACGGCGCATTTTATACAACTTAGTACGTCCAAAACAACATTAAAATTCGTATCATCGCGAAATTCGCACCAGCCGTAATCGTATCATCGAGATTCTACTGTATGTAGAAGTTAACACCTGTGTACTGCAGTGAAGCTAACACATGTACTGTGGAGAAGCTAACACTCTTGCACTGTGGCGAAGTTAGCACTCATGCACTGCGGCAAAGTTAACTAAGCGCATATGCATAGTTCTCTGTTGGACTGTCTTTTACAACTTTAATGTTATTTTTCTAGGAACAACACTGTGCAACAGAGTGCACTAGCGTGCAGTAAATTTGTTTCTTTACCTAAGTATACCGGTACATTTCTCTGTAATACGCTATGTTACTATAAAGAAATATTCAAACATTAGAAAGATATTTTCTTTGCACTAAAAAATTAATACAGTTGATCCCAGATATATCAAACTCAGATATATCAAATTATTGCCTATATCAAACAGTTGAAAAATCCCCACCAAAACGCAATGCAGAAGTTTAGGGCTAGCACACGCGTATATCAAACACCCATGGACTGCTGCAATTGATATACTGAACTTCAACCTGCGCCTGCACCCTCAAGTGCACTCCTCGTTACATATGTTGTGTTTCAACTGTAATCTCACATGTGGTGATATTTTGCGCACAATGGTGTCAAAAATGTGCTGTCGTTGGGCTCTTTGGCAAATTCTATAGTACTTGCCAATGCACTATTGTCTGCAGTGCTAACTTTAGGTCAAATTCAGAGAAGGGGCATTTCTGAAAAGGGCCCACAGGCAAAGGCATCAAACGAGATGGATACAAAGAGGCTGTAGCTCTGGCAGTAGTCTGCGCCGGTATTGTTGGCCAGCATCAACATGATGAGCGCATTCCGATGGTGTAAGTCAAAAATAAAAATAAAAAAAGCGCTGCCTCAAAGAGATTTGCGACCTCGTGACATAAGTTTTACGAACGCCAAACCACATCCATGGTGTTCGCAAAAGCCTCCCATTAGAGGAGTCAGATGCAGTGTCATAGCCACTGCAAAAATGCCAGTGCCCATGGCAGCACCGTGTTGCGAGTTTAGGTTGGTTAGTATCGTGCTTGACCACAACTGATTTGCACTGTGTTTGTTCCAAATTAGGCGCAAATGGTAGTGTGCCAGTGTTGTCATAAAGCTCACTTCAAAAGAAAGGCATTCTACGCAATGAAGATATCCGCGTTGGTTAGTGTGCCTGGGGCCCGTGACCGTGAGTGATGCAAGTGTCACATGGGCACTGTTCATTGTGGTCAACGCAGATCCACATCCTATTTATAGATCGTGTGAAGAAGCGCCCTTCTGGCCAGCCGCATTGTCCATGCTCAGCTCACTCGGCACGCGCTCCCGGCCATTCGCGTTGCTCCCAGACGGTGCTTAGGGGTGCCTCGCTGCTTGCGATCGCTGTTTCATTGAGCCGCCAATAAACCTCTTCTCAATCACGATAAATGGTGGTCGCAGCTCCATAGTCCAGGCTAATCCAGATTGAGTTAGCCGCTGACGTTAGCCAAATCGAGATGTGCAGATCACGATTAAAAGTGTCCGTGGAATACTGGTATAATGTAAACAAAGAGAGCACTACAATATCCAGCTGCATGTTGACAGGGAAAAGTTTCTACAGGCTGAAAAATGGGAAAACTACCTGAACTCAAAGACAAGCTTGCAGGCTTTCATCAACAACTCCCTGCAGGCGGAGCTTGTCACACTAACGAGCGGAGTGATTGAAGCACATGCGTAGGTGATCTCAAAGCAATAAGAATGGATCGCAACAGAAAAGGAACTGCTGGAAGAACAAATTTCTTATTTTGTAAAGGCTAGTAGTACTCTTGTCTTTCTTTTGAACACCAACACAGTGGCATTTTCTTAAAAGAATACATTGAGCTGCATTTTAATTCTGAACCCACGAAAATTGGGTGTGCATTAGATTTGTGCAAATATGGTGTTGCGACTGGGGGCCGACTGCCTGTGGGTGCCTAGGCCACCATGAAGGCGGCAGAGTCACGAGTGCTGGAAATTCAGGATGTTGGTGAAGAAACAACCAACGGTATTTATATAATATTTTCATGACATGTGCAACACATCAAGAGGATCTTCTTTCCAGTGAGTCGAGTCGGCGTCTGCCTGGTTGAGCTGTACAGTCCAGGCCAACTTTTCTGAAACTTGACATACCGTATTTACTCGAATCTAGGCCGATGTTTTTTTCGAAAAAACGATGTGTGAAAGTGGGGGGGTCGGCTTAGATTCAAGTACCATGGTTTGACCACAGCCGCCGCATATGTAAAGGCCCGGCTGCGCTAGCGGCATGACGGCTCGCCATGTGCCAATCTCAGGCTGCCATGTGCAGGCGGTTCTGCATGCGCTGTCCGAGGCTCATTTTCGCGACATCCTACGGTAGCGCGCTGCACGATGACGTGGTCGCTCAGGCTCAGCGGCGGAGTAGTGGTCCCCACGGCTACACAGGCCAACCTCGCACTCCCACGTTCATGCAGCGAGGATCGTCGAGCCGGCGAGGTTTCACGGTTTCGCGCCGGCAAGGGTGGAGCGTGTCATGTGATTACGGCGCCGGCGATCACCAT